>OX101783.1:41524945-41880980 GCA_944452715.1 Ophion slaviceki
GAAAAAAAACAACATATTTTTCAATGATTGTGTGCACTTTTCTAGCAAAACTAATGTGAATGACGAACTATTTTTTTGTCCTAGGTGCTAATCCATAAAAGTTCTGAGTCCTCCCGCAGAGCGCCTAATAAAACGCTCTCAGTGTAGCTACAACTGAGCCGCTACGTTATATTTTTTCCCGTAAACGTCAACACGTAGAATAAATCTCATTTTGATAGCTTTTTTAGTATTGTTAACAAAAGAAATTCGAAAAAAGTTTCATTTTTCAATGAGCCGAATAGATGTAACGCTTTAAGGGGTTACGTGGGAAAATTTCGAAAAATCTATTTAAAAAAAATGTATCATCTAATAACACAATGTGTTTAAAATATTCTCCCAAAGTTTTTAGTCAATCGGAGTAAAAGTCTAGGAGAGAGAGTCTTTGGGAATTTCCCTCACCAGAATGTTTTTTTTGTTTCGATTACAACTAATTTTACGAGGCTATACGTAGTGTAAATTGTACACAAAATTGAACTATTTTGCATACAACTCTGCCAAAAATTCAAATTTCAATTTTTTAAACAATCCTTCGTTCAATCACAAGCTATACTTATCTACTAATAGAACAAAATTGGTCCGTTAATTTCAGATAAAGCTATCATGAGTTATCCTGACCACCACGAGGACACTTTTGAATTTGACCCAAATTTATGGATGAATTTTTTTTAAATATTGTTGAAATGCTGCTCTTTTATGTGCTTAACATTTTGAATAAAATAATTTATATATTATATTTATTTTGTTAATAGAGAAAATATGCTTTTTTTGCCTCGAAACCCACGTAACCCCTTAACAGCAGTGCTATTTTGGGATTCGAATATGTATGCTACGAAATTATTGACTCGTGCAAATTGATCACGGAGTTATAACTATTGTTTTTTTTTCTTTTTTTTTAATGATTCCTCAGACAGTGACAGAATTATAAAAGGGCCTGTCAGCCAAAATTCGTTTCATACGTGGAATATTCTACAAACGCAACGTCGCCCCCGAACGTTCTCGTTTCCATATCTTGACTCCGCCGTGCACGCACTGGTGGTGCGCCTCTCGCACTCAATTACTTCCTCTGTGCTCCCATACACACTCGCTCGTTTCTTCTTCGTTCTGGCGGTACAGTTATCCGGTTCTTCGCTCGCGGAAACAGGGCCATTACCAAACGGTAAATTAAACATGAAACGTGGGAGCTTCGATGAAAGAAGGGAACGAGAGGCTGCCCGGCTTACATGATCCATATTCGTACCTCACATCCTTCGATCTCTATACTTCTCGCCTTACCTGTACGATCTTTTTTTTCGCCACATCCGATTCGGAAATACGTGATTAACAGAATGTTGTTCAACCAATGACATATTGGAGTGATGATTATTCGGATTTCCTTTATTACTCGCTCGTTCGTGCTTTTGGCAATTGTCAGATTCATGTCAATTCATTGAACATACACTCTTTAATTTTAAAGTCTTAGGCCAGAGTAACGGGTATAAAACCAGGTGCGAATTTAACAATTTTTTTCGTATGATAAAGTGATCACTCATAAAATTAATTACACATCTATTTAGTATGAATATCAAGTTGTAGAAAATATGTATTTTTTTTTCGATGTACAAAATAGCCGACTACTCGAAACTTCTCGGAACAGCTTTTTTCCAATTGGCGTGACCAATAACTTCAACAATTTTCACTCGATTTACTTCAAATTCGAAAGTTATGTTCTTATGGATATCGACGTATGGAATTTCTGATTAATCGAAAACTTTTCATTTTATGAGCAGTTTATGAGCAGTTGAAACGAAATTTTTTACTGAAAATTCATTTCTTTAGTTCAAATACCTACAACTTTTGAATGAAACAATATTTTTAAAATTCCGTACGTATTTCTCTAGGTATTTTAATGTGGACTGACTAGAATTTTTGTTTTTTGTTCTAGGTAAAAAATTGTGGATGCTAGATGTCACGTCGCGGAGCGCCTAAAAAAAGATAACAAAAGAAAATATTAGTAGTCGGCTATTTTGTACATCGAAAAAATATATATATTTTTTCTAACAGCTTGATATTTATACTAAATAAACGTGTAATTAATTTTATGAGTGAATCACTTTTTCATACAAAAAAATGGTTAATTTCGCACGTGATTTCATACACGTTACTGTGGCCTAAGACCTTAACGAGGATCTCTCTGAAAAGGAGTTCTCGAGATGCCTTGGCAGATTCAGTCGAAACGAAAACAAGGTTCGGAAAGTGATTTCCAGTGGAACGTACATGGTGGAACTTTGCTGCACATATTTCCGCTTGCACCTTCAATGGAGGTAAGCCAAGTATTATTACAAACACGCGCGGCTACGGAGATACATAGTGGGACAAACACCTATATGCTGCCAGAGAGGACTCTGTCCGCATCACGACAGCTGACAGCGGCAAATGAGTATTTTGGAAGCTGCATCAAGCGCGGATGTCATCCTTTACATGCCTGGAATAAATGACTCAATGTGAGCGAAAAGTATACTATTTTGTGCAAGTGCGAAATCCTGACAAAATTTCAATGACGGTTTTCTTGAAACAGTATTTCCAAATCCGTGAATGCGATTGCTCAAAACCATCGAACCGATGGTTCCAATTCTGTAGATTCCAACTTCTAGATGTATCTATAAGGTCCTTATCTTCTAGATCCTCCTAGAAATCCGTTAATCGAACCGTCGTTGATCGCATGATTTTTCAGTTTTCTCTAAGATCTTTTCTATAAATAAAAAACGGGCGATTATTACATCAAAAAACAACTGTTTTACTTCTGGTCAAGAGACTCTAATATGCTAAAGGAATATTCTTCGGTTTTTTATTTCAGATGAATCTTCTTACCGCAATCGTGTCACCGCAAACTGCGATTTGAAAAACCTGGTGTGGAAAGATCTCTACGGTACTAATACTACTGGATTTTTTGCAGCGTAAAAATGTTTGTAAACTGTTGAATGAATATGGTATAAAATAAAATAACAGAGGTAAAGAATGTCTGATATATATTTTTTTTCATAAACGTAGATGACCCATTTTTCATCCCTCAATATTTCACAAATTGCGAAGCATAGAAACAAGGGATGCTATGCACATGTAGGAACATTTTTTTTCATCATATTCCAATTTCTCAGTAAGTATCGAAATATATTGAAATCCATTCCATATTGAAATTCTCTTTCGATTAGGCACTGTGCTCGTACAGTATACCTTAAGCTCGAAAACAAACGACAAACATTCTCTGCCATCGCGCAGTGAGAATGACATACTTGGTATTGCTCACACTCTCCAGCGATCATTATGCAAATGATTATCTGGCGCAAATTATGACATTTGAGTACCGACGTAATTTCTTTCGATAACAAATGCGTGTGAATATAAGGGTATCACTGAATTTTATTGTCTTCTCTCTCTCTCTCTCTCTCTCTCTCTCTCTCTCTCTCTCTCTCTCTCTCTCTCTCTCTCTCTCTCTCCCTCCCTCCCTCCCTCCCTCCCTCCCTCCCTCTCTCCCTGCCTCCCTCCCAGTCGACCTTTATTATTCGTTTTATAACTGTACAGTACCCCTCTATCGACCTTTATTAGTCGCTTTATAGCTGTACATTAATTTCGATGTCTCACTTTTTATTTTTCATAGACGCCATTTTTTTGTCGTTATTTATTATCAAACTGTATTTGCGATACGAGGGCGGTGTTCTGCGCCATGGTGGCTTCCGGTTCCGCGCTAACACATCCGCTCGAGGCGCCACTCAACTCTCGCGCACTTTTCCATATGCATGATGGAGCCGTCGTTCGATATATCGGTGGCTTCGAATAAACGAAATCCGTGACGCAAACCGTTTATGTGATCTTCCGGAGTCCTTGCTTCGTTAAATGGGGATGCGATTACCGATATATACCGTAACATGGCACGAGATATGCGTTATATATTGGAGAGCGCGTATCATTTTCATTCAACATCGACTATGTTGACGGCACGCTTTGTGGATATGAATGCAAGCCGGAAGCAGTGATGATTATACCTGCCCCACATATGCATTTACATATATATATATATATATATATATATATATATATATATATATATATATATATATATATATATATATATATATATATATATATATACACATGCGTATATGTACACATATGCATTATCGATTATCGGAGGAGCTCTCCGTTTCTTGATTGATTGAATAGCACTGCATGTCGCTCGTTCCTCTCGATCACTCAATCGCAAAAATTAGGTTAGATGTGTCTATACAATGATATATCTTTGTTGTACGATGCTCTGTACATTATGTGTGTGTGTGTGTGTGTGTGTGTGTGTGTGTGTGTGTGTTTTTTTGTGTGTGTGTGTGTGTGTTTGTGTATACACGCCTAGGCATGCACACACCTAGACATGTGGGTGTATGTGAATTATGGTGATTAAGAAAAATGGACTATTTTATTTCTTCAAATTCTCCTATTCAGTAGATGTAGTAAGGTAAAGTGAGGAGCCTGTTAAAAATGAGCTCTTAATATTAATATTTAGGAGTTCCTCATCGCGATTTTCGATTTCCCATGCTAATAACAGGGAGAAGACTTACTTTGCTACTTTCGAATTTTATAACACGCCGAATTTTACCCTTTCAAAAAAATATTCAAGGTCAAAGTTGATTTAACAGTAAACTTCAAGATTTGTTCACTTTTCCGGCAAAATGTCACAAATCGGCACTTATCACAAATGGCACTCATCACAAAATATCATAGGATCATTTTATTTTCTATAAAAACATGTCATAGAATAATTGTAAAATTTGATAGCTTAATCGGCAATGGCTTTATAAATTCGTATTTTAGAGAAGAGATCTTATTTCCGTGGAATTAATGGTTATTTAATCAAAAATGTTAATAAAAAGACACCAATTTTTATAGTTCGCTTTTTGTATTGCTCTAATGTGTACGTGTGATTGTACAGTTCAAACTCTTACGTACCCACATACATACAAGATATTTGTGTGGTATTGCACTTACAGCATCGTTTTGAGAGCGATTTTACACACTTTGTGGAGAACATATGGAGGCAAGATTTACCATGCTGCACCTTTCACAATCAGAGGTTCATCTTATTCGGGATATTCTTCGATTGCCTCGAATGAGACGAATGATACAGCGAAAAATCATGGGCGTTCGGGGTTCGGCTCCGGCGGTGCTTCGAGTTAAGCAGTGTGGTGTACGGCCGATACTCGGAGCGGTGACCGCTTAGCCGTGGACCAGCTGGTGCATCAACCAGTCAGCGGAAAGTCAATACTTCTGATACCTTGCTGTAGATACTTGAGCAAAACGTCTGTGCACCAGAGAATCAAAAGTATATAGAGCCGTCTATACCGGTACGGGTTTTCCACAGTTTCCCCCTACCCTCGGCAAATACGGTATAGTGTACCTTAAGACAGCTGTGGATGAACGGATGTTGGGTTAGATCAGCGAAGTGAGGGAAGGCAATGCTAGGAAAAGGTTCAATTGGGAAAGGTAATGCGTAAAAACCTGCACGGGTATGGAGAAACTGAAGAAATAAAAATACATCGAAACATTCCTCGAATATGTGAGATGGGAAGTAAAGCCTGAACGAAGTATTCGAACAAGAGGAGTTGAAGTCTCGATTGAAAATGCAACTTGAATAGAAAGAAAATATCTGATGCTGAAGTTCCCATCGTTGGAACGCAACGAAAGTTGGGTAGCCCAAATTTTTTTCGACAAATTTGGTCTACGAAGATGTCTCAAACGTTTTGGAGCATCTTTATCAGAAATCTGTAGCCGAAATTTTGCAGCACAAGATTTTGGACGATGAAGAAAATGAAGAAACAGAAATTAAAGAAGAATTTTCGTTGCATTCCAACGATGCGAAATTCATCGTCGTGACTATACAGGGTGTTCCAGAACTGAATGCATTCCCTGAAATGAGGGGTTGGGGGTGAAATTCTGAGTCGATTGGTATAAGCATGTGTGGGTCTCAGCTCAACCCCTGAATTATTATTAATTTTTAAAGGCGGGCCAATCAGGTGCGCCCGATGAGCCAGGGCCTGTAGGGGCCTCGCTCCCGCCAGGCATAACACACGCACGTATCGCTCACCGACGTACGCTGGCTCATCGGACGCACCTGATTGGCCCGCCTTTAAAAATTAATAATAATTCAGGCGTTGATCTGAGCCCCACACATGCTTATATCAATCAACTCAGAATTTCACCCCCAACCCCCCATTTCAGGGAACGCATTCAGTTCTGGGACACCCTGTATATGCAGGTACAAATGCAGAAATAATAAACTTAAGTAATGTTTACTTTTTTGACGATGTGGAACAAATTTTCGTATTTTTGCCAAAATGAATATTCATTCTGTGTAATACCAGCCTGATATATATGTATGTATAGAGTATTTACGTGTGTATTTTCATACATGCATATGAACACACACACACACATGTTTGTGCGTGCGTGTGGGCGTGTGTGCGTGTATACATAGACATGACGTGCGTACAATCGTGTGTCCGTATACACATCGTGGTTGGCTATCAATTACTCGGCGGTATACGATGATCGGAGCGTAATTGCCAGCTCGTGATTACGAGAGCAATCAAAACACACGGAGCCCTCGACCGCGGATGATGCAGTACCGGCGAGAAGCCCGTGGGAAATGAGTATAAATATCAAAATGTCTGAGAAAAACGAAAGCCAGGAAAATCGATTTTGCGCAACGTAAAGAGAGAGAACGAGAGAAAGAAAGACTGGGAGAGCGGACTCGTAGATGATGATGAGTTACAGAAGTGAGCTCGCGAAACGAGACACGCAAAGAGAAGTACTCATGGGGTCGTCATCGTCTTTTTTCTTTTTCTCGTCTGTGCATATATATATATATATATATATATATATATATATATATACTCCCCAGGAAGTTCAAGGTTGAAGTCACGGAATGCAGATAGATGTGGTAACGAATTTTTTTAAATTAAAGTCTCGAAAAAATATTACCATCACTAGTAGGAGCGGCTTAATAATAATAATAATAATAATAATAATAATAATAATAATAAGAATAATAAGTGGAATTCTGCACTTTGTACTTTCATTGTGGGCCATTAGTCATAATTTTCCCTTCAGGGGACAGAAGAAATGTGTACCTAGGCATGCGGACATACATAGGACCATGAGGTTACTGCCCACTTCCGCCAAAAAATGGTGCGAATCCTCGAAAATGTCATTCACTTTCACGATAAGAGTCACTTTCGAGTCATTAGTCATTTCGTCCCTTCCATGCGAGTGAGGAAGTGGAAATAATATAATTATTGACTTTTTCGAATTCTCTCTTAAAGTTAGGATGATCTAAGTGAACAACAGACCCGGAAAGTCAACAATAGAGGGGAAATAAGATTTATCCGCAAGGGGGAAATAAGATTTATCCGCAAGGGGGAAATAAGATTTATCGCGAGTTTGGAAAAGATCAACCGTTTGCTTCCGTGATTTCCGCTCGGTCATTAGTGGTTCCGTCCCTCCTGTTCTCCTTGCCCTTGGCGCGTCGTTTTCTGTAGACGTCCAGGATATTGCGATTGTTCGCCAGCCACAATAATCCACACAGCGTGGAGGAATTCGAACGACATTGAACGTATTTTTTTACGCGCGCGGTCTCGAAGGTTAGAGGGGAAAATGGCGGGATCATTGCTGTGCGAAAAGATGTGCGTGCGGCATCCGATGGCGCCACCGTCGTCCCGCGGGACGAGTCTGTTGCAATATAGCGCTGCTCTTATCCTACTCCCTCCCCCCTGCCCTCCCCAGTAGCTGGGCCGTCGACGAGATAAGATGCCAGAGCTAGAAAATAAAAGGGGAAAAAGCTCGATGAAAGGAAGCAAATGACTTCCCGAAAGAGGCACAGGAGAGCGGTAGACCGGATTAAAAATAAGAAAAGCAGGGACAACGGAAGAGAGAGAGAGAGAGAGAGAGAGAGAGAGAGAGAGAGGGGGGGGGGGGGTCTTGATGGGTCTACGCAATTGCTTCCAGCAGGGTAGGATGGACAAGCTACTTACATGCTTGCGTGTGTACAAATACACTTGACAGGTATGTTTCGTCGGTTGCTAGCTAACAGAAAGGCAGACCACCGCATCTTCTCGTTTTAACGGCTTATCTGATTGGTTTTTTTCAAATTTGGATTTTTGGTTTACGAGGAATTCTCAGAATATAAAATTTCAAAAATATTCTCTGAAAATGTCATGTTCATCCGGTCAAAACTGAAGGAGTTGTGGACGTTTATATGTTGGTCCCGGGAACAGGCGAACTTTAAGCCTTCGTTGTCACTGTGCATCTACACGACCCAGTGTCGCCGAGTTATTTTTTGCGATTTTTTCTCTCTATAATTTGTTTGGCAAATTGCCATTTTTTTAAAATAATAGTGTTTAACACATATCATGCAATATTTGAAGTACGTTGATGACGTTTTTCATGGTTGTACGACTGGTAGGCTTGTCACACTGTGTTCGATTGACCCAGTGTGACACGCATGTTTCTCCAGGTAAGTGTGACAACGAAGGGTTAAACGCGATTTTCTCAAAATGACTCTTTCCAAACGGTGACCACGATATCTCCAAAATCACTGCACCGATCAACTTCAAATTTCACGAAACTTCTTTTACATATTAAAAGTCTACTTGAACGAAGGAGTTTTGTTCGAGGTGCATAGTTTTTTATCAACGAAATTAGAGCGTTCTTTTACCGAAAATCGATACTTTCACTTTGGACGGCGGCCATTTTTTGAAAAATCAATGTTGCGTTAAATCCTTCGGCCAAGCACTAGATACTTGCGTGCAAAAACGTAATGCGTTCTAATTTTTTTACTTCAGATGATTTGTTTCCGAGCAGCAGTGGTCATCGTGAAGAACGTTTTTCAAACAACGGTTTGCACAAACCAGTGTACCTACATGTGGTTCGCGTGGTAACGGTGAAATACTTATACGTTATGTTACCGAGCAATAAATGAAAAAGTTGAGTTTTGGCTAAGATTCTAGGTGTGATTCTTTTTTAGGATGATCCCTAGGGGTCATCTCGTACACAAATAACGTACCTACTTTATTTTTGTTAAATAGATTGTCTATTCATGTTCAAACTATCCTACGAATGTATAATTGATCTCACAAATAATAATTGATATACCTAAGTGATTTAAGACTGGCTATAGAAGACTGGTTTAGTTTAATCCTAGTTGGGTGAGATAAAACTTATAATATAAAGGTAATTAAACTTGTAAGTTCAGTTTAATTTTGTATACCTATGATTAATACATATGAAGGTGTTTTAAGGGGTTACCCCCACTTGCGATTTTGAAAAAATCGATTTTTTTATTGCATTTTTTTGAAGTGCAATTTGAAGTGCAGTTTTTTTTTATGCCCGGAATCGATGACTCTATGTAAGTTTACAAAAAAAAAATATTTTCTTCGTGTAAACTGAAATTGAAACTTTAAACGCGTTTTTCTCAAAATGGCATTTCTGAAGTCGGTGACCAAGATTACTCGAACACTAATGAACCGATCTTCGTGAAATTTTGCAGGCTTATTTAATACATAAAAATGTAGTCTTTAATCGTTCGATTTTTTTTTCGAAAAAAATGGCCGTTTTATAGCCAAAAAACGGCCGTTTTTTTTCGTTAAAATCGAACCATTAACTTTGACTGTCCGCCATTTTGTGAAAAATGAATATTTTTTAAAATCCTTCGTTTAAAGACTAGTTTATACTTATATTTGACTAAATCCATCCGCATTTTTTTTCAGATGATCCACTTCGCCGCAATGTTGGTCACCGCAAACCGTGTATATAAAAACATTATTTCATTGACGGCCATTTGCCACTAAACAATGTAATATTTTTCAATAAAAAAATTACTGAAAGTTCTTCAAGATGTGTTCTTTAAGATGGTATATTGATTGATTAAAAAAGTTTTGTAGTTTTCTTTAAAAACATTCATGAAAAAGGCCTTTTTTGCGCTACAAGTGGGGGTAACGCCTTAAGTTCGAGCAATTTTTTATTTATATTTACCTAATTTCTCCAAAATAATAGAAAATTCCAAAATAGGGGCAAGATGAACCGAGGGATCATCTTGATCACCGGGGTGTCCAAGATAATCGTTCTGTAAGGTTTTAAAAAAGGAAATCTTTTTATTGAAACCTTAATAAATTGAATATTTTGAATATGCTAATCGTAAGATAGATAAGTATGCCAGTAGTAAACACTTTAAGATCTTAATTATGTTGAATATCTCTGAAATTACGAGCATTCTCCCTTAAGGGGATCATCTTTTACACCTTTCCCCTATAAGACCAGACCTAAAATTCGATGGTCTCCAAAATCACCTTCCGCCATATATGAAGAAAGGTAAGTGCCCTCACGTGTATCTATACGTACGAGCCAATCCGAGCTCGAACAGGTGCAAGCGTGGACCGATGGGAGGAGGTGGCGGTTCGATACCGCATACGGAATTTCTCGCCCTGTCTCCTGCCACCCTCCCGCCTCGCTGCGCCGGAGTATGCGAACCCCTGTGTAACTACCTATATGCGAAATCGTTTATGGTGCCTTATACGGTGAAGAAGGATGTACGTCTGTGTGTGGGAATGCATGCACTTTAACGGAAAAGTATGGATAAGTATGTGTGTACTTGCACCTGTGTGTTTTGGCTTGTCAAGCCAATAGAGGCCGTCCATACGCAGGTACTGTACATCGATACCAGTTTATCACCTATTATATCCACACGGAGACTGCATACGAGAGTCTTCAGAGAGCCCTGCATATTTCGTCTTATCCCGGAGCTATAATCAAGCACGGCGTATACCCGATTTTCAAATCCATTTGATTGTTTTTTTTTTAAATTATTTTAATTCATGAGAATGACGAAAATTGTAATCAGTTGCGGAAAAAATGTGGTTATTTTTCTAATTTTTAAAGCACATTTTTCAATGACAGAGAGGCGCGTTGATTGATTAATCTTATTGTTGCGGTGAACCTAATGTCGAGTTCGTGAGTTCTACATTCTTTATATTTATGGAGAATTTAAACAGTAAAATATGGAGAAAAATATTAATGAACAGAGAGAGATATTGATAGATTTATTGATTTCTTTATTTATTCCGTGGTTATACCTTCAGGCAAAATTTAACAGAGAATGATGAATCTTGTGTACATAATATTCGAAATAATAACTAGGAATTAACATGAGTTGTAAAGGAATCGAAGACAACTATAGAGAACGCATTCGAACGCTGTTCGAACAGTAATGGAATATTTATAATAGTAATAAGAAGTAGTAGTAGTAATGATGGTGATAGTAAAAAAAATTAAAAAAATATAAGATGAAAATGAAACTGATCTAGAGATATTGTGAGTATCATCAGTGCTTTACAGAGTTGCTATACGATTAGCTTAGTAGCTAATGTCACTATAGTGGAAGAGTCACGGTTCAACAGAGAGAGAGGGAGAGAGAAGGGAGAAAACGAGAGATTGATTGATTAGTAGGGATATTTATGCTTTAATGTTACCAAAGGACAAAGCAGGATTATACGAGAGACTATTACCGAGCAATAAAGGTTAGGAGGAAAAATAATAAACAATACTGAAATAATAATGATTGGCCGAACAAATAAAACCCTAGAATTTATTTAGAGATGGTACCAAATAATATGACATAAAAATAATTCACCAACTATAGAGAAATGGGTAAAGGACGAAGAGGGGAGTTGAAGATAAGTTAATAGGGATGCCGAGAGGGGAGATAGTTGTAAGTATGTGTACATTTTTTGGGGAAATAGAAAGAGAGTGTAAGAAAAGAGAAACGATGGTAATGGACAGCGAGAATGCAGAGTGTGACGAAAATAAAAAATAATAAAAGAGGATAGATATAAGTTAGATCGTGAGAGAGTAATGTTCAACGATGTAATAACTGTGTAAAAAGCCGATGCAAATAAAACTTCTTACTACTATTCATAATAACCAGCTCAAAATATGGTAAAATAAAATAATCCGACAACGCAAAGATAAAGAGAAGGAAAAAGGGAGAGAGAAAAAAATGTTTCATACAAACGGCGTTGAAGTTTGCATGAATGGAATGCAACGAAAGTTCTTTTTGTTTTATATCTTTATTTTTATCAGAATCTGTTTTTTTCATACATCAACCCTCCATGGTCACCGTGGGTAAAATCGACCCGTCGATGAACTTTAGACCCAAATACACAATAATTCCCGGCTTTGAATGGGACATGTGTCGCCATCTATCTGAATATTGGAGTATCCTCTATACGTAGGGACCGTCAGACATTCGAATAAAGCGTTAGTACCTTTTTTTAGAACGCCTGCTAGGCTGCTATTTTTTTCCCCAAAAGGACTATATCTAAGGAGTTTCAGATTCAAATTTTAGATGATAATATTGAAAATTCCCGAAGTTATCATTTTTTTAGTGAAAAAGTGAATTTTTTTCGTTTTTATCTCTTTACGAAATTTTAAAAATATTTTGCTATTTCATTCCTTACAAATAAATTTTCCGTACGTCATCTACAATGTTCAAAGCATGTTGAGTCATTTTTTGGATAGATAGATTGGGCACAATACTGGTTTAAAAATTGACTGGATAGAATCAACCCAGCATGATCACCGTGATCGAAATAGGAAGTGTGACCACGAAAGGTTAAAATCGTGGATCTCTTATGGGAATAAGAAAAACCGTTTGAGTGTTTTTCGTACCTCAAATCGGCGACAAAACGAGAGCAATAGAATAAAAGTTAAGGGATTAGGCTACTGTTAAAATGACGAACACTCGATCGTCGCTTGAGGCAAATCAAATTGAAAAAGAAGGTCTAACATATGGTTCAAGAATCACAGATTGGACGTAAACTTATGATTAAAACGACAGAACTGCTAGTAAAACTTTAAACGCGTTTTTTAAATCTATATTTCACAAAACCGTGTACACGATTTTCCGACATCTAATGAACGAATTGACTTGAAATTTGGTACACTTATTCAGTGTAATAGTAATTTAGTTTTGGCCGACGTTTTTCTTCTTAACATCTTTTCTTCATTAGTTATTATCAATAATAATATAATTCTTTCTCGAAACATCGAAAAAGAGAATCAGCATTTTTTTTTGATGTTTGAAACACGACCACATTTTTTAAATCACTTAACCGAGATTTTTTGCTTCGTCAAGTCTTAGCCAATATTATCTATTTTAGGAGAAAACTCTTGTTTTTGTTTCAGATTAACCCGGTGGCCAAAATCCAAGTACACCGTTGAGCCCCTCACGTTCAAACGCCCTTCACGAGAATGTTCATAAAATCTTTAATTATAAACATTTTTTTACGAACTTTGGTACACGACATTGTTAATATACATGCAAATAAATGTCCAACCGATATTTCACGTCACAGTACTCTAACTCCTTAACTTTTATTGCATTCCAACGATGCAAGCTTCAACACCATACCTACAAAAATGCAACTAAAATCTCAAATTCTCAATTCCGAAGAATCTTATCGGCAAAGAGCGATCTTTGTTTGCCAAATTAACCGTGGAAATCACCACAAAGTCAATAAATAACGGAGCGTTTTAATGAGTTCCGTTTTTTTTTCTTTACGAACGTATGTATCGTAATCGTGGAGTGCTTTCCTCCCCACCCTCTGGGAATAGGCAGACGATTCTTGCCTGCATATAATCGAGCGAATAAGTCCACAAGGGCGCGAGATTAAGATCCGCGACGGGATTCATTAAGTCCCCTGGGAACTTGGTCGTCGTTCGTCGTAGTCCTCGTCGTCGTCGTTGAACACAACCACCGAAACGCGCCTGCTCTCGGTGATGTTACGTGTATATATGTGTGTGTGTGTGTGTGTGTGTGTGTGTGTGTGTGTGTGTGTGTGTGTGTGTGTGTGTGTGTGTGTGTGTGTGTGTGTGTGTGTGTGTGTGTGTGTGTGTGTGTGTGTGTGTGTGTATGTGTATATATATATATATATATATATATATATATATATATATTTGCACTTATTACTATACAGTCCGGCGACGACGCCGACGTCCGAACGTCGCAGCCCGGATATCGACCTGACGCGTCGACCATACACGATGGTCTAGACTAGACACCACAGAGACCTTAACCAAAATGCCAGAAGACAACCGAGAAGGGCACCTATAGGTCGCACATCGCGCGACACATCCGTGTGCCGAGACGTCTGTTTGTTTTGCAATTCGTTTCGTCGAGAAATCATCTTAAGGGGTTAGGCAACTCTAGAGGCCGAAAAATTGGCTTTTTGGGGATTTTTTTTCTCAAAAAAAGTACAAAATAAATCGAGATTACAAAAAAGGGTGTTTATCATATATATCAGTGACTGTATACAATTATTTTTTTAAAACGATTAATTTCAAAATGGCGGCTGTGCAGCGCTTGTCTCGAAAATGCATTTTTAAGTTGGCCGGAAACATTACTCAGACAATTTTCAACCGATTCACTTGAAATGCTGAATACTTCTTGAAAAATATTTTTTACTTTCCAAAAATTTGCCTAAAAAATCGTCAGATAATTGTTAATAACAAATGAACTATGCAATATAAAAAAAATCCTACGTACTTCCATAGACAATGTATTTTTCAAGATGTATTTAAGGCCTTAAGGGGACTGGGCCGCCGAAAAACGAAAGAATCTTTATTTAATTTTTGAAAAATTGCTTCTTTTCTGAGGAGCAACGCTATCTGGTGTAATGCGAATCCCCTAAAAATCAGGATACTACGGTCAAAATGTTCATCGCTGCGTTCGTTTGTTTTTCAGGATATTTCAAACTTTTATTGTTATTTTTGTGTCTTTTAAATAATATTTTGCAACCGTTTTCACGAAACTGGAGCTGCGAATGGAGTTTAAAATAGTCATCTGTCCACAAATTGGACCTCGGGCGACAAAAAACTCTATGCTTTGTTTAAAAAATAAATAAACGTGTTTTTCAACGGAATTCGATATTTAAGGATAAAGTACCCGTCATCATAATTCTGGTCTGATTTCGTTCCTGAAGTCGCAGGATTCAGGCTGTGCATTAGAAGAAAACAATTTAAAAAAATTCTAATCGACTCGCATTTGAAACAAATTTAAACATTATTGGACAACATGTTATTTGTGCAATGTACAGGGTGTATCTTAACTACTAGTTTGCCCTTGATTAATTTATACGTAGAGCGATGAGCAGAATATGCAAAATTTAAATAAAGTTTATATGATTTGGTATGCATTAACTTTTCGTTTACAATTTTTCCGCCTTTTTTTACAACTTTTTCGCACAAAAAAGTCCAGAACGAAATGTTTTCTCTCTTCTGCATACGTTCAGTCACGTGCAAAAGGTGCACTCGAGTAATATTTCAAACGCGCAACTCTCATTCTATATTTTTGCGGTAACTTCTCACATTTTCATTTTGCGTAATTATTCGCGTGGAGGCAGCGAGGGAAAATGAATTTTTTTTTTCGCAACGAAAAAAAAGGTGACGCGTGCCGAAAGTGCAGGGAGTGGGAGGAAAAAAATGACTTATTTATTCGCCATGTGGCGGGGGTTGGTTTTCAAGAGCCAGAATTTTTAAGTCGTTCCATTTATCTTTTTGAGGGAAAACAAGACCCCTCCGACGAGATCTGAGAATCGCCGTAATGTTTATTTTATTATTCATGCTCTTTGTTAGGCGTGACGATATGGACGCTTTTGAATAAGGACGCAGTAGCTTTTGCCAGCAGGATTTTTGATAAACATATTTCCTCTCTACTGTGGAGATATAAAGCGTGACTCACGCTTTGTGCCGAAAATCATTATGCTCGGTAACCCAATATATGTGTAACGATGAGACTTTTCGAAGCTTTGCAAAACCCAGAGAAGCACAATATTTTCACGTAATAACGACGAACCGTCGGTTCATTTGAAGCCAGACTAAATGAACACACCGAATCCTCGATCAAATAATCATTTATTAAATTATGATTAAGGGCTTACAGGTAGATAACATTTTCGAAAATACCAATTTGTGGTTTTCGACGCATTCTCAAAATATAACTACAAAAAAAATATTCTCTAAAAATGTCGAGGATCTGTTCAAAATTGTTGGAGTTATGGGCAACGATATCTCAAAAATCACTGCACCGATCAACTTCAAATTTTACAAGCTCTTTTACGTATCAAAAAGCAGTGCTTGACCAAAGGAATTTTTTTACGCATTTATTTTTTTATGAATTAAAATAAACTTTTTTTTCACTGAAAATCGATACTTTCACTTTGAACGGCGGCCATTTTTTCAAATATCCATATTTTATTGAATCCTTCGCCCAAGCACTAAATAATTTCATGCAAAAACTAAATGCGTTTGATTTTTTCATTTCTGATCATTGTATTCCAAGCAGCAGTGGTCATCGCAAAGGACGTTTTTCAAACAGCGGTCTGCACAAACCATTTTATCTACCACATATGTGAATATTTTCGAAGACAAAAATTGTCAAAACCCATACTCTCGGATGTAAAAAAAATTGAAAACCTGCACACGTTTACCCGAAAAAAAATTCACGAAAATTTTTCTTTTTTCCGACCACGAGGTGTAACCTGTTGGGAGAATGTATGTCAACATAACCTCACAAATTTTCGAACCGATTTTTCTCATAGCTGGTTGAGTTTTTTTTTGTAAAACAAAGCATCAGGCTGTCGAGAATTCGCCCACGCAGAGCTAGACGATTTTCTTTTACCCTAAATGTCATTAATCTTTGAAAAATCTCGTTTCAAAAATTTCAGTTATCTCTCTCGGACTAATATGTCACGTGGTACATCTTCTACTTCGCCTTAGCCCGAGCTTGAGTAATGCTCGTGTATCGTGCCAATTTACCATCTCGAAATTTTGCACTTTTCTTGCGCTGTGCAAAAACTCGAGACACCTTCGATTTCTCTCAACCTTTGGCGAATTTTCAGGAGGAACCGTATAGGCACAAACAAAAAAAAACCATATTACAGTCAAAAACTTAAGCCACGCAAGAACATTTGAATTCGAACATTCGAACGAGAATGAAATATCTCGAATACCAAACAGGGAGAATTTCGATACTGCAGGTATCTCGGTGCTAACTCGATCGTAAACTATGCTAAGACCGCATGGCGGCGAAAGAAAAAATGCAACTAGCCGTCATCGTTATATGCGCGAACACCATGAATTTCCTTACCGGCAGCAAACGAGAAAATGCGAAGAGGCACCCTCAATTTGAATAATGAATTGAAACAGAAAGAGGGCGAGAGGGAGATAGAAAAATAATATTACAAACGCATTTCCGCCCGTTTATTTTTCAAATAAAAGTGGCGCTCCAGCTGAATGAAAATTCTCGAGTTTTCACGACCGAGCAAAGGATTCCGCGATTCGCTGCGAATATCTCCATTCCGCGAGGCTCTGAGTCAACACAACAATGTGCACAGGAGAGCTGCTTCGGAATTTTATTTTCTCTCGCCTCCTCTCGGCTTTAAACTTGCAAGATAGAATTTTATTATGTCCGCCGCCGAAGCGACGAGGAAAAAAAAGGCGAAAAAAGAGACAGCAACAAAAAATTGGCGACGTCAAAAGCGTGAAACGCCTCTGGAACGTGAAGAAGCCTCGAAGGGAGAGGTACGTCGATCTTTCTAAAGGTACTTGACGTTTACTCGACGCGGCTACATATACGTGCGTATATAGCTGATTCGCTCATATACAGGGTGGACCATTTAACGCGACCACCCCAAATATCTCCGTTGCCTCAAGTGACGAAAAAAATGTCAGGAGGTAATTTGATTGGTTTTGAAGGGCTGATACAGGGGTGAAAAATTCTTTTCGGTAAATATTTACAAGTGGGGCTCTAGTCCTAATCGGCTCCAAAAAAATTTCCACGTGTTCGGAGCTATTCTGCAGTATGAAAATATGTTTTTTTGTATCATAGGGAAGGGGTATTTTATTAAGAAAAAAAAATATTTCCGGAAAATATTCGATTTTTGAAATGCGTTTTCTGCATGCTTACTCTAATTTGTTTGGGTTTGTTTGGGTAAAATCCATGTCATTTGACCCACTTGATGTCACCAAACCCGTTTCCTCCATATCTTTAAAAAAGGAAAAAAAAGCGTTTGGGGGTTGAACTAGTTGAAATTGTCTTACCCCGACTTAAATATTATAAACAACGTGCCCTGAAATACAACAACTCGGTACAAAATTTCTAAAGCCCTTTTCTGGAGCCCCACTTGTAAATATTTACCTACATTTTCATCAAGGTCATAGTTTTTGCATTCTCAAGGTCATCAATGAATTTTCAAATGGAAGCATGCTTTTTTAATAAGACGTTCTAGCTGATATTCAGAGGAATCCAACGTCCTATGATATCATGACCTTAAAGTGATTTGTCACAAAAATGTGAAAAACGGGAAATCGTGATAGTATTGACAATTAGAATATCCGAATAATGTAATTGAATTTTTTGTGCAGAAAATGTATTGTAACAAATGTTCGACGTGATGGCCATTAACCTCGATACATTTTTTTACACGTTGGATGAATGATTCTCTTGACCTTCGATTAGTTTCTGGTTTGATAGCGACGCAGGTTATCCAACGGATACAACAATGTCAATAGTCGGAGATGTTTCTGATGCTTGTAAATACTGGCATTGTAACATAGTGAAACTAGTAGAGTGAAGAATGTTTACCATCTACCTATATTAGAATCAGTAGACATGTGTATCCATCCAAAGTAACATGTAATAACCGTATCGAAAATGGTATTGTACAGTCGAGCAGAGAAAGTGGAAATAATTCTGATTTATGGTGAGACCGGCGAACACGTGAGAACGAATTACAAGAGCCTGCGCCACTATCATCAATTAATTTTTCAA
Organism: Ophion slaviceki; assembly: GCA_944452715.1. Lineage (NCBI taxonomy): Eukaryota > Metazoa > Arthropoda > Insecta > Hymenoptera > Ichneumonidae > Ophion > Ophion slaviceki. The sequence continues at coordinate 41,543,889 of OX101783.1, forward strand.
TTCAGAATTCAATTCAAAATCATTCAATTCAATTCAATATTCGGGTATTCTAATTGTTAATACCATCCCGATTTCCCATTTTTACCCATTTTTGTGACCAATCATTTCAAGGTCATGATATCATAGGTCGTTGGATACGTCTGAATATCAGCTACAACGTCTTAATAAAAACAAACATGTTCCCATTTGAGAAACCTTTGATGACCTTGAGAACGCAAAAACTATTACCTTAACAAAAATGATTTTTTCACCACTGTATCAGCCATTCAAAATCAATCAAATTATCTCCTAACATTTTTTTCGTCACTGTAAAGGCAACGGAGATACTTGGGGTGGTCACGTTAAATGGTCCACCCAGTATATATACACACACACACATACATTGGTCTAAGTATACATAAATAGACTGCTGACGAACGTCACGGCCGAAGCCACGGTTCGTTACAATCAAAATTGGCTGACTGGCGCCCTTTTGATTCCAAGCAGTCGATACGCGCGCGCGCGCGCGCGCGCGTGTGTGTGTGTGTGTGTGTGTGTGTGTGTGTGTGTGTGTGTGTGTGTGTGTGTGTGTGTATGTGCATATATAAACGTTACATTTATGCATGGATATTTTCTTCATACCCCTCGGTATATACGACGCGTGAGGGTTATATCGCGGCGTCTCGCTCACTCATCAGGAATCCTTTTACTTGCGATACGAGCCTCTGCTCGAGATAAAAGACTGGCATCTGTTTTCAGAGGGTCGTGGCTTAGCTATTCTTAGCACTATCTAAAACTTCCCGGGATTGAACAACATCAACAAAAAAATGAGTTTGATAATTATGCATCAAGAAACAAAAAAACGACAATCAATAATAAGAGATCAAGAGTCGTCAATGGGCTTGTTTATTCTGATTGGAGCACTGCCCCATTCCGAGACTCACCTTGTCACCAATCTACGGTGATGAAGTTTGCATCGTTGGAATGCAACGAATATTCTCGATTTATATATTCATTTCCTTATTTTTTTATTATTACATCAAATATTTTTTCGATTTTGGATTTTTATAGCAAAATAAAGGAATTGATAGATAATTATTTTCATTGCATTTCAACTGGACAAACATCGATATCGCGTCAATCTCATCGTTATAATTTTAATACAGACACACACACACATGAGTATACAGGGTGGCCCGAAAAGTGAGGTCCGAAAGGAAAATCTAGATGCCTCGTATCAATACCTATCCGAATCGCCCCAATGTATGTTCTACAATCTCGTTGGGTTTGCGATAAAAAAGTTTTACATTTTTTTTTCTCTTTTATGTATGTACTCTCCTGGCTATTTTCCTCACTCGTGTTATCGTTATAAAGTGCACTGTTAATCAATGAATTTATTAATCAATTAAGTGCACTGTTAATTGATACATGAATGACCAACTGAACTCTAACGTTGATGAAAGCTCTGATGATAAAAAATATACTTACACCAGTCTAGATGACTCGCAATTGCTGTTGAAAAGTTCTCAGAGAAAAGTACATACACAAGAGAGAAGAAAATTAACCCTATGCTATAGGAAAACTCGAGAAAAAAAATGTTGAAGGCTTTTTTTCGAAAACCATAATAAACATCCCTTGAGTCCTATAGTAAACTATACTGAACTATAATGAACTATAATATACTATAGTTCCTACAGCTCTGTTAGTAGAAAACTATAATGAACTATAGAAAACTATAATGGACACCCCATAACAATTGAAACATAATAAAATATAGTAGAACATATTTGGGAGTGATTCGGATAGGTATTGATGCGAATGGTCTTGAAATTTGCATCGTTGAAATACAACGAAAATTCTTTTTTATATTTTCATGTCCTCATTTTTATTAATATACAATATCCTTTTTGCAGATTAAAATTCTAGATCTCTGATTAAGCGAATAAAAGAATGATTGAGGGACATTGATAACGATTATTCGGCAAAACAAATTCGAGCAGTAAAAAAATATTAATTTTCATTGCATTCCAACGGCGCAAATTTCAATCTCATTCGATACGAGGCATTTACATTTTCATTTTGGACGTCGATTATCGGGCCATTCTGTGGATATATCGCTTATATGTATATCCAGGAAAAAATGCGAAGAATCGCGATACTTTTGCGCGCTAGTAAAATATACAAATACGCATGAAATGCGCGAGAAAATTCGTTTCGCAGTTCCAACAATGATAGAAACGTGAAGATGCATTTCCTGTCAGTGCAACTACTTGATTGCCAATCGCAATTCTTACTATCTATTATAAATGAATAAAGAACACGTTGAATTTAAAAAAAACCGAATTAAATGTATTTTTATTTGAAAGTTTTAACTTGGCTGAAGTCAAAATTTGGACACCGAAGAATAATTTGGCCCTTGTCTTGAGGAGCGCCTTGACTGAAACAGGTCCATGATTTTTCTCCAATTAATCAATTTACGGCGATAAACTGTGCATTTTTTCAAATGTCCCGCGCTCATGAGCGTTTGTCGAAGCTTTCGATACTTTTGAGTGGTAACGATGGGAAACAGCACATTGTTTTCTTACAGTTGTGCTTAGTCGGTAGAGAGTGGGAGAAAGGATTTTATCGACTGAAGAATACGGAAAAAAGTTGAATTTCCATCGTACGAAAACTGCTGCAGTGCTACGGGAAGAGTTTCCTCGCGTGGCCTTGCGAGAAAGCTTCTACGTGCCTGTCGGTACGGTAGATCTCCTTGGCGAACCAGGAGACAAGCATATTTACCGATTGTCGATTGACGCTCGACTGTTGATTATAATTAAAAGGTTTTCACACGCTGGCAAGGAAAACGTTATCACGGTGTTTAGACGGTAAGATACATTTGGATAAATGGTAGAAAACGATAACGCGATTTTACACGTGCCATGTGCAGAATATTTAAGAGCACGTGAGGTTATGTCGACCGACAAGGTCGACGTAACCTCACAAATTTTCTCATAAATGGTCGAGTTTTTTTTTTAGGGAAAACAGAGCATCAGTGTCAGAAGAATTCACCAACGCAGAGCTTGAAGATTTCATTTCGCCCTGAATATTATTCACCTCTGAGAAATCTCTGTTCGGACATTTCAGCTATCACTCACATATAACGTGGTACAGTTTCTACTTCGCCTTGAGATCATATATCACACGCTCCGATCACTTCGAAATTTTCAACCCTCATTTCGACCGAGCGGTACAATTAATTGAGATGGAATTTATTGCAGACATGCAATATTGTTGCAGGAAGAGCCTGACGATCGACATTGTTACACATTTTGAAAAAAACTTTGTAGATTGGTGTTACCATAGGATGAATTGTGACTCACTAACTGATGCACCGAATTTAGACACATTTCAAGACGGTTAGGCTCTCGACAGTTGAAAAACAATTTTTGAGGGGTGTTTCTACTGATTATATGGAAAAATGACGGAGAAATTGCGGTTTGCAGTTTTCTTTTACATAAAGTTAACAAAATTAAGCCAACGAAGATCCAAAATATTATCGACATCCTGAAAATCTAGTGCATCAGTTTTGCCACTGGCGGCGATCCCGCATGGTAAACGTGCACATTTAGTGTTCACGCATCGCACGCGGACTAGCAGCAACAGTCGCCTATTGGGCCTCTGCTTTTTGCTGTAGTGTGAACAGCAGACGGTTGCTGCGACATCTGGCGGTAGTTTGAGGCGGCTTGGAGCCAGAAACCCCGAGTTCTGTAATACCGTCATGATCACGGCGAAATTTCGCCACGCGTAACACAGGTATCACACGTCCAGTCGGTAAAAATCCCACGGCCAAGTTTCCTTCTGAACGGATTAGGTTCTGGTCAAAGACGTAGACGCTTTTCGTCCTTTAACAGAGCGGAAGTTGTAGGTACTAAAGGCCGGCCCTTGCACTTATGGTGGCTCGGAGTGTATGCGCCCTTCTTTAAAAAAACATGAATCGGAATCGATCCCAAAGTATATATAAATATATATACACTAGGGTGATTCGTTTCAGGGTAACTTTTTTTTCTGACCCATCGTGCCCGAAAACCTTTAGTTGGTACCCAAAAACGAAGTTTCGTGAAAGGGGGGTGTTGTCACAAAATATTTAGAGGTCGCGAATCAAAATTGAAGGTTTCCCATTTGATTAACATTGAAAAAAATGTTTTTCTCATTATTAGTGTTACCATTCCGCGAATTTTGATAACGCGATATTTTCCAAGTGGGTTCTCATAGGAAATATGATACTTTGCAATAAAGTTCATTGAGCCATGTCCGTAAATTCAACCGTTTCAGCGGTTTCGTTATTTCAAGTGAATATTGTATGAAAATATCTATTCAAACGGCTGTAACGCCTAAGCTATTAGATATATCGAAAAAAATTCAAATGAGAACTATGTAGAGAAAGTAATTTGCTACGAAAAAGTCTTATAAACCGAGCCCGTAAATTCAACTCTTTCTCAGCTATCGGTGGATGAAGTAAAATAAATAGATTTGTTTTTGTTTAAAAAAAAACTATTTATTTTACTTCATCCACCTATAGCTGAGAAAGAGTTGAATTTTCGGGCTCGGCTTATAAGACTTTTTTGTAGAAAATTACTTTCTCTACAAAGTTCTTATCTGATTTTTTTTCGGTATATCTAATAGCTTAGGCGTTACAGCTGTTTGAATAGATATTTTGAACAGTATTCACTTGAAATAATGATGCCGCTGAAACGGTTGAATTTACGGCCATGGCTCAATGAACTTTATTGTGGAGTATCATATTTCCTATGAGAACCCACTTGGAAAATATCGCGATATCAAAATTCGCGGAATGGTAACACTAATAACGAGAAAAACATTTTTTTCAATGTTAATCAAATGGGAAACCTTCAATTTTGATTCGGAACCTCCAAATATTTTTTGACAACACCCCCCTTTCACGAAAGTTCGTTTTTGGGTACCAACTAAAGGTTTTCGGGCACGATGGATCAAAAAAAAAAATTGCCCTGAAACGAATCACCCTAATATACACGCAATGAAAATACAAATGCAAAAATGGTTTCATCAGTTTCGCTAATATTATTCTTGCATTTGTATTTTTATTCGCGTCACTATAATATCATTAATTTCATTTCATAACTCTAATAAAAATACACATACAACATTTTTGGATTTGTATTTTCATTCGTGTTATTATAATTTCATTGCGTGCATTTTATTAAGAAAATAAAATGCACAACACTCGAATAAAACAGGAATCAAAAAATCTTGTCATCAGTTTTGCCAATATGAATTACGTTGCAAATAAAATAAAGAGGAAACGAGCCCCTAACAATTGTTGCGAATGGAACAACATGTCAAATGTTGTTCAAAAATTATTTATCATTCTCCCTCTCTCTCCTTCTCTCCCTCTCCTGTTGCGTATTTTTCTCTTCACTGGCCAATACCAGGCCGAATCGCATCGCAGGTATATTCTTCGAATGCATTCCTAACAGCATCTCCCAAGGCGATACCCTCCTTATAAACTGTACAGGAACAGGTTGGATTAGTATGAATTGAGAATTGCGCTCGATAGACCTCGAAAAGGCTGGCAACCTTGAGCCGTTGAACGACCAACGCGAATATGAGACAAGAATAGGATAGGAGTATAAGATTGCGAACAGTTGGAATTGGTCTCGAGCTCATTGCCGCTTCGGCAACGATCGTGGAAATATGCATTCTAGATCGCTGCACAATGAGAAGGGATTTTCTTGTCAATTATAACTCGAATGAGTAATATGAGCTGGAATGACATCCGATCCAGAATTTCGATTTCAGGAATTTCCAAGTTAAGCATCGCAGAACTACGCGTGATCTTGTTTGCAGCAAAAAAAAAATGAGACAAATATTTGTCACTTGATGCATTATCTGAAATGATATAAAGAACAATGACATGACATTCCAATGGATCCTTCTTCAGAGACGATTACGCCCTTTATCGACGTTTGAAAAAAAAACATTTCCAATTGATTTAAAAAAATATATATACATATATATATAAATAAACCATTCTTTTCTCTTTACAAAAGGCTGTTAGGTGTGGAAAATGATGACGAGATTTGCATTCGTGAAATGCAACAATTTTTTAATTTCTTTCTTTATATTATCATCTGAAATTTATTTTTTTGTTTATATAGTCCTGAATTTCTTAACGAGGATCCACAAAAATGGAGGGGTGATTGTCATAGCCTGAATGGAGCAGAAAAAAAAATTTGAATTGAAAGAAATGAATTTCCATTGCGTTACAATGATACCAATTTCAACATCATGGGAAATCTTCGAATAAAGCGGGCGCGTAAAAACACAACGTTGAAGTTTGGATTCAATGCGACGAATGCAATGCAATGCATTGTTGGAATGCAACGAAAGATTTTTTTAATTTTTTCATTTCTTCATCTTTATTACAATCTTTGATTCTGTCTTTAGACGCTAAAAAGGGTTATTTTCATGATTTTTTAAATAGGTTTATATCATAGATATTGATATAAAAGTTGTTATATTTAATAAATAGACTTTCGAGATATATACATTTTTTTTAAATGTATTCATGTAACCCAAACAAACTTTAAAAGCGTTTTTCTCGAAGCAACGTTTTTAGACGGCTTGTTGATAAAGTCTTCGAAACCACTGAACCGATCCTTATCAAATTTTAACCACATATTCTTTACAACTATAGCTATAGCGCATATCGAGGATTTTACTAAATTTTGACATTTACTATTTTTTTGTTGCCAAAAACGGTGAAAAAAAACAAGTTTTTTTCGAAAAATATCCGCCATTTTGTTATTTTTGCATATATAAAAAATCGTATAATATGCACTATAGCCATTAACATACTGAATCTAAAACCGTTTGATTTTTTTGTTTCGGATGATCCATCTCCGAGATTTCATCAACAGCGCAGACCTACAATTTTTTAGGACATTTTTTTAACTACCATTTTCGTCTATAAATAGTGACTTAAATAAATAAATAAAAAATTTAAATGTATTTCGAAAGTGTACTTATTAAGTGTAAAAACTTTTATATCAATATCAATAATATAAACCTATAAAAAAACCTATTTAAAAAAGACTGTTTGAGTGATTTTCGTACCCTAAATCGGCGAAAAAAGCGTGAGCAATAGAATAAAAATCATCTTTCGTTGCACTCCAACGATGCAAACTTCAAAACCACAGAAAAACCCCGTACAGATTGAACAGATCCAACATGACGGTTCAAAAAATGTTATTTACGAAGAAGGTGCACAAACTACTTTCGAGTTGTGCAAACTTAAACCGCACCCCGTAACGTAAATAACAAATATTCTTCAGCCTTCCACGAAAATAATCACAAACCATAATTACAGTAAATTAAATCGCAAACCACGAGTTTTCTCGTTACCCTTCGCTGTTTGCATTCAGCTTGATGAGGTTTCGAAATGCGAATGCATCGCAGAAAGCCAATCATCCCGATACCGGAGTACGCCATTAACGAGTACCGGTACACACCCTATCGGTTGCTTCCTTCCAATAATCAAAGCTACGCAAAATTATAAAGCAACAGAAGAACGAGAAATGAATTGAAAAAAAAAAAATGTTTTCGTTTTTTCCGAGAAACGAGTCGCCTATTTTTGCGCGCGATTATCGGAGTTCGTTCACGTACATAGAGTCGTTAGATTAATCGCAAGAGGTTGCAGTTTCGTGTACACAGCGAACTGATAGAAAGTCCCGTCAGTGCGCCACGTTGACGAGGGAAAGGCTTGTGCTGCACGTGAGAGATTGCCCGGCGGCGAGAAAACTCAGCGCGAGAACCGTTCACGTGCCTCTCATTTTTAAACGACACGTCTATATAACTCTCGCAATTACCGAGCGATCCCTTTAACAAGTTTTCCACGGGACTATATAACGCCACTGTTACAGCGAACGCGTGTAATCTCGCAAAATCCCCCAAATTACCTTTCCATGCAAGTCACCAACGAAGAAAAAGGTAAGGGAGAAGAACAAAAGACACGGCTGTACCTGACCACCCATAAAATGTAGCTTTACGAGCTGACAAGGACCAAAAAACACGACTGCACGTATCGTTGAGAAAACAACATTGTTTTGCGCGCCACTGATTATGCATCGAGTTCCGCAATTGTCGGATCGTATCAAAACTTAATTGGGATGAATTCCTTCGAAAAATCTTCGTACTTTCGTTCTTTGCGATCTTATCGCACAATTTGTGTGGATCATTTTTTTCGGCATCGCGAATAACTGCATGCACTGAGATAAATGCGTGGTATTCTCAACCATGTTTTAACTATATTTTATACTTCGGTGAGGGGACAATAATATTTTATGGGCATAGTTACTGCCAAAAGTATCGTACTGCTTACTGATATTTTAGCAGTTGGATTAAGGGGTTACTTGCGATTTTGAAAAAATCGATTTTTTTTATTGTATTTTTTTGAAGTATAAGTATCTGAGAATAACTTCTGTATGGGCCCGGAATAGATAACTCTATGTAAGTTTACAAAAAAAAATATTTTCTTCGTGTAAACTGAAATTGAAACTTTAAACGCGTTTTTCTCAAAATGGCATTTCTGAAGTCGGTGACCAAGATTACTCGAACACTAATGAACCGATCTTCTTGAAATTTTTCAGGCTTATTTAATACATAAAAATGTAGTCTTTAATCGTTCGATTTTTTTTTTCGAAAAAAAGTGGCCGTATTATAGCCAAAAAAAGGCCGTTTTTTTTCGTTAAAATCGAACCATTAACTTTGACTGTCCGCCATTTTGTGAAAAATGAATATTTTTTAAAATCCTTCGATTAAAGACTAGTTTATACTTATATTTGACTAAATCCATCCGCATTTTTTTTCAGATGATCCACTTCGCCGCAATGTTGGTCACCGCAAACCGTGTATATAAAAACATTATTTCATTGACGGCCATTTGCCACTAAACAATGTAATATTTTTCAATAAAAAAATTAGTGAAAGTTCTTCAAGATGTGTTCTTTAAGATGGTATATTGATCGATTAAAAAAGGTTTGTAGATTTCTTTAAAAAAATTCATGAAAAAGGCCTTTTTTGCGCTACAAGTGGGGGTAACGCCTTAAAACTATTAAGCTGCGGTTGCTCGAACTGCAAATGATTTACGTATTCGCTATAAGTAAACTTTACTATAATTTTTTGCGTATAGCCACTTTTCATAAGGTCTTCTAACAAATAATACTCGAGAAACGTTAATGTTAACCATATGAATTGTACAAACTTGAAAAGAATCGTAAACGTTTGACTAAACAAAACTGAACGTACAGTATACAACATTGGTGTGTGTACGCCGGTTTTGTTATAGCACTGAATTAACCATATCTATAGTGTCAAGCCTTTCACAATAGTGCATAATCATTTTGGGGATAGTAGATAGTCAGGCACGCCACCAAAATCGCATGTTTAGGTATACGTCGTGTGAACCATATTATGATTGCGGTGTCAATAAACTATAACTAATTTTACTATCCTCTCTTTCACCATGGGCATTTGTTGTAAATACCATGGACTTTTTTCTCACAAGGAACGTCCCTCAGGTGACACCCTTCGATTTTGTTGAAATTTTGATATGTTATTAAGCACCGAAAAGTAAGCGATACGTATTTTTTTTATCGGCGGAAAAACGGTTTTAAGGGGTGAAACAAACCCTCGAAAATAGGGGTGTTTTTCGTATTTCGTCGATAACGTTATCGTTCTCATCTCTAATGTATAGTGCACAAAAAAAATTAACATTGTTGCAATTTAAAATTTTTTAATATCTCATACCGTTGAAACGTTCAATCGTCAATCGCTCTTACGAATCTCGTATAAAAAATATATCTTTTTTTTCACGCCACCACATAGCTTCGAATAATTAATGCATAAATAAAGATGTCGATTCTCTCCTCGTTTTACGTCATTGCTGGCGATTTCAAACTTTAATGGTGATGGAAAAATCTGCATTCTCAAACAGCGAGCTTTTAGCCACGCAGTAACGTCGTGAATCTGTTGCAAAAATTACCGAAGCGTGCTTTCATTATCTCCAGCGTTAAGATATATAGGCAGATTGTATCGCAGCCCCTGTTTTGCGCTAGCTCGCATCTATTTATATATATATATAATCGTATCTTTTCTGCTCACTGGCGTCTACTCTATTATATGAATATATATATTGCATACCTCTATATCTATGCGTTCACACGTAAATACATATATATATATGTGCATGGTCACATATACAGGCTATTCCAAGTCAAATAAGAATGACGATGAATTTGTATTAATTTATTTTACCCTGATGTTGCAATGTGTAATTGCACGTCGAAGGCATTTTTAAAAAAACATCGGTCATATGAAAAAGATAATCGATCTGAATTCCTCGTCGACTACATTCATAAGCCCTATAATAGGGTCGAGAACTCCAATTTTCCTATGATAGAGTATTCGTGTGTTGTGAGGTGTAAAAAAAGAAACGAAAGATGTCGCACATAGGGAGAATACTTCACTTTAGTCAAATTGCAAAATAGTCTTGATTTTTTAAAGCGGTTAGGCCGCAGTAACGGGTATAAAATGATGTGCGAATTTAACAATTTTTTTTTTTCGTATGAAAAAGTGTTTCAATCATAAAATTAATTATACATCTATTTAGTATGAATATCAAGCTGTTGGAATTTTTTTTCGATTTTGAAAATGGCCGACTACTCGAAACTTCTCGAAACAGCTTTTTTCCAATTGGCGTGACAAATAACTTCAACAGTTTTCACTCGATTTACTTCAAATTTAAAAGGTATGTTCCTAATTGCATTTCGCAGAGAAGTACGTATGGAATTTCTGATGAATCGAAAACTTTTCATTTTATGAGCAGTTTATGAGCAGTTATAACGAAATGTTTCACTGAAAATTACTTTCTTAAGTTCAAATACCTACAACTTTTGAATAAAACAATATTTTTTTAATTCCGTCCGTACTTCTCTAGGTATTCTAATGTAGATTAACGAGAATAGTTTTTTGTTCTAGGTCAAAAATTGTGGATGCTAAATGTCACACCGCGGAGCACAAAAAAAAGATAACAAAAGAAAATATTAGTAGTCGGCCATTTTGTACATGGAAAAAAATCGAACAGCTTGATACTCATACTAAATAGATGTGTAATTAATTTTATAAGTGAATCACTTTTTCGTACGAAAAAATTGTTAAATTCGCACATGATTTTATACCCGTTACTGTGGCTAACCCCTTAATAATGATAAAGTTGTGCATGATTTCCATTTGATAACGGAAGACTGTTGTCAGACGAAAAGATGACAAAGGTCTAGTGGATTCGGCCTGGAAGGTCCTACATATGACCCCGGAACGTTGAGCCGAGAAGATTCACTTCGCTCATTCGTCCGGGCTTTTTCACTCAAATTCTCGGTTGCAATGCATCCCTCTTTCCTCTCTCCCTCTCTCCCCCTCTCTCTCTCTCTCTCTCTCCCTCTCTCTCCCTCCCTCCTTCCCTCCCTCCCTCCCTCCCTCTCTTATTCTTCTTCGCCGATCGTAAAAACATTAATGTTCGTGCTATTAAACTGCCAACGGTAATCGCGCTCGTCCAACGTGGCACGTTTCATTATCAGAAACAATTTTTCATACTGTCGTGCATGCGTGAACGAAATTACAACAATCACATGTCCGCACGCCTCGGACAAGAGATCAGTCCAGCTGCTCAGTCTGCATGAATCTGAGACGAAAAGAACTCCTATTCTCCACATGCAACATTTCTATCGATCTGTAATCCCGGCAAAAAGAATCACAGATCATTGTCATCGGGTCATCAATGAAAAGTTGTGCGCACCAAGATGGAGACATCGAGAAAATCGTAGATAACGATGATAACGAGGACACGCATATTGAAACGTTTTCAAAAAGTACCACCTCTGCACAATGGGTACTCCGAATACTCACTCAAAGATGTGATAAAACAAATATTTTCGGGGTCCATTATTGTTCTATTGTTATTACAAACTATTATTATTACCGTATTGTTATTTTGGTGTTCGTCCGCAAGCTCTCCCAGGCTTTAACGCCTTTCACTTCAATCAGTAGTGGGTCACCTATCCAAGTATTGCCCCAGGCCAATGGTACTTGCGTGGCAGATCACCGAGGCCACACACTGACTCTATTATTATTATTCTCATTACTTAAGCAGTGGCATAATTCAAATGATTATTCACATTGTTTATTGCATTAATTATCCCTTCAATATCCTGCCGACTAGATGAAGATGAAATTTTGTAATATCAATTTGTATCGGATAAGTCTTCGAACTCGAGTGTTTTATTCCTGGGCTACCGACCACCACCCACGGAAAGGACTGGGAATGAAACATACACCTGGATCAATGAGAACGGCAGAAAGTGATGATTCCGATGGCGTGTTTCACCCTCGAGTGAGTAAGCAACTATGAAAGATGCAAGCAATATATATATATATATATATATATATATATATATATATATATATATATATATATATATATATATCCACACACGCGCACAATAAGAGAAGAGAGTAATCAGGAATGGCGTGCGGCACCTGTGTTCAAGAAACTCGCACGGAACAAAGGGTAAAAGTCTTTGTTGGCGCACGAGACTACAAAACGAAAAAAGGAACAAGCAAGTAACAAGAGTACCGGAGAGGTCTTTTCCTTTACCGATGTTGCTCTCGGGCACCGTTAAAATCCAGGCCACATTCGTAATCTTCGAGCACGAAAAACAAGTGCGTGCATACGTTTCCTGAGTTCCAACGTATACCCTTGGGGCTTTTTACTTATGTCTCTTCCCTAACACTCCCTACCCGCACTTCGCCATTCTAACGTAATTTCTGTTGCGTCTATCGTTGTCTTAAGGCCATGTATTACACTCCGACCACTTCGAAATTTTGAACTCTAATTTCGACCAAAAGACACAATTAATTGAAGAGTTTCGCGACAATTGACGAAATGTTACCATTTGACTCAAATTTATACAGTAAATTCTTTGTTATATACTGAATGCACCCTCCAAATTTTAAATCGATCGTCTACACCGTTTGAATAAAATTTACAATTGAAAACAAAACACTTTTTAACCTAGGGTCCCTACAATACTCCCTACATACATGTAGGGAGTATTGTAGGACATGGAGGTTATGTGTGGAACACAATATACATTAAATACCCGCCTCGTCCCTGTTTGCAAACGTTCACTCTTGTGACGAAATATTCAATAACATTTTGGCATAATTGCGGACTAATTTTATTAATAGTGCGTCCAGTTGCTTCCTTGAGCTCCGGAATGGTCTGCGGATCATTAGCATACACTTTTCCTTTCAGAAAACCCTAAAGAAAGGAGTCAGGTACTTGATATTTTTATGTAAAATGTATCCTTGCGGGAGGGCACGACTGAAAGCCCATTTTCGACCGTTTTCTTTGGTTTTTTTTCTAAGAAAGGGATAAATATATGGTCAAAAGAGCTTTTAGGTCTTATAAGGCATATATTGAAGTAAGTAAAAAAAATCATTTGTCAAAAGTATACAAAATGGCATCGCACGAGTCCCTATAGCACTGTTTTTCAGCCAACCGTCTCTGAGGCACGCAGTAGAACTGTTGTAAATTTAGTCTCGGAATTAAGAGTGAGATATTTTCGTTAATTACATTATTTTTAGCAGTCAAGTACGGGGGGAAGTAAAAAATAATTAAAAGAAAAATAGAGACGAGTTTGAAAAAAAAATTCGATTTTTCGACCATAATTTTCATCTCAAAAGTGATCTATTTTTTACAATTTTCGATTCATCGAAACAAAATTTACAGATTTTGGGGTAAAGCTCGTACTTGAGTGTTGAAGCAATTTAAAAAGCTACAAGTGAAATTTGAAGTCGATCGGACGAAAATTGTTCGAGTTCTGCGGCCTTAATAACGATGACAATTTGGTTATAAAAAATCGTTATTTTTCATTAAATTCCATGTATAATCCATAAAATATTACATTTTTTATCAAAATGATTCCAAAGTAACCCTTAATCTTTGACATAAGTTGCATTTCAATGCCCTGCCAAAGAAGCCCCACACTCGGTGCTACTTTGACACTTAAAAAATGTATATATCAAATTATGAAGGCGTGGTGGAGCTTGACTTTCTTATACATTTGATAGCTAAAGGACACACTGTTTTATTCGAGCAAGAAAATTTGGTATCTACAATGACAAAAAAGTTACCTACAATAAACTTCTAAAACCTGTTCAAAGTAGCGCCGTTTTACGGTATGCAGTAACAATGCAGCAACTAACAATTTTTATGCGTTGCTCGATCGTGTAATTATCCATGACCAATCCTCAATACTCCCTGATGTCAATTGTCAAAGATCAGTACTCTACGTTCGCCACAAAATGGCGCGCAATTTAAAATGGCGGGTCATTTTCATATATCCTTTCATTGTTTTTGGAATCCTAAAGTTGGCTTAAATTGCTGATCACTCGGGTCATTTTTATCACTTTTCCTGATAGCCTCAACGATACTTGACAATCGTTTCGAGGCTTTCCATTTCAGCAGCGTTGTTCTCGGTCTTTGTCTCTTTTTCCCTTCTCCCACTCTCTGATGATGTCTCAAATTAGTCAGGCAAGTTTCTCTGTAGGCGATATACATACGCAGCTACGCCCCGGTCACCCTAATGAAGCTCCAACGAAGCCAAAGGCGCATCAGAGCCCGTACAACGTATAGATATACGAAGGATCGAGGACATGCAACCGAGAGATACGACATGTAAGCCTGCATACATATATAGACAAAGGGGAGTCGGCTTTGAACCGTTTGGAGGAACGACCTATAGATACAGACGTACCATTGTATGAGGCTGGACAAAAAGGACATTCATTGCACCTTGGTGTACCGTGTTTCGTAGCTGAACCTTGGTCCCGCTCTTTGCCGTAACGGAGATAACTAATGAATTACTACGTTTGTCAATGGCGGGAAGACGTTCATACAATGCGCGTAAGACCGACGACCTGTACCGCGCGCACCGTTATGTTTATCACTTAGGAGGGCAAATCCCTTTTGTCACCCGAAAATACGTCATTTTTCATGAATTTTTTTAAAGGTGATAAAATAATCGCATCATTTTAAAATTTTGACATTATATTATTACAACTTTCACGTGTTAATTTTTTAAACAAAACAAAATGGCGGCGTTATAAGGTACTCCTTTAGGCGTTTCTGAAAAACTGTTCACGTTATAGTTCAAAAAGTTATTCATCGATTCGGCTGAAATTTTGGGAGGTTTCTCACTATAACATTATTGGAAGGACATACCTATAAAAAGATATAAAAAGTATAAAAATTATAGTATAAAAATATAAATATATAATAGTAAAATAGTATAAAATATAAAAAAAGTAAATAGTATAATAGTATAAAATGTAAGTAATAGTAAAATAGTATAAAATATAAAAAAAATATAAAAAATATAAAAAATATAAAAAATATAAAAAATATAAAGTATAAAAAAAAATATAAAATAGTATAAAAATAAAAATTAAAATTAAAAAATTAAATTAGATTTTCATGTTTTTGACCATTTCTCGACAATTTTTACCCCAAAAAAGTAATTTATTTACGCAATAACCTTTAGGTATATCCGTCCAATAATGTTATAGTGAGGAACCTCCCAAAATTCCAGCTAGATCGATCAATAACTTTTTGAGCTGTAACGAGCTTCACGAGAAAAACGACCCCTCAAAGGAGAAAACGACCCCTCAAAGGAAAGCGCGTGTCACCGCCTAATTTGTTTTCTTTAAAGATTATTCTGTACTGGATTTTTCATCGCTTCACATTAAAAGAATTTTGGTTTTTGTTTCATTCAGACGGTGGGCTGCTTATGGGTAAAACTGCAAAACCACCCCTCGATACACCTCTCTTTGAGGGGTAGTTTCCCCTCTTAAAACTGTTTTTCCGCAGATAAAAAAGACGTGTCTAATAGTTTTCAATGCTTTATCACATACATGAGTTTCAAGCAAATAGACGGCGAACACTCAAGTGATGTTCCTTGTCAGTACATTATGATAACTTCGTCATCAGTGTCACAATACTCCCTACATGTATGTAGGGAGTGTATATATATATATATATATATATATATATATATTTCTACGAATCGCTTAGAGGGCCGTGAGATCAGAAAAATTAAGGTCGCTTCTAACAAGGAAAGGTAGCGAGGTCGACCTCTCCGATTTCGATGAAATTTGTCATACTTGTAGAATGGGTAAAAATAGGCAACACGTATTTTTTTTATATCTGCGGAACCCGCTTTTTAAGGGGTGAAACGCACCCTCGAAAATAGCGGTTTTTTCTGTTTTTCGTTGATAACGTTATCGTTCTCATTTCCAATGTATAGTACACGAAAAAATAAAGTGTTGCAATTTGAAATTTTTTAACATCTCGTACTGTTAAAACGTTATCGATGAAAAACAAAAAACACCCCAATGTTCGAGGGTGCATTTCAACCCTTATAAATCGTGTTCCGCAGGGATAAAAAAAACGTGTCACCGATTTTTACCCATTTTACAAGCGTGCCAAATTTCATCGAAATCGGAGAGATCGACCTCGCAACCTTTCCTTGTAAAACCTTCGATACGGAAATTGCATATATTCTAGAAATGCGTACTCTGAAAGGGAAGGACGATCGATTGGAACAATGCAGGAAAAGCGTGTCTTCGAAGGACACGCTACTTGGCACAGCCGCTTTTGCTCTTAGCAAGACATGGGTACTGCAATTTTTTAGCGCGTTGCGTCGAAACATTCGTTGGTGAGTTAGCGCCGCTCATATCATTTTCCGTTGATCGCAATAAATCTATCGAGTAATAAGAATGCGTGCCAACTGGCCAAACCTCAAAAGAAGCTGTGGTCAAGGGAAAAAACAAACCCCAAATCTGTGGCAACCTTGAAGAACGTTGAAGTTTCGGAGTTGGCCAATTTTTCGAGTCAACGAATGTAGGACACCCTTCGTTGTCCGATCCATCTTCTCTCTCTCATCGGTCGACTACCTGTGGACCTGTCTCGTAAGAAGTACGGCTGACATTGTATTGGGATGGTGGATAAGTTCTCGCTGTTCTTCCGTGAAAATGAATGCTTTATTGTAAAAAAATCATACCTGAAGCTTTGAAATGTTTCGAAACTGTTGTGTAATCAATTCCTAATGATTCTGCAAGTTCAGCTAGCGTTTGACCCATCAAAATCATTATTTTTTAAGCGCCTAAACCAATCTCTGTATGTTGTTTCCGACAGAGCATGGTCGTAAGTCTCAACAAGGATTCTGTGTGCTCCAAGTGCAGATTTTTAAAGATAAAGTAGCCCAGTGAAATTCCCCGCAAATACTCTTTTTTGGCACGAAATTTTATGTTTGACACTATGAAAAAAAGTTGTTTACACTTTGGCGAAATGGCATACACTGTATTTCAAGCTTGCTTATAGTACCGTAAAACGGGGTTAGATTGACATCAAGGGTAACTTTGACATTTTTTGGGGCCGCTCTAATCGAGCGCCCAAATACGGTTTAGATGTGTGCGCTTTTTGACTTATTTTCTATTGTTGCTCAAATTTGTTATTGAAGTTTATTATAATGTTGCTAAAGTTGATTGTATTGTTGCTCAAGCTGATTTTAATCTCAATGATATTTATAAGACTGATTAAGCCTGTAATAGTACCATAGGTACTTGTTATTTTTATGTAAAATGTTTCCTTGATAAAGATGACAATTTGATCGTAAAAAATCGTTTTTCATTTAATTTCATGTATAATGTATAAAGTATTAATTTTTTTTATCAAAACGATGTCAAAGTAATCCTCAATCTTTGACATAAGTGGCATTTCAATACCTGGTCAAAGAAACCCCACACTCGAGGTCACTTTGACACTTAAAAAAACTATATATAAAATTGTGGTTGGGTGGTGGGGTTTGACTTTCTTATACATTAGATAGCCAAAGGACACATTGTTTTATTAGAGCAAAAAAGCTGGAATTTAGGATGTTAAAAACACGTTACCTACCAAAAACTTCCAAAACCTCTTCAAAGTAACCCCATTTTATGGTACTTCTTTATAGATGCGTCACCATCTTAAACTACCAGCACGCCGTTCTGGTAACGCCATCTGTTGGAAAACAGCGAGAACTGATTCAACGTCCTAATAGACTTACGGTTACTCACGAAATCACAATCATCCATGTGTGGATGCGTTATCGAGTTTCGGGAAAATGCACCACGTTGCAGCTTCCTTTGATCTAGAAAACGCAAAGGGACTATGTACCGCTGCACCGGAGCTTATAGACGTCTGGGCACTTACATCCCGACACAATCCAACACCCCCCCCCCCTGCCCCTCTACCTTCGCTGCCACTCGGTACACTGTACACGATTAAAAAACCTGGATGCATTTTTTCTCCGTCCTCATGGCAAAAAAGAAAACTGCGTCCAACACTGATGCATCGGTGTACGTGTGTGTCGATAATTTTACGCTTTCATCGAACGCATTCTGCAGTGCTCTATCGAGTACTCGCTTATGAGCAGAAAAGAAGAAACGATCTGTATTTAAATTCTACGTTTTATTTTTAAAAAATAAATATTCATTCCTGGTAATGATCCTCGGAATTGACCTCGTTACAGTTAATGCCGTGTATCGTGTGTCAGAACCCTTCGAAAACTTATTCCCACGCGAGGATCAAATTTTGTTCGATTAATATGAAACTTGCGAGGCTTTTGCAATTTGAAATGAAACAGTATGAGAAAGTTTAGCGGAGTAACCGCAATATTACCAGTTGACTCGAGTGTGCTGTGCCATGGTCAATACTACGGAGCGAGTACTTTGCTCCCGTGAGGAGACGCGTTACAAAAAAAAACGTACCAAAATGAGATGCGGTGTAGAAACAAGATTGGAAAGAACTCGGAGAGCTTTCGCAAATATACGTAACTCGGTCAGGCATATATTGAAAAAGTTTTTAGTTCTCTTGGAACAATGAAAAAAGCTTTTTACTCTTCAGTTAGCTATACACACTCACACACATATGTACAATGTGAAACTTGCCACGAATAAAATGGTCGCCGACATACAAGTATATTTATAGATAAGAATGTTACCATAGACTTGAACGTAACAGGCAGATTCAATTTTTTAACCCTTGAATCTGCCTGCTGTGTCGAAGTCTATGGTTGAAGTGAACTTTCATTTTTAAGCGTTAATTTTTTTAACAGCATCTCCCTTTTAATTTTTGGCAAACAACAATCTCAGTAGTGGCTTCATTGAGATGGTGAAGTTTGCATCGTTAGAATGCAATGAAAGTTAATTCTTCTTAATTGCTATTAATTGATTTTTTCGGTCGTGATGAGCTGCGAAAATCACTCAAATCTTTGTACTTACTTTTTAGAGTCTCATTACCGCAATTGGCAAAACAAAGGTTTTGGATAAAGATAAAAATTGAAAAATAAATAATAAAGGAAAAATCGTTGCATTCCAACGATGCACGTTTCAATGTCATTTTTGGGGACGTTCAGTCCTTTGAACTCCAATTGAGGTCGTGAATCTTTATTTTTAACGATTTATTGTTTTAAACAGCATCGCACGTTTAATTTGAGGCAATCAAGAATCTCAGTAGTAGCTTGATTGGGATGATGATAAAGTGTGCATCGTCAGAATGCAATGAAAGTGAATTCTTTTTTATTACTATTAATTCATTTTTTTTCCCTATGTGGGCTGTGGAAATGACTGGATTTTTTTGCGTATTCTTATTAGAGACTCACGACCTCACATCGCAAAATAATGGTTTTGAATAAAGGTAAAAATAAAAATATGGACTATAAATAAAAAATCGTTGCGGTCTAACGGTGCAAGTTCAGAGTAACAAACGTCATCAAAAAATGACGTTGAAGTTTTTTGGCGATGTTGAGTACTCTGAACTCCAGTTGAGGTCGCGAATCTCTAGTAAGAATACATGAAGATATTTGATTGGATTTCACAGCCCATATCGGGCCAAAACAAAATTTAATTGAAAAGAATTCATTGTCATTGCATTCTGATGATGCAAACTTCAACATCATCCCAATCAAGCCACTACTGAGATTGTTATTTGCCTTCAACTGAAAGTGAGTAATTAATCGTTAGAAATTAAAGTTGTTTGCCTTAAATGAAAAGTGGAAGAAACATTGTTCGAAAATAAAGGAAAAGTCTTAATACAGATACAGATTACAAACTGTCTCCTCATTAAATCACGTATCTAAAATATTTCCATGATCCCTTGTTTTTTCGATATCAGATCTCATTCGACGAGATTTTTTCGTTCCCACGCTGTGCTAGGAACTGGCATTTTTTTATGAAAACCTAGATACATCTACGTGGAGTTTCAGCTCGGACGTTCCCGAGGCATCGTAACGCAAAAATATGCCACGGTCTTTTAAATATATTTTGTTCTCTTTTTTTTCTCTCTTTCTCCAGCTTGCTCTCTCGGTTGATAAAGCCAGCCTGGAAAAACGGGAAAATGACGAGGAAAAAGGAGAGAACTGCGAGCACGAGATGAGTGCAAGCTCTCCGAAGGAACAATGAAGACGCGTATACACACGTATCTGGATATACATGTATACAAAGGCTATGTATAGAAACTTGAGGGATAGTCGAGACAAGGACTCAGGCGTTGAAACGATCGATCGCGCTCGTCTTGGTTGTCGTAATACATGAGTCGTGAAAGAGAAGCTTTTAGTGTTGCATCCCCGAGACTCGAGGATAAGAAGAGCATTGTCCCGTGCTTCGCGATGTAGAAAGCAAGAACAAAATTCAACCCAGCCAAGGAAAACTAATATTAATCCCACGCGAATGATCCTTCCGGTGGATGCAGCAAATTTGCTTGCAAATAATTGTAACGCGTTAAAGAAAAATTATATTCGCTGTAATTTTTTCTTCATTCTTTAAAAACATTTTTAAATTATACAAACTATCCAAATTATATTTTTAACTTTTTTTTAAATCCAAATTATCCAAATTATGTTATCATTTTTTTTAAATTATCCAACTTATATTGTTAATTTTTAAAATGATTCAAATTATATTATTGATTTTTTAAATTATCCAAACTAAATTATTAATTTTTAAAATTATCCAAATTATATTAATAATTTGTCCGCCCATCTTGAAAAACGTTTCAGAATTATCCAAGTACATATACATCTTAGAACACGGAAATCGGAAGATTAAAAGCGTACATGCAACTTGGCACTGCATGCAAACTTCAAAAATTTGTACTTCATTTGCCAAGGACGCGTGCTCCTTTTTTATTTTAATCGTCGGATATTTTCTTGGCAACGCATCTTTTCCGCAATGCGGATAATTTTGTTTTTTCGCTGTTGTTTCTATGTTTTTTTTTCATCATCAGACTGAAAATGCGTTGCCGCAGACGAGCAATGTGTAAAACCACGAGCGAGAAATATTCGACGGCTGATCGACGTCGAGTTTTTTTTTAATTGGACGCGCGGGCCTCCGCGTACAACGAAGAGGGCAAATTCGCGGACAAAAACCATTCCACCTCGGAATATCGAGCACTTCGATGTCGAACAAAAAATGTCATTATCCGGGGAAACTTCAATGCTGCGATGGAAAAAAAAACGGGGCGAGTCATTCCCACGAGTGCATTTTTTTCTAGCAGGACCGTTCTGACGAATTCGATAAAAGTTGGCATTAGAAAGAGAAAATGTGCGAAAAAAATACTGGAACACGTCCCGACTGAAACGCGCTTTATGGAATTCCAGAGAATTACGATTGGTGTTATTGAAACTCCTTAATTATAGCCGGAGCCTGAATTAGAAGGTCCGAAAAATCGTTCTTTTTATTTCTTAAATCGATAGATAAACTATCCAAGAATATATGTACGAAGTTACAGAGGCCGATTGTACATATTTTCGAAGATACAAGGCCAAAAGCAGAGAAGCGACTGATATTTCCTCCTATTGAAAACTTTGAAGCGCGTTTTCTCCAGTTTTTATTTTCACAATTTTTCCAAATTGGCGGACGTGATAGCAAAACAACTAAACGACCTATTGAATCAAACCGAAGTTTATTTTCTTCAGTGTGAAAATCTCTTTTAAGCGAATTGAAAAAGACGTTGAAAAAGTATTTATAAATAATTTTTATAGCACGTTGAAGTGTTTTTTTAACACTTTTTTTTCAAACCGGAAAAAAGTTATAATTTCACGATTTTTCCAGCTTTTTCTTAATTTACTCAGAAGAAAAATGTATAGCAATTGAAATTTGTGGGTTTTTTTTTGTTTCAGTCAAGAATTTCGAGCTGCATCTTTCCCGCCGATTGGGGACTGCAGTGGCAAGACGCTCATGGAATAGGCTAATAAATCTGCAGTCATTTATTGTTTCATGTTCGATTTTTTTTTATACATTTCAAATATACATGAAAAGATACCTCAATGTTTACTAGGATCACTTGTTTTGCCCCTTCTAAAAAAAATTCCCGAAAAAAAAACACTTTTTTTACCTTTTCATTCAGGCTCCCGTCTCAAAGAGAATCAAAGTTATCAAAATTATCGAAGATGGTAATTAGAAAATAAGTTGTTTTGGGTTCGTGCGACCCAGACGATTATGATTACGACACAAGCTAGTTGGGAATATCGAGAAACCGTTTTCAATAAGGCAGTTTGGAAAATTTTTAATTAAAAATTGAGTTTTCTTTAAGATTGTTTAAAAAACTTATTTTTTTTTTCAATTTAATCTTATTATTAAACAGACCTCTTTGAATACGTATGTGAAAACTGTTTAATGATACTCATAAAATAAACCGAGCTATAGAAGTTATAATCTATGCTTTTTACATCGGGAAGCATGATATCTCTTTAAGCAATTAGCCGATTCAGCTCAAATTTGGCATGCACCTCCAGTAGACTGTTTTTCAACGTTGGTAGCAGAATTGTGTCGAAATCATTTGTTCAATTTTATATGTAACTCATAGAACGGTCAGACAAATAGGAAAAATTGATAATCAGAGTTTAGCATGCCACGATTTCGTATTTTTTTGTGCTGAATTTAGTACCAACATCACAACACTCACGCAGATTAAGGATATGATGGGGTTTTTTTTTAAATTTATACAATGTTCACAATACTGGCCGCCAACTGGAGGGTTTCCGTGCACCGTTGTAAACAAACGTACAAAAGTACATGATAATTTATTTATATATATATATGTATAAATTATCATGTACTTTTGCACGTTTGTTTGCAACGGTGCACGGAAACCCCCCAGTTGGCGGCCAGTATTGTGAACGTTGTATGAATCTAAAAAAAGCCGCATCATATGCTTAATCTGTATGAGTGTTGTGATGTTGGTACTAAATTAAGCAAAAAAAATTACAAAATCATGGCATGCTAAACTTTGATTATCAATTTTTCCTATTTGTCTGACCGTTCTATTTATATATATGTGTATATATATATATATATATATACACATATATATTAGGGTGGGCGTTATTTGGACTTCGGTAAAAAAGTTAACGTCTAGCAAAAAAAAACTAATCAAGATATGAAAAAAAAAATCTGTGTAAAATTTGGACGCGCTGGGATAAGGGGAATACGTGCCACCGAGCAGTTGAATTTTCAAAAATACATGCATTTTTTTAATGGCCGCACTAAAATATTCATTAGTCTCATCATATTAATTTAAAAATCTGGAATTGGGTACATTGATTATACATATTGAGAGGTACAAAATATATTATTTACTGATTTTTTTGCATCAATTATGTACAGTCGTGAGCAGATTGAAAAATTAATAGAAAATTTGAAAACGGACGTGGCGGTTTGGCCATATTGTGGCGGGAAATCGAAGCAGTGAATTAATTATCGGAGCGGATTTTTTATGCAAATAATAATATAATAATCGTGTATTGAATGCTTCAAAATGATATTTTTTTCTTGAGCCTGCGAGAAGATTTCACAACTGTAGTGGTGATAATACAAAATATAGTGCAGACAAATAATTCGAAATTTGGTCGTGGCGCTTCGTCCGCTCATTTTTACCGAGCGAGTTGGTTTGCCATTGTTGGACATAGAAAAAAAATATAACACGTGAACTCTTTACGTTTCTGCAAATTTATTTCGATTTTACGATGCGGTTCCAAATGGTATCAGGTTTTCCAGTCAGACTTTACTTTTCTGCTCAATAAAGACATTGCTTTCTTTATTAGTCCCGAAACTTTGGCGTTTTTTGAATTATTTAAAATTGATTATACTTTTCTCGACACCGATGTATCTGTTGAGGACTCGAACGAGAGTTATCAAATGGGCGCGCAATTGATAAAAAAAAATAAGAGTCTGTAATGATATAGCGGAGCGAGGGATCAAACTTATCACCGATTATAACAATCGATTGACTTATGACGAAGATCAAATACAATTTGTTCTTCAAGTTGACGCCGAACATAAAAAAAAAATTCCGAACTTAAACAAATGTACTCTACTTCAATTATTTTATAGATGAACTGCTATTACATATGTAATATTTTATGTAAAGGTACGAATTTGCGGTACGTGATTGATGGAAAAAAATCAGTAAATAATATATTTTGTAACTCTTAATATGTATAATCAATGTACGCAATTCCAGATTTTTTAATTAATATTATTAGACTAATAAATATTTCGGTGCAGCCATTAAAAAAATGCATGTATTTTTAAAAAGTAAACTGCTCGGTGGCATGTGTTCTCCTTATCCCAGCGCGTCCAAATTTTACACAGATTTTTTTTCCATATCTTGATTAGTTTTTTTGCTAGACGTTAAATTTTTTTTTACCGAAGCAAAAATAACGGCCACCCTAATATATATATATATATATATATATATATATATATATATATATATATATATATATATATATATATATATATGTATGTATGTATAATATATTTTTTTTCAATTTCTATATATTCCTGTAGGAGCAATGAACAAGTGTATTAATTTTTTTTACGTATTTTTTTTACTTATTTCATCCCAAAAATCCCCTCTAAACCAGCGCTCTAGACAACAATTCTGCCTTTAACCATGTACACACTCAAAAATATCTCTTCCACGGTATTAAATTATTTAAAAACTCCCCTCTTCCATTTTGTTTTTACGCTGAAGCGTCCAAGTTTTTTCACAAATAAAAAAAAGATTCTTCGAATTCCAATCCAATTCCTAACTCAATAACCAGCTCCGCGACTATTTTTTTGTTTGTTTTTCGATTACAAGAAGAGAACATAAATACCGATCCGCCAACACCAACGACCCAATGAAAAAAAAATGAAACAATCCTGCGTAAGAATATTCCCCACTGCAATTTATTTTCTAAGCCGCGAAAAAAAAAAGAAAAAAAAAGTTACATCGTTTCAGCAGCAGTGACAACGAGAGTTTCGAGAGTCCCGCGGTCCTCGCGCTGTACTATTGTAAAAATCGTACATACCGTTGACGACGCAGGTTCCTGAATTGCCAAATGGGCGCGAATGGCGCCTGTTCGCTCGTGCGAGTTACGCCTTTTTTATTGGCATCGATCGATATGCAGTTACGTTTCTCGCGTAGCGAAAAGGGGGGTACGGAGTTGGCAGCGGGAGGGGGGGCCTTACTTTTACGGAATGCACTCGATAGCCTTGGCTGTCTTGTATGAGCGCGGTGTACTCGTAGAGCCGACGGGGGCGCGGTTTGTATTACATAGCACCCACGGTGAAGTTCTATGAGCGCGCGCGTTGCAGCTCGTTACACGATACGGATAGGAAGGAAAAGTATTTGTCGGGCTGGTGGCCGCACATCGCGCACGATATACAACCGTACGGCTTTCCACCATTGTTTCTCTACACGGAGAGGAAACGCTTTGCGCAGAGTCGTGAGAGGGACCGACATACAGACAGGTATTGGTATATCAAATAAATTGAAAATAAAAAACCATAAACCTTTAGGCGAGAAAAAAATGGCTGATTTTCATGATTTTTTTTTAATGGAAAGAATTTATGACCATTTTTTATAGTTGAGGTATGTTTTATTACTACTTTTGGCGGTTACATGGTATTTTTTTGTTGATGTTTAACCCTTCGAGTGCACACTGGGTCGACCCCAAACATTTTCTGTCACCGATTGTATCGCGAAACGCGGGGCTCCACTTTGAACGAATGTTTTGGCATTTAATTTTCGTTTTCGTTAAAAAATAAATTTAGGGCCATAAAATATGGATATTTTATTACAAAAAACTTATCTACAAAAAAAAACAAAAAAAAATGCATATTTACCGGAATACAACGATTTGAAAAACGCCAGATTGACCCAAAATGCACTTATAGATGGGCGGCGGAGATGTGCACTCGAAGGGTTAAAAATGGCGGAGGCATGGCACGATCTTCATGGCAAAAAACCCATGAAGCAGAGCCGAAGTATTTGAATTGAGGAGGGAGATACTTTTAGGCGAGAAAAAAATTTGCTGATTTTCATGATTTTTTTTTAAAAGGAAAGATTTCTTCATAATTTTTGAAACTTGGGGTATGTTTTATTACTACTTTTGGCTGTTACATGGTATTTTATTTTAATTTTATATGATCTTAAAAATGTCGGAGGCATGGCATGATCTTCTCGGCAAAAAAAACCACAAAGCGGAGCCGAAGTATTTGAATTGAGGAGAGAGATACCTTTAGGCGAGGATTTTTTTTCTGATTTTCATGATTTTTTTCAAAACGATTGATTTCTTTACTATTTTTGAAACTTAGGTTAAGTTTTATTACTACTTTTGGCTACTACGTGGTATTTTTCAAATTTTATATAATCTTTTAAAATGGCGGAGGCATGGCACGATCTTCTAAACGGCATTTTCAAAACTGGCGTGGCGTATAGCTAAAAAACTAATGGACAGATTCTGCTGAAATTTGGTATAAATCTTCCTAACCTTTTGTTTAAAACATGACCCTAAATGTTTTTGATGAAAAACATGAATGGAAAGTAAAAGTCTTTTTTTTTCAATGCAAAATGTAGCAATTTTCTGTGCCTTTTCTTTGAAAACACCACGAATTCGCTTGCTTGCGCGTCACACTGAAGAGTCCCAGTAGGATCCCTGCACAAGGTACTTCCGGCACAGATTATGATTTGATTTATGATTGCATATGGAATTGTCAATGGACATGTAGCTTTTTAAATTCGTATGCAGTTGTTTTTTAAGGGGTTATGCCAAGTTGTAAAAGTCAAAAATAACTTTTTGCAAAACCAATAATATTTGACAGTATACCATCTTACAAATGTTCCCTGAAAATGTCAAGGAAATAATCAAAATTGACAGACTTATAGGCTGTTATGTTGACGCCCGTGCGAACGCTCGAAAGTGCGCGAATTTGCACTTCTGTGCAGTTTCAAATTGCAGGAGAGCGGAAGAATAAACTGGTTGGGAAGCAAAGGTGGTTCCAATCCATTTCTACCGGTATTAATGCCCATTACGGTAAAGTACCTGGCAAATGAAGAGCGCAGTAAAGAGGAAAACATCGGAACTTTGACGCGATGTTACCACGGGTCCCCGTCACTTTTTCTTCTACGTGTGCGAATTCAATGGGAGACGTGAAAAATTTCAATCAACCAATAGAAAGGAAGGCTCGCGATTTCTTATCTCTACTTCTCCCTATATCCATAGAATTCTGCTTGTCTCACGTTGTGCGAAGACCCCTGATTCACTCTGCGAAGCGTGAGACTTCGACCCCGTCTTGAAAGAAAAAAAATGCTTCTCAACACGTAGCCGCACACTTACGAGCCCACACAGACGCACTTATTTTCCTGTGTGTTCGCTACGAGGGCCTCGGGGCCACAATCAAGGTTTATTGTGCGCCTCGAGAAAATTCACTGCAGGCTACTCTAATTTTTCATCCAATTCCGATCCGTCGGACACGCGGAATAGAGAAAATTCAATATCGAAGATATTGAAAAGTGGGATCGATTATACGACGAGAATGTGCATTGCTTGGGACGAACGAGATGACCTCGTGACCCATCATTCCTCCGGCGCTGTTAGCTATAGTTGTGCAATGTCTGTTTTATACCATTATATTCATTATTCAACTATTTGTACACCGATAAATCAATTTCAACATTAGATCCTAATGGCCTTACGACGGAATCGTGATATTATTTTATTAGTTCAAGACGGATTTCAACAGTTGAAGAATAAATGGGCGATATCCCGTGTCCAGTAACGTTGGTCTGAGCCTACACTCTGATTTTCTCTTGGTGACGCAACTGAAATTCGGTATGATGTTGAAGTTTGCATCGTTGGCAAGCAACGAAAGTTCTTTTTTCTTCTACTGCTCATATTTTTCCGCCGAATCAAGTCACGAAAATCACTTTACCGATTTGCATTATCCCCTTAGAGATCCACGACCTTAAGGCGGTATTAGGTCTAGAAAGTTCAAAAATTCAATTTTCTTGCATTCTCTTATAGTTTGGAGTTCTGAAAATGTGTCTCGAAAATATTAATTTGTATTAGAACTCCCATAGTTACAGAAGCTTAAAGGCTGCGGTGCGTTGGGGCGCGGCAAGTAGTCATCCCCTCGACCGTTGTACCTCGACCGTTTTGTCCATTGTAGACCGGCTTGGGGAATTTCCCTATCCCTTGCTCCCTTTGCAGTCCCTTTGAGCTTTGAACGAATTAGACGTGCGTATTTAAAAAATGGATCGAAAAGGCAAGCGAGGTGGTCGTGCACCGGAATCAAAATCGGCCCTAACGCAAAACAATACGCAGAGTCTAGAGACAACGAGCGTATACAACGGTCCAACGGACGGGGGTCTACCGCATCTAAGCGGCGCAGACCGCCAGAAGAGAAGAGAGTGCGGCTCAATATTATTTTTTTATGAAGCTGAGGAAAGTGGTCTTTATGTTCCCGGTATAGCTGATTAAGGGTAAGTTACGTAAATCAGTTGTTATCCATCGTTCAGCCGTATCAGTACTAAATGTATGGCGAAATTTAAACGCGCTTTTCTCGAAACTACATTTTTCAAGTTGGGCGCACGTTTTTCTCAAAAACTATTGGCCCGAATGACTTCGGGTTTCGTACACATTTCGAGGGTACTTTCACCTATAGTCTGAACTAGAATTATACCGATAGCTTTGATATGTTAGCCCCACTCTCATGTTTTAGTTGACAATTTGCCGGGAAAATTAAACTTTAGTTTTCAAACAGCTGCGCTTCCGAGAAAAAAAATCGCACTTACTTTGTTCTAGTTCAGACGATAACTACATTTATATAGATTTAAAAAAAATTGTTCTTCCGTTTAGGACGACTAGGATAGCCGCAACCCGTGCGCCCGATTGGACGAGCGTCTCACGCCACGACCTGCGTAACAGCGCATAACTCGTATAGATTTCAATAAAGTGTTTCATAAAAATGTGTGTTGCTAGTTGAAACATGTCTTGATATGCGTCAAAAACCCCGGCACTGTAGGTTTGATAGTTTTCGCAAAATTAATTCCTAAAAATTACCTAAAAAAAACAAGCTTCTAGACGGTAATAGACGATCTTAATGGATAAACAAATAATTCGTTATAATAAAAATGAAGAAATGAAAAAATATAGAACTTTCCTTTAATTTAAAGTTGCAAACCTCAACGCCATAACTTAGCCATAAAGGTGGCATATAGGCACGTGTATTGGCAGAGGTTTTTCACCGTTTCCCTGCGCTCTCGATTAAATAGTGTAGTGCATTAGAAAAAAGTGGCAGGGGGCAGCACTCCAAAAATCCTTTACAAAGGAATTTTTTAATTTTTAAATTAAAAAATGTCAATTAAATTTCTCAAACAGCTGGACGATTAAATCCTTATGGACCAAAACAGGCGAAAACGCTGGAACTCCCTGCCTATCGGGATTTCCAATAATAACCGCAGTATTTTTATCCCCGTCCGTACTTTCACGGCAATAACTAACACACATCGACTGAAACTCCGTTGCCCCAATTTGCCATGCAAGGAATTTCGACGTGTGGCCACGATTGGACAATTAAATGTCAAAAATAGAGTGTTATCACGATTCTCCGTCGTTCCGAGAAAAACTTTTTATTAATAAATCGCCAATTGTCAATGTACGAGACTGCGGAAAAGTCTGTTGTGAGGGCGATGCGACAGCGATGTGCAGGAAAGGTGGCAAGATCCTATGAGCGAATACGTAAATACGATCGCCGTGGAGGAACTGCTTTTTTTCATCGTGGGTGCCGTAAACGTGGGCGAGATGACGTTGACATAAAGTGATAGTGAACGAGCACAGTGTATTTATGAAGGTTTTTATGCTCTGTGCAAATCGAGAATCTGGCGATTTCGAGAGCGAAAGAGGGAGGGGAGAAGAGCTTCTCCGCTCAATACCGTCTCCATACACAGATATATGCGAAATCCTTGCTTAATGTTTCAAACAAGTGCTATCTTTGGGCAAAGAGGATTCTAGCACGACATTTCCGGGGAGATTTTAGTACGACGGAAATTGACGTTTCTCATTACCAACGGCGAGCAAGTGGGTGCTACTTTTTGGCTCAGCCAGCTCACATGTGACTCGCTTCAACCAATTTTCAGCGCCACCCTTTTTTTACAAAACTTCGTGAAAAAATATGCAAAGATACTTGGCGATACATAGAACAACAGCCACTAAACGGAATTTCCATTTTATCAACGAGGTATGCATAAAAAATGTCGGAATTCACTCGTTTTTCCGGGCTCCAGACTGGCAGTCTCCCATAATATTTGGAAAACGCATTGCCCCTCTGCAGAAAGATGGTCGTGCATAATTATTACGGTAACATTTACGAAAATCATTTGACACGAATTTGCATTTTGCTGATGACGATTTGTTCAAAGACTAGAAAAATGTAATGGATATTTCATGATTGTTTAAAAATTGTATGACCACAACGGGTCATCTTGGACTCATCGCAAGATATTTGTCTTCGCTCGCCGTCCATTCCAACGGATCCTCCTCCTTCTTTCCCTCTTTCTCTCCCTTGCTGGTGGGAATTTTATCCACGCGCTTTAGAAAATATTTTTCCATGGTACGAAAGATGTTCCGACGTTATTTTTTTTCTTATTTTTTATTAAAATTTCACCGCCGATATGTGCGAGGATCCATATGCAAGGAGGGGTCCGGCTTAGTCATTATCGTTGATGTCCATGAAGCTTAGACGAGGCCGCGACCCATCGGGATAAAGTACGCTCGGCTTCTCGTTTTACCAATAGGAAATCGATAATTTGCCTTTGTGCGCCAGAATCGGCGGAACCGAGGGAGCGCGAGCGAGAAAAAAAACGATTTCAATGCTATCCTCGACGCGAGGACGAGCGCCACAGACTGATGGGAAAGAGCGAAAAGTGCAGGAGGAAGGATAATCGGAGGATATGAAGATGAGTGGAAAAAGGACGAAAGGAAGATATGCACATTTGGTCTGAATTTCGTCTGTCCTATCGCAAATTAAATATCGGAAAAATGTTAAAGTGAGTCTACACGCGACTCGTGACGTGTATGCACCTCGAGAGTAGAAAATCCGAATACCGCGTTGGTCGAAGGCCACGGAGGAAAATAACTGTCAGCCCCAACCGACCAGAACACTTTTTTCAACTGTGGAAGCGAACGATGTCAGAAATTTATTCTGCTTTGGCATGGAAAATTAGTGAAATAATCAATACCTTCCGATCGAAATAATAAGGGATGGAAATAGCTGCTCGCAAATGTGGGGGCCAGTGTCGATGCGATTTTATGCACCGACGACGCAGGTAAATTCAGAAAATAATTCCGCTAAGACCACGTTGTGTACTTGTGAAAAAATAATTGTCTTCCTTCGCATAAAACATGGCGATTTTAAACATACACTACCGATTAGGATGGCACAATTTTGAGCTCTAGTTTTTTCCGTTTTCTCACCATCCAATTATGTTCTGCGAAGAACAAAAAATAGTCGCGGAAGCTGCGAGCGGTAAAAAAATATTTAGAGGTCGATCAAGCGTCCCAAAAATTCGAGATTTCATAAAAACATGGATTTTTTTCATTTACTTCTCGCCCACGAATTTTCCGCTTTATAATTTTTTAGTTAAGTTCGCGAAAACTCTAGCTGGCCAGTGAATATTTAGTGGTCGCTCCAGGTTTTCGAAATTTAGAATTTCCGCTGAAAAATAAATCTCGCATGCACTATGATTCCTTGTAGGATAAAAACAAAATAAACAGCCAAGTGTTGCATTTTCTGAATAATTTATCATAATAATTTGTAACAAACACCAATTAGACGATATGTGTTATTATGTATTATTATGTATTATTGTATTATGGCGTCGCTCGTCACAGGGTACAACAACGATTGGTACGCACTTGACTAACGGGACAAACTGTGGGACGCATTACAATGCGCGGAAAACAGCGGCAGTTTTATGAATAAAACGATCTATAATTTTGTTTACGGACAAGAGCTTTAAATAATGATGTTATGAGAACAAAGACTATAATTTTTGGGTTAGAAGTGTGAGGTAAATTTGAAAAATCTGTTTCTAAAGAAAAAGAATTGTTTTGAAAATTTTACAAAGCGGCAGATTTATAAGTGAGAAGAGTAAAAAAAAAATTGCGAAGACTGGAATTTGGGGCTCTTGAGCGACCACTAAATATTTATTGGCTGGCTAGAGCTTTCGCGAGGTTAATTTAAAAATTATAAAGCGTAAAATTCCTGGGTGAGAAGTGGACGCAAAAAAATAATCAATTTTCTAATGAAAATTTGAATTTTTGGGAGGCTTGAGCGACCTCTCAACATTTTTTGATGGCTCGCAGCTTTCGCGACAATTTTTTGTTTCTCCAAAGATGACAATTGGATGGTGAGAAAAAGGGAAAAAATAGAGCTCAAAATTGTGCCACCCTTCCACCGGTCAAACGTTTTCGATCACTTTGGATAATTGAAAAATGATATTAGAATAATAAAATTCATTGCATTTCTTATTTTACGAAGATACTACATAGCTCCATATGAATTGTATTATTCTAATACAATTTTGCAATTACCCAAAGCGATCGAAAATATTGCTGTTATCCAAAGTGATCGAAAACTTTTGACCGGTTTGATCTAAAGGCTATTCCCGCTGTGAAGAATTCATTCGCAGTTAGAATATCTTCCACGTGCCAATATGTGTTTTCAGTCAATCCAATGGTTCTAATGCAACAAAAGTTAATTTTTTTTCACTCGCTTACATAGTTTTTCGCACATTCAGAGTCCGAAAATCACTAAAACGGTTTTGCTTGTACACTGAGAAAAGAAAATCGTTGAATGTACAAAATGCATTTTGTTGTTTCGAAATTTTGTTGTTTTAACAGTTGCTCAGACACGCTAAATAAGCTATAGTTCACACCACTATAAACTATCAGTTAGATTGACAAAACGTGTTTTATGCCAACCAAAAATCAAGCTGAACGTATTTAAAGATACATGTTGTTAAACCAACTGAATTTTGGATGGATGAACGAATTTTTTTCAGTGTACTGATTAGAGATCTACGACCTAAATTTATTTTCGAAAAATTATGTGTTATAATAAAAATAACGAAATAAGCAAAATGAAAAAGAACTTTCCTTATATTCTAACGATGCAAACTTCAGGTCCACCAATTTTCTGCTACGTGTCAAAATGATGGGGTTGAAGTTTGCATCGTTTGAATGCAACGAAAATTCTTTTCAATTTCTGATTTTCATTATTATCCAAAATCATACTCTGCAATTTGGTGTAGATCGCTAAATAAGAATCCTACCAAATATTTGCACGATTTTCGTTGTTCAAATCTGCCGAAGGAAATTTGGGAAACAAAAAAAAATCATTTTCGTTGCGTTCCAAGGATGCAGACTTCAACGTCATTCAAAATGTGGGTTTCTTTACAATAGCTCTTTGCAAAAAATTTGGCACGCTCGTGTGAAGTTTCTCTACGAAAAAAATAATGACTAACAATATTACTGTAGCATCTAGGAGAGTGCTGCATGCTCGTTGATACCGGGTTAGCTCAAGAAAGTTAGCAATGAAAGCAAAACGGCGGCAGTATTACGATATTTGGCCCCTAATTCTGACCACGCAATCTTTATATTTGACCCAAAATAAAACTTTCTTCAAGAGTAGTAAACATCGAAATTCGACCCTTAAGGGGGCGAACGGAGGTTTTTAAGACTTATATAAGACAACACATTTTTTGGTCAGATTTCCTTGAAAGTTGGTATAAATACACTCCAATACAAATCATTAAACATGTATTTGTTTGGTGTATTTATGCCAACCTAAACAAACCTAAACAAACACAGTTAAGGGGTTAAAAGTACTACTTGACTGCCTACACGCACCGAACAGCGAGGAAAACATATAGTATTATGTAGAAAATAAATTTGGTAAGTTTAAAGTAAATGTGGTCAAAAAATATGTTTTCTCATACAAACGTTAACACTCCCGGTTAAACGGGAGTGTTAACGTTAACCCTTAAAAGTTAAATTTTGGAAATTGCTGAAATACATGTTTAATTATTTGTATTTTAGTGTATTTATACCAAGTTTCAAGTAAATCTGACAAAACAGTATGTTGTCTCATACAAACTTCAACATCCCCGTTTAACCCTCTTAAGGGTCGAATTTCAGAAAATGCTGAAATACGTGTTCAATTATTTGTATTGTAAAGTATTTACGCCAATTTTCAAGAAAATCTGAAATATGTTGCCTCATACAAACTTTAAGACCCCTTGCTTCACCCCCTTAAGGGTCGAATTTCGATTTTCACCACGGTTAAGAAGTCCTATTTTGGCTCAAATATGAAGGCTGCGTGGTCAGAATTGGGGTCCACAGACATCATGATATCCCCGAAACCGCTATAGAGATTCGACCCCGCACAGGTCGTCATGAAACATCCCAGTGATATACTCACGTAACATAAATATAGACGTATAGGTACTGGTGATACGAGCAAGAATTTTTCCAGCCTGGCAACAACCCTTCTCAATGCTGTGAACTTTCATGCTTGTAAAACTGACAACGTATATGCGGCAACACTAAATAAAATGATAGCCGGACCGCGAGAGCTGGCATTTTCCCAAGTAACAGGTGAAATACTCTCGCCTGTGAATTTTACGACGATACCGGTTGCAACGATTGCGGCTTGTCTCGTAAGACGAAAACAGTCAGACGCGATGAAGATTCATTGCAAACGAATACGTACGACTCTATATGACCGAATCGTTGCGAATGTACCATAAATAGATGTGAGAAAAACAGAATAATAATTTTCCATACGACAGCGATACGGGGGACTTCGACGATTGTCCGTGTTAAGAGAGGAGTATCTTTAGGCGAATAAAAAATTGCTGATCTTCATGATTTATTTTTTCAAGGTTTATTTACCATTCTTGAGACTTGGGATATGTTTTATTACTACTTTTAGCTGTTACATAGTCTTTTTTATTCATCTTAAAAACTAATGGTGGTATGGCACGGTCTTCTAAACTGCATTTTTAAAACTGGCGTGCCGTATAGCTGAAAAACTAATCGACCTATTGTGATGAAATTTGGTATAATTCTTTCTAACCTTATTGTCTAAAACATCACCCTAAAGGTAATGAAAATAAAAAAAAAGTATTTTTTATTGCAAAATGTAGCCATTTTTCTCAGAAAATCCATTTTTTTTGTTTCGAACCGTACTATTACATCGATTTTCAACATTTCTCACTTTTTCTTGGTTCATATTCTGCGTATGAGTGTTGATGACAGACAAAACTACGTTGGTATTTTTTCAGATCAATCCCGCGGACGCTACGTGTCACGCCGTCTGACCGCGGTCACAAAACGGTTTTAATCACACCACTGAAAATCCACTGTAACTATCGTTTGTTATTTATTTCACTGCACTTCGCCATAATATTCCCGCATGCGTACAGGCTCGCGAAGTGTGCAGGTTATGTTTCGACATCCCATTGGATCCCAATGAGGACTCCCTATGTGCGTTGTCCCTTACAAATCCCTATTGGGATCTGTCATATAGACGGAGCCTAAAAAAACATGGCGACGATGAGAGGATCGTGAAACGTAAACAGTCGTGTAATTTGGTGCAAATTTCTGTGATATTATGATAAGTATTAGTGGAATTTGTGACTGGGCCGGTACCAATCCGAAGAACGCAATTTTGTGGAAGGCGAACGTATTTTGAAGGCAGGGCACATTTTAAAATGTGGTAAAATTAGCGACGTTTGCGATACCGGTGCTGTCAGCTTCAAAGCGTTTTCTTGTACAAATGTCTCAACTACGACATAATCCCCATGAGATTGATGGTGCAGTATGAACTTCGGGCGATGTTTTCTTTCAGATTTCTTTTTCGAGCTCTTTCCATTCGAGCTTCACGAGGCAACGCGTTTCCAGTATTTGGTACATTGCACTGTAGGACAGCGATAGTTTTCAAGTATAGCTTTTTCGCGGTTATATCGGTAAATAAAATATACAGAATAAAAAACGAAATTGGCGGGTGATGTTGGCTTTTTAAGAGAACAAAGCAGCCTTTACTCCGTTAGTTTTTTCAGGCTACGTACCAGATAGTCTATAATCGTCCTTTCGGAAATGCAGTGAGCACACTCTCATGCCTGAATTCACTTTTTTAATTTTCACGGCTCTAATTGATAGGTTTTTTTGTACATTTCCGAAATAATGTTTCCCGTACACCAAGCGTTTACCTGCAATGGGAAACTTGTGGAAACGGACTTCCAACTCATCACTCGAAGTGCTTTCTCAATCTTTCACAGCACATTTAATGTTCTTTCGCTAGTTTTTACGCGGACTAAACTTCGGGCATTCCATTTTCACCGATGTTGTGTTTTTAATTAAAATTAAAAACTTTTATCGCACGGCTTAGCATAATTGTTATTGAAGGCTTTGCCCCGAATGTACTTCGACTTTCCGTCACCAGATGTCACATCGTCATTTGACAGAGCTCGATAGAGATGTGGGTGCGTTGTTGAGACTTCTCAACAAATTTGTGCACGAAATCGCGAAAATATGTTTTTTTTTGGGGAATCCAACAAATTCCAGTTGAGAATTTCCAATGAAAAATGTTCAAATGACGTCAATCGGGAAACAGCGCGGAATCCACCTGGACGTGAACTACCTACGTGCGGCGTCTCTATCGAATTTCTGCACAGTAGGCCGATAACTTATTGATGTCGCCAGGGCAGAATATCCTTTTCTCTGTAGGCATCCTATTGCCAATTATATAAACGGAAGAAACCAAAATGCAGTCACAAGAAAAGTTGCGATCATTAGTCTAATTAAAATGGCAACGAAAATTCCGGTCCCAACGAAATGTTCATCAATAGTGGAGTATGGCTGATAATTGCGTGCGCTTCCATTTACAAAAGGCTCTCAGCGTAACTGTAAAATAGTAAGATGAGTTCTCCGCAGGTGTATCTACCCAGTGGCCAACGAATTTCATTATGCATCCCAGCATTGGTATCACTATCTTTCGATGTCTTCTCTCTCTCTCTCTCTCTCTCTCTCTCTCTCTCTCTCTCTCTCTCTTTCTCTCCTTTGCTCTCTCCTGCTCTCTCACTCTGCCCTGTCTCCCGTTTGCTCTTATTCTCTCCAGAAACCGACTGAATACTTTATACAGCGTTGTGCTTGTGCGACACAGGACGGAATGAAATGGAGACACGCATAATTGCTTTGCCTTTGTTTATGAGGGAAGCCTCGAGTGCATTGTTGTCACTTGGATATTGCGTTATGTCGGGAATGAGTAAGTGATATTAAATTCTTATCAATCTTCATTAGCCTCGTTCTCATTTTGTCAAGTCCCGACGTTATCAAAAAGGACAAGCGGGAGGTCACGAACCAGGACGTGAAAAAAACTCGATATAATTTACAAATATCCGTGAAGTTTAATTGAATACACGTCTGTATCATAAATGACGTAGTTTCGATCGTTTGAGGTACCGAATATTTAGTTGATGTTTTTTTTCAACTAATTAGTCGCCGATGCTTTTCGTCTTTGGTTACGACGTGGCAATGGAGTTTTAGCAAATTGCGAATATATACATAGTAGGAAGTGAATTCTCACCGGTCA
This sequence comes from Ophion slaviceki, assembly GCA_944452715.1. Lineage (NCBI taxonomy): Eukaryota > Metazoa > Arthropoda > Insecta > Hymenoptera > Ichneumonidae > Ophion > Ophion slaviceki. Next base: position 41,582,028 of record OX101783.1, read on the forward strand.
TCCTGGGTGACAGTGATGTCGGGCGGGGGCGGGGGAGGCGAGGCGCCGTCAGTCGCATCCAGCTTGCCGGCTTTTTCGTTGCTTCACCGAGACTTTGCTCGCTCGACACTTCCACCCGTTCACTCACGCACTAACACCAAGCGACACTTGATAGTCGAATCCGACAGTGATATGTGCGCGGATATATGACGTATGTATGGATAGATATATATATATATATACGCACCCACTTACGGTCACTCACTTCGAATGTTCACTCGACCAACATTGCGCGAAAAATTCTGAGACACCAATGAACCTCAAAATAGCACTTGTCGACAGTTCTGACAGTCTCAACATTTGAAACCAAGCGACGTTTTTAATTACCTTTATGCGTTATAATAGAAAATCCATTTACTGAAAAGACGTTTAATCACGAGTTAAAGTATAAATATTGAGCAACGTCTTGAATTTTATTGTACATTGAGGCGTTACACCTATCTCGTGATAAAAAAGAAGAGAAAATTTCGTGAATTTTTTCTGGGCATACGTTAGGAGGTTTTCAATTTGTTTTAACCCGTAGTATCCACACCTCGATTGAGGATACATACATACCATACTGGTGCGATTTGGGGTTCTGCATTTTCAAAGTACTATTACTTTCGAAAAATGTCCCAGGAATGCAATGGTAATGGTCACGAATGCGAAAAATAGTATTTATTTTGTGAAAATTCGTGAAAATCAAAACGAAAATTTACAGAGTCAAGAACGAGACATTTTAGGTGGTGCAAATTTGCACCTGTGTGGTAACCACGGGTGAACATTAAAGAGTCTGGTTTTGAGTATCTTTTACAATTTTTGTAGTGGAACTGATACTCGGAAACAAATCATCCGAAATAAAGAAAACAAACGGATGACTTGTTGCCGATTTTTACACGAAATAATATAGTGCTTAGACAAAGGATTTAATCAAATGTTGATTTTTTAAAATGGCCGTTGTCCAAAGTGAAAATATCGATTTTCTCTGAAAAAAAAAACGATCTATTTACATTGATAAAAAAAAAGATGAATCGAAAAAAATTCCTTCGTTCAAGCACTGCTTTCTAATATGTCAAGGAAGCTAGTAAATTCGAGGTTGATCAGTGCAGTGATTTTTGAGATATCGTGGTTACCGATTTTGAAAAAGTTATTTTGAGAAAAACGCGATCGAAGTTCGCCGTTTCGCGGAACCGGCCTATCTATAAACGTCTGTAACTCCCTCAATTATAAACGGATCGACTTGGAATTTTGAGAGAATATTTTTTAAACGTTATGTTTTGAGAAAATGTTGAAAACGAAGAATCGATATTCTCAAGAATTTCAACTAGATGTAAACCCTTAAACACTAACCATATATATGGAAAAAAAAAATAATATGACTGATCCGTTTTCTTCGATCGCCAAAATAAAACGTTAAGCCTTTTCGTGACGAATTATAATTCACAAACTTCACAATTTACCTGGGATTACATTCGACTTCACAGACGGTCCTTATTGTTCGTTGTTGAAGTTTGCATCTTTGACATGTCGGTAATGCAAATTGGTTGTTTAAATGTCCCTAATTTTTTCCGTGTTATACAGTCACGCTAATTACTGAAACATTTCTCCAAAACCCTTAGGGGCCATCCATATATTACGTCGTCGATTTTTTTAAATTTTTACCCCCCCCCCCCCCGCCCCTAAAATCACCCTATCCTTCATATTGTCATAATCCGATTATCGTTACCGTCATCTAGCGACCCGACCCCTCCCCCCTATTTGAAAATGACGTAATTTATGGACGGCCCCTTATTGGACAATTACAACCTAAATCTGTGAAAACATATTATGGATGATAGAGAAAATCAATAAATAAGAACCAAAAATCTTCATTGCATTCCAACGCTGCAACTCTCTACACCATTACCCAATAGCAAAATATTTATGTAAGTATAGTTTCAAGGAAATTTCGCTTCCCAAAGTCAACATTTCGTTTAACAAACATATAAGGACCCTTCTCAAAGCAGTCATATGTTCGAGTAACGAATTATTAATCGATATAACGCGCTCTAAATATCCTTTTCCTACATATAGTATACATGTGTGTCCGGTTCTCATGAGACGCGCATACTCCCGTTTGGTATTCTCGAGACCGACCAACTGTAAAATGTACAAAAAATATGCCGTACAATTGCGCGTTTTCCGACCTCGACGCACGAACGTAACCGGCGTTTGCTCGGTAACTTCTGCACCGGGAAGAAAAATCCTTCTGGACGAAACTACGAATGGGATGTTTTAGTGTATCGCACTCTCTGTGGCGATAGTGTGCAGGTATATCGATCAGTCTGGCTTGTAAGTATTGCGAACGTGAAATTCCAGCAACGCGAGAAGGTAACTTTTCTTTTTCCGTTTCTTCTATTCTTTTTTCGGTTTGGACGGATTTTTAAAATATATTTCAAAAATATTCTTTGAAAATTCCAAGTCAACTCCTTCAGAATTGAGGGTGTTATCGGCATTTATAGGTAGGTGCCGTGAACCGGAGAACTTTAAATGCACTTTTCTCAAAATTATTAGGGGTACAAGTAAGTTTTAAAGGATTTACAAGAGAGGGCGTTACTCGAATTAATTCGCATCGGAGCAGAACCACTTGCTTGTTGAGGGGTCTTCGCACTTTAGACGCTAAAAAAGCTTTTTTCATGATTTTTTTTGATAGGTTTATAGTATAGATATTGATGTAAAAGTTGTTACACTTAATAAATACAGTTTTGGCATACATTAAAAAAATTTAATGTATTTATGTACCCCAAACAAACTTTAAACGCGTTTTTCTCGAAACAACGTTTTTCGACGGCTTGTTGATAAAATCTTCGAAACTACTGAACCGATCCTTATGAAATTTTAACCCCATATTCTTTACAACTATAGCTATAGCGCATATCAAGGATTTTGCTTTAAATTTTAATATTTAATTTTTTTTTGGAAAAACGGTGAAAAAACACGTTTTTTTTGTTTTTTCGAAAAATGTCCGCTATTTTGTTATTTTTGCATGTATCAAAAATCGTATGATATACGCTCTAGCCATTAACATACTGAATCTAAAACCGTTTGATTTTTTTGTTTCGGATGATCCATCTCCGAGATTGCATCAACAGCACAGACCTACAATTTTTTAGGAAATTTTTTCAACTACCATTTTCGTCTACAAATAGTGAGTTACATAATTGTTTTTTAAATTTATTCCGAAAGTGTATTTATTAAGTGTGGTAACTTTTATTCCAATATCTATAATATAAACCTATCAAAAAAATTCATGGAAATAGCCTTTTTCAACGTCTAAAGTGAGAAGACCCCTTAAAGCGTCATCATTGGCCTTTAGTTTTCAATACGTCTCATTTTGTCAAAGTGTAAACAACGTAGTTTTTTTGAACTCCAAATATGTCGACTTTTGTGCCAACGAAATGTAATTTGCGGGAAGCTTTGGGTAAGGTTCCAAACCCCCCTCCGTTTGAGCTGAAACTGTGCACAAACCTTCCTTTTAATATTTTAAGACCACCCATAAAAGGATTTTTGGAGACGCACAATAGTTTTTGGGTTTAGGTTTGTTTGGGCTTGTTTGGGTATTTTTGTTTGGACGAAACGAAGAGTGCGGTAACATATATAGGTATGAACGGAGACGTAGCAAATATATATATATATATATATATATATATATATATATAGTCGGCGGGCGTGAAAAAAAAACTTTAAAATTCAACGTCTCGAAAACTATTGCGAGTCGCCAAAAATCCCTTTAGGGGTTGTCTTAAGATATTAAAAGGAAGGTTTGTCCAAAATTTCAGCTCGATCGGGCGGAGGAGGGGGGGGGAGGAGGTTCGAAATCTTGCCCTTAGAAAAAAACTTAAAAATTCAATATCTCGAAAACGGTGGCGAGTCGCAAAAAATTCCTTAAGAGGTTGTCTTAAAATGTTAAGAGGAGATTTGTGCAAAATTTCAGCTTGATCGGAGGGGGAGAGGGTGGGAGGCTTATCCGACGCTTCACTTTTCTGCTTCCTAGGAAGAAAAAAAATAGCTAAAGGTCATCGATTGCTGTATGAGGCTTATGGGGACCATGCCCTAAAAATCTCAACTTGTGAGTACTGGTTTGGACGGTTAAAAAGTTGTGATTTGCACCCGGAGGATGAGGAACGTGAAGGAAGGCCACAAAGTTTGAAGATGCAGAATTGGAAGCATTATTGAATGAAGAGTTGTGTCAAACGCAAGAAGAACTTGCAGAATTGTGGGGGCGATTCAACAAGCATTGTTACCATTTTTGCACTATAAAGCCCCAATTTTCACAAAAAATGATTTAAAATTTACTTGTACCCTCAATACTTATTCAAGATCGGTGACCACGATATCTCAAAAGTGACGGCACCGATCAACGTCAATTTTTACAGACTTTTTTACGTATGTGAAAGCAGTGCTTGAACGAAGGTATTTTTTCTTCGATGCATAGTTTTTTTTTATCAACTAAAACCGAGCGTTTTTTTTTGACCGAAAATCGATACTTTCACTTTGGACTACGGCCAGTTTTTCGAAAATCGATATTTTATTCAATCCTTCATCCAAGCACTAGATATTTTCATGCAAAAACTAAATGCGTTTGTTTTTTTTTCGGATGAATTGTTTCCGAGCAGCAGTGGTAATAAAACCATTTATGAATATTTTTGAGTACACAAATGATAAATGATCCTTCAAACCATACTCTTTGATGTAAAAAAGAAAATATATATATGGAAACCTGGACACGTATGCCCAGAAGAAATTCACGAATATTCCTTTTTTTTCCGGCCACGAGCTAGGCATAACTCGTTAAGGGGTTACGTGAGTTTAAAAATTTCAAAAAATCATTTTTTTTAGATTTTATTATCTAATAGTACAATATGTCTAGGATATTCTCCCAAAGTTTGAAGTCAATCGGAGTAAAAGTCTAGGAAAGACAGCCTTTGGGAATTCCCCCCGTTGGGAGGGACCAGCCGGGAGTGACGCAGGTAATCGCACTTTTCTCAAAACACTATTTTTGAAGTCGGTGGACACGATTTCTCAAAAAACGAATGCACCGAACTTATTGAAATTTTGGACATTTCTTCAAAATAGCATTGACTAGTGATTGAACGAAGGTTTTTTCTTCGGTTACAACTAATTTTACAAGGCTATACGTAGTGTAAATTGTACCAATAATTGAACTATTTTGCATACAACTCTGCCAAAAATTCAAATTTCAATTTAAAAAAAAATTTCAATCACGAGCTATACTTTTCTACTAGCAGAAAAAATTTGGTTCATTATTTCAGATAAAGCGATCATGAGTAATCCTGACCACCACGAGGACACTTTTTTAGGGGTCTCCGGAAACCAGGTTCCACCGGCTAAATTTCCCAAATTTTTAAATGATTTTTTAAAAAATATTGTTGTTTTATGTACTTAAAATTTTGAATAAAATAATTGATATATATATATATATATATATATATATATATTTTTTTTTTTTTAATATAGAAAACATGCTTTTTCTTTGCCTTCGAGACCCACGTAACCCCTTAATAGTGACAGATGAAAAAGCAATCGCATACACGCGACAGAGCGAATTTCAAAAAACGGCGAAAAGTTTGAAAATTTTTTTAAATATGGAAAATCAAGAATAAACATTTATGACAGGCACGCGTTGGTGGAAAACGAGACAAAAGCGCAACTCGATTTGTGCGTATCGAGTAAACAATTTATTCGAGTTTATCTTTTAAATTTTCCGATTTTTCGTAACGCGAATACTCCAGAGTATTGAATTATTTTACTTGTTTAATTATTTTTATTGTTGTTATTCCTTGGATTTTCGCGCGACCACCTCTCGAAAACTGCCTTCCGATCGAGCGCACTGACCGAATTGCACGCACTAATACGAACGAATGATTGGAAAAAAATGTTCTATTTTTTTTTTTCAAGTAAAAAAGAATACACAAGTATTTATGTAAACATTGATTATGTATTTTTTTTTCTCGACGTTTCTGTTGTGTCGTACGTAATCGTTGCATAAACGTATTGTTACGAATGCCGCGAAACGTCGAGGGACAAACCGACCGAGCGAGAGTTCCAACGTGAGTCTACAAGCAGCAACAGTAAAGTATCCTTCGTATCCTTGTGTCTCGATCCTTTCTCACGGGGCGTCGCTGTGCGCGCTGCGCGATTTACCGTGTACAGTAGAGACGCGATTAATGAGACGCGACCCCCCTACCCTCCTTCTATCGGCACTTCGGTCAGCCTCAATTACTCTACGATTCAATTCGGTCGACGCTTCGTTTTCAATCGAAACGATATCGAGTTCTGTTTTTTTTTCACCTCCCAACGAGCTTCCTTAAACTTTAAAGCCATGATCGAGAAATTTGCTTCATTCTAGGTAACTTAAGGTTACGACCGCACGCTCTTGATTTTTATAGATTTTGTTCAAATTTTAACCAGACCACTGAAATTTAGACAGAATAATTTTCCGTAAAAAATATTTGTCCCCTGAAATAAGAAGACATATGGCAATACCGCATCGTTCCACCTATCCAGTCACGAAAGTTTGCGCGGCATACCTAAAATAATAATGCAACACAAATTTTTATTCGGAAGTAATTTTTTATCGAAAAAAGTTTTTAACTAGTTATGAATTAACCAACGCTTTTATTTGTTAATGAAGATAACACAAATAATATAAAATATTAATATGTATAACGCAAATATTTTTTTGTGATAAAAGTTTTTAACTTTGGAGACACGATAATTTTTTTTCTCGAAATATTCAACCATACTGTTCTGCGGTGTTGCCATATGTCTTCATATCAATCAATAGAGTTTTATTTGCACAACTTTAAAAAAGTTTTCTACAAAACTTATACAATGTCAGAAAATATATATTAACAAATCTTATAATCTCTGCCGTTTCATCCTTATCCATAAATCTGTATACCTTACATCTGCTCACCACTCGCCTAAACACGCATTTATTCGTCCCCTCTCTCAGTCTCTCATTCCAAACTCCATTTACTCCACACTTCCTCAATCTCCCTGAAATATGCACAAATCTCTTTCTGTATTTTTCCTTCCAACATATTTATTACTTCCCCCATAATCGCCACTTCATCAATTCCCTCCAACCATTCCTCCACGCCTTTTCTCGCTTTTTCCGTATTTTTTTACACAACAACAAATGCTCCAGGGTCTCATCCTGCTCATCACAAATTCTGCATATGTCTTCTTATTATAGGGGACAAATATTTTTTACGGATAATTATTCTGGCTTTACTGAACGTTTTTAGCAAAACTTAATAGTAATGGCAATCTAAACTTTTTTCACTCTTTCCCTAACTAGTTTGCTAGCGAAACATAATTTTTTTTAAATTTATAAACACTATAGAATGGTACGACGAATTATGTGGCCTGACTTTCGGTCAATGCAGAGCCTGCAGTGTTAAGAGTTGCAATTTTAAAACCCATTATCTACCAATCTAAATAGTCGAGGGTTCTGAAATTTCAATCAAACATGCATAATGATATGAACAACGTCTGGTTAAAATTTGAACGAAATCCATGGAAATCAAGAGCGCGGGCTCATTGTACCTTAAGATTCCCACGAGGGTAATGGAAGCGAAAACGGATGTTTCGATCCTTGTGATGAAAATGGACTTGAAAACGAAAGAAAATGTCGGAAGGGAAAACGAGGTAATTAGGACGAACCCGGAGGATCCGTCGTAGTTCACGTTCGGGAAAGTCGTAAGCGACGAGTCTCGGGTTCGAGATGTGTGTCGAATCCAATCAATTATATGAGCCCGAGCAGAAATCTAATCAGGCTGCCTGAGGATCCATCACGGCCGGATCAGGGATCAATAAGGCGCCCTGATCAGGCACGCCTTCTTTGAGCCAGACAGGGGCCTGAGCAGGGATCAATAAAACGCTCTGATCAGGCACGCCTGATTTGCGCCGGATAGGAGCCTTATCAGGCATTAATAAGGCGCCCTGATCAGGCACCCCTGATTTGCGCCGGACAAGCTAAAATATTGGCAATAAAATGATAAAATAGAGATTACTATTAGTTTGAAGAACAATTTAATCCATTTTTTACGATTGATTGTAATGCACAACCATACAGTCAGTCTAGAAATGCATTTTTTAAATATATACGTATTTTTATTCTCTTAAATTTTATATTTTGTAATATATTTAATGCGAAACGAAGCTCGTATTTTTTTCTGTTATCAGTGGAGAAGAGACATCACCCAGATCTTTTCTTCCGTGTCGTTGTTGCTCGTATCCAAACACACCATTTTCCGATCGACAGATACCAATGAGCATGTTTCAATTGTTTCCGTTTTTTTACTTGCCACATGTTGAACGTTGCCGACTCGCATGGATAAGTATACATAGATTTCGTAATCCGCAACAAGATAAGTTACTTGATCCGAGCCTGATGAAGCGCCTGATCAGAGCCTGATAAGGTGCCTGATCCGGACCTGAATTTGCAAAAGCGTTACATCCCTGATCAGGGCCGGACTAAATTTGCCTGACCCGGCCCGGATTTGCTATTGTGGCAGCCTGATCCGGTCCGGATTTCACCCTGAACAAATTTCTGCTCGGGAGGGTTCTCGTCGGCGGTTCTTTTCACCAATCGTTACCGTCAATGATGCAAGCTCATACCTTGGGCCAACTTGATAACATATATTCTTATAGTCTCTTTATTCTTCGTGTTTATATCATTATGAAGGTATTAATATATAGGCTGACAGAAGGGTCCATCCCGAGCAGAAATTTGTTCAGGGTGAAATCCGGACCGGATCAGGCTGCCACAATAGCAAATCCGGGCCGGGTCAGGCAAATTTAGTCCGGCCCTGATCAGGGATGTAACGCTTTTGCAAATTCAGGTCCGGATCAGGCACCTTATCTTGTTGCGGATTACGAAATCTATGTATACTTATCCATGCGAGTCGGCAACGTTCAACATGTGGCAAGTAAAAAAACGGAAACAATTAAAACATGCTCATTGGTATCTGTCGATCGGAAAATGGTGTGTTTGGATACGAGCAACAACGACACGGAAGAAAAGATCTGGGTGATGTCTCTTCTCCACTGATAACAAAAAAAAATACGAGCTTCGTTTCGCATTAAATATATTACAAAATATAAAATTTAAGAGAATACAAATACGTATATATTTAAAAAAATGCATTTCTAGACTGACTGTATGGTTGTGCATTTCAATCAATCGTAAAAAATTGATTAAATTGTTCTTCAAACTAATAGTAATCTCTACTTTATCATTTTATTGCCAATATTTTAGCTTGTCCGGCGCAAATCAGGGGTGCCTGGTCAGGGCGCCTTACTAATGCCTGATAAGGCTCCTAACCGGCGCAAATCAGGCGTGCCTGATCAGGGCGCCTTATTAATGGCTGATAAGGCTTCTATCCGGCGCAAATCAGGCGTGCCTGATCAGGGCGTTTTTATTGATCCCTGCTCAGGCCCCTGTCTGGCTCAAAGAAGGCGTGCCTGATCAGGGCGCCTTATTGATCCCTGATCCGGCCTTGATGGATCCTCAGGCAGCCTGATTAGATTTCTGCTCGGGATGGTGTTTGCAACACGCTCGTACAGTAAAAGACGGCATACTGACACTCGTGGTTGTTTATTGGCAATGACGTGGAAGTTTGCATTGATGCAATGCAACGAACATTTTTATTTTTTAAACTTCCTAAACCTCGTTTGATAGATTTGAGCTAGGAAAATCGAGCAAGCCTTTTTAGAATTCTTATTTAGCGATCAAGAACAAATGTGCAGAATTTGATTTTGGATAATAATAAAATAAGAAATTTTTATAAGAAATTGAAAACAAATTCGTTGCGTTCCAACGATGCAAATTTCAACCCCATTATTGGCAGGGCCATCATAATGATTTTTTCTCAGCCATGTTATCGTTCTTTTAAATACACTACATAAAGTATAGTTTTACTGCACCATCTTTAACCACAAACGTGTGTTATAAATACAAGGCTTTTAATCTAAGTGTGTGTGTGTGTGTGTGTGTGTGTGTGTGTGTGCGCGTGTGCGCGCGCGCGCGTGTGTGTGTGTGTGTGTTTTAAGGGTCCGGCACGAAGATTTTTCGACCTCGAAGAATATGATATTTAAGGACTTACACCTAGTTGAATTTTTTTTAAACATCGTTTATTGGTTCTCGACGGATTCCCAAAATATAATACTTCAAAAATATTCTCTGAAAATTTCAAGTCGATCCGTTCAAAAATGAGGGAGTTATAGGCATTATAGATAGGTTACGCGAACCGGCGAACTTTAAACAAGTTTTTCTCAAAATGACTTTTTCAAAATCAGTGATCATCATATCTCAAACGTCACTGCACACGTCGACTTCAAATTGTGCAAGCTTCTTTTACATATCAAAACGCAGTGCTTAAACGAATGCATTAGTTTTCAATGCATTTTTTGATTAACGAAAATACAGCGTTTTTTTACCGAAAATCGATACTTTCAATTTGGACTGCGGCTATTTTTTCACGAAACAATGTTTTATTGAATTCTTCGTTCAAGCAGTAGGCATTTTTTTTCAAAAACTGAATGCGTTTGAATTTATATTTTGAAATACAATACTGAAATATTTTGAAATACAAAACTCGTAAAAGATACTTAAAACCATATTCCCTAATGTAACAAAAAAAATCAAAAACTGCACATGTTTTGCCAGAAAAAAATTCGCGAACTCGTCTTTTTTTCGACCACGAGTTACCCGTTACCCACGAGTTACCACGTGTCACCCGTTAATGATTTATCAAGTGCTCTTCGAAAAAAATATAGTGTATTTTCGTCACGAGTAGTATTTGTCATAAAAAATGAGCATTCCGGAAAAAATTCGCAATGCCACTTTGAGTCCAGCAGAATGCGGATAGTTAGACTCAAAATACGAGATAATCTGAATAAAACTTTTCTCAAATGGAATTAAATTTCATTTGTCCACTTTAAAATGCATCTTTGATCATTTTTTTCTCGTTGACGGGATACCCAAACAAACTTTTTCCGGAGTGCTTCGTATACAGAATTCCATTTTTCAAAATTCCATTTTGGGTACAGCGGAATGAAGATAATTATCTTCATTCCGCTGTACTCAAAATGGAATTTTGATTTTTTCCCATAATGCTCTATTTTTTCTGGCAAATACCCTAAAACGGCGTTAAATTGACATTAAGAGTAACGTTGAAAGTTTTTGGGATAACTTCAACAGAGCGCTAAAATACAGTTTATATTATGTGCGGTTTAAATTTGTACTTCAAGTTAATTATAATGTTGCTCAAGTTGATTTTAATCTCAATGATAATTATAAGACTGATTAAGTGCCTATAATAGTACCCTAGGTAACTTGATATTTTCATGTGAAATGTTTCCTAAATAAAGATGACTATTTGATTGTAAAAAATCGTTGTTCTTCATGTAATTCCATGTATAACGAATACAATATTACATTTTTTATCAAAATAATGTCAAAGTAACCCTTAATCTTTGACATAACTTGCATTTCAATGCCTTGTCACAGAAACCCCACACTCGAGGTTATTTTGACGCTTTAAAAAATATATCTAAAATTGTGGAGGATGGTGGGGCTTGACTTTCTTATACATTTGATCGCCAAAGGACACATTGTTCTATTGAAGGAAAGAAAGTCGGAACTTAGGATGTTAAAAAAAGATACCTACAAAAAATTCCAATATCTTTTCAAAGTAACCCGATTGTACGGCACTACCTATCATGAAAATACGCTATTATTTTTATCCAAGAGGACCTGAAAAACCATCGAAGATCATAGTTTTCTCAGTCACAAAATCTCCTCGCAAGGCTCCAAAAAACACATGACTACCTCATAACTGCCATCCTGTATATACAATTCTAATAAAATTGGTTGATGGAAATATATATATCCGTGTGTTCGAGTACAAATATACACATATGTGTACGGATCCTTAAAGCAGCTGCGTTACATTTTTTTTCAATCTGTACTTTTTATTATGAAACGGCTTTAACTATTTACCAAGATCAAAATAAAACGATTGGTTGCATGAACTCGTGGGCAAAAAATCGCTTATCCGAATAATGCTGGATAACTGGGGCTTCACTGTACAGCATGGCTTCGATTTATTACGTCCTACTATATTCATACATACATACATACACACAGATATATATATATATATATATATATATATATATATATATATATATATACCGGGTGTTCCATTTTAATCTTAAACCTGATTTGTCTCGAGAGATACTGCTTCAATCAATTATTGAGTATAATAAAACTTTTAAGGTTTAAAGGTGGACGTTGAAAAAAATCTTTTTTGCTCCAAAATTCAAAATGGCGACGTTAAAATTCTCAAAAGGTTTTTTTCAAATGGGATCACCATTTTTTCACCGAAACATTTATCAGGCCGAAAGTAACAACTTTTGTAGGAAAAGTTTTTTGATAACGTTCATAATCTCTAGGTTAAATTACCATTTTTAGCCGAAGTGACGAGCCGCAGCGATCTAACCCTTGTTTGGATTTGTTTGGGTTATCGAACGTGCCCAAACAAACTCACACCCACACACACACGCACACTTAGAGTAGGGATGTTGAAGACTTTACCTCCTCGTGGTACATTCTGCATAGCGCTAAAATAGTAAAAAATGGTATTCTAACCAAAAAATTATGAGCGTCATGAAAATTCTTTTCCTACCAAAGTTGTTAGTATTGACCTGATAAATGTTTTGGTGAAAAAATTCATGATCCCATACAAAAAATCATGTCGGCCATCTTAACGTTGCCATTTTGAATGTTGGACCAAAAAACAATTATTTTTTTTGAACGTCCTCTTTTGAACCCTAAAAGTTTTATTATACTCAATACTTGATCGGAGCAGTATATTTCGAGATAAATCAGGTGTAAGATTAAAATGGGACACCCGGTACACACACACACACACACACACACACACACATATATATATATATATATATATATATATATATGGTGAAGTGTTGTACACTCGGTGCACCCGTTCGCTTTATTCACGGGTCACTGATCGCACTATTTCGGTATGGTAAGCCTTTGACGCTGTACCTGAGTAAAGCTCGGGAGTTCTCGCTAGCGATTTGTGATCACGACCGTACACACTCCGTTGCGTTACACCATTCCCTTCTCAATTACATACGATCGTAAACCGTGTGTTACAGACTCGTCGCCGCACCTTTTATTTTCTTTTTTATTTCTCGCGCTAAATCAATTTTACGGATTCCACCGTACGTACTCGAAGTTCTTCGTTCATCGCGTTCACCGAGTCGTGCACAAATTTCACAAATTCAATTGTCCCGCGAACGTGCGCATTCGTCGACGATCTCTCTGATGAATGAAGTACGTTCGATTCCGGACGGAGGGAGGTTGCGCGAAATTTTTCGATAGTCGAAATATACGTTGGACGATCGTGTGAACGTTTCAATCGAGTTTGCGTTTATTATTCACCACGTTATTGTAGCTCTAGGAAATTGATATGGTTGTTCGAAAAATGACGTCGTTTCGAACGTTTTTCTTTATCCTCCTCGTCGATTTGACAATTTCTCTCGACCTTGTTTTTCGTCGTAAAAATTAAGAATTCGGTGATATTTTTTTTTCAGAGCACACGTTTATCCTTGAGATCTTCGATACACTTTTTTTCAGTCACGTGCCCTCGAAAGTCATCTACACTGCTTCATATTTTTTCATTAGCGATTGTGACTTTTACTTTGAAAAATAAATAAATAAAAGAAACGCTTACTCTGCGTCACTACAGTGTTTGGTGGAAGAAATCAATTTTTGGGTATGTTGGGTCAATTCGGACGAGGGTTTGATTGAGGATATCGGCGAGTCGGGTGTGCCGACAATATTGCTGCCGGATATCGAAAAATCGTTTATGGTGATCGAGGTTTTTCCGTGCTGGTGGTGGATAGAGAGGCCCGAGTGTATCGGAAACCGGCTGACGAGCGACTGTCGAGTACGTAGTTGACAAACAAACCTGTGCCAGGAGCGCGGCGCTGTCCTCCCCCATGTGCAAGGCTCTCCCTCGCCCCACCCCTAGATCGCGCTCTCTCTCTCTCTCTCTCTCTCTCTCTCTCTCTCTCTCTCTCTCTCTCTCTCTCTCTCTCTCTCTCTCTCTCTCTCTCTCTCTCTCTCTCTCTCTCTCTCTCTCTCTCTCTCTCTCTCTCTCTCTCTCTCTCTCTCTCTCTCTCTCTCTCTCTCTCTCTCTCTCTCTCTCTCTCTCTCCTCTCTCTCTCTCTCTCTCTCTCCTCTCTCTCTCTCTCTCTCTCCCTCTCTCTCTCCCTCTCTCTCTCTCTCTCTCTCTCTCTCTCTCTCTCTCTCTCTCTCTCTCTCTCTCTCTCTCTCTCTCTCTCTCTCTCTCTCTCTCTCTCTCTCTCTCTCTCTCTCCCCCCCTCCCCCTCGCGCCTCTCTAGCTCTTTCCCAAACAATACTGAACTCCCCTCCACCGTTTCGAGAACTGCACACACTTTTCTCACATTACAATTTTCCCTATTAAAGTAACCTTTTGAAACGACTTACGCACTTCACGCACATACATATGCATGCTCATTTTTTACTCAACCGAACACTTTTGCACGTTTCGTATCTTTGGCCTCTCTTCTTCCATCTCTCATCCCTCCCCCACACTTTCCTTGCCGTTCGCTCGCAGCGAATAAATCACTTTTCTGCAATTACTGTTATTTTTCCCTTTCAATTCGTACATTTCCTGCGTCTCGTTTAAGAGGAAACGCACACAAGGTGCACGCGTAACGATTTTCCGTATGCGCATACACGCGCTTATAGAAATTTCGCCAAGTTCATGGGGAGAGATCCCAAAGCGTGGAACCTATGAGGATATTGATATTTCTCGTTTGCCAATCAAGAACGGAATATCACGGAATTCATTCGAATTTGAAAAATACTTGACTTTTTCAGAAATGAATGACATGGGTATGATAGAGCGATGAGAAAGGAATTAAACGAACCTTTGTGCGATTAATTTTTGGGCGATTGGGAATTACAGACGATTTTCGTATTATTTGTTTAAAAATTGTGGACTTTGAATTGAAATAATTGTAAATATGGATCGGTTGTATTAAATACTCAGTGTAAAATAAAGTGGATGATAAAAGCGTATTCATTTATTTATAGTAGAATTATTTATAAATATTAAGGAAGTAATCCGCATTGGAGTAACATTAACGGATAGAGAAAAAGGTTTTTTTAAGGGTGAAATCGTACTTTAGAGGCTTGAAAAGGGAGGATTGCTCTGAGACCCAAAAGTTGCTGTTTCAAGTACTAAATTTCTACTGTTGAACTCACATTGTGACACGAAACTTTAGAGGGGTTTTCATGATATTGAAGTTTGCATCGTTGGAATGCAACGAAAATTCTTCCTTATCTTTTTTTTCTTTATTTTCTTCATCGTCCAAAATCTGGTCCATTGTCCAAAACTACAGGTTTTTTTAAATAAAAATCCTATGGAATGTTTGAGACATTTTCGTCAAATTGTCAAGCCCAAATTCATCAAAAAAAGTTCGGGCTACGAAACTTTTGTTGCTTTCCAACGATGTAAACTTTATTATCATGCGTTTTTTTCCAAAACCACGTTTTTCAGATTGGCTGAAAGCATAAGTTGAACAAATTTTATCTGATTACCTTCACATTTTCACGGTAGCTTCTAAGGTAAATCATCAACAAAAACGTTTATTGAATTTTCCGGATGTGGATAGTTGTTTGTTCCCAATACTTCCTATTTTGATGAACGTACTAGGAATTTAAAAAAATTCCCCCTTCCCTCTCCAGCTCTTATCAGGCAGATGATGAAAAAATTGTTTTTTTTTTGTTTAAGGCCAAAAACTACTGCGGTTATTATGCAGTCTAGCCCTCGAACGAGCCCTTTCATCTAAAAATAAGTACGCGAAGTAAAGTATACAAAGTGCAAAAAAGTGCGTTACAAAAACATTTGTTGAATTTGCCGGACATGGAAGGTTGTTTTTTCCTAATACTTCCTATATTCATGGAGATACTAAGAATTTTATAAATTCCCCACGTATCTCCAGCTTTGATCATGCAGATTATGAAAAATTGTTTTTTTGTCCACAGCCAAAAATTGCTGCGGCTATTCTGCAATCTAGCCCTCGAACGAGCCCTTTTATCGAAAAATAAGTGCCGAAAGTGCACAAAGTGAAAAAAAGTGAGTTACAAAAACATTCGTTGAATTTTCCGGACGTGGAAGGTTGTGTTTTTCTCCAATACTTCCTATATTTATGATGATACTAGGAATTTAAACAATTTCCTATGTATCTCTCTAGCTTTTATCATGCAGATTATGAAGAAACATGGTTTATTGTTCAAGGCTAAACATTGCGGCGGTTATTTTGCAGCCTAGTCGTCGACGGAGCTCTTTCATCTAAAATTAAGTTCATCTAAAAATCGTCTGCTCCGTCGTTTACTCACATATCACTATCCAAGCTCCTATCAATGAATTAATGTACTATTCGCTGCTTTTCATACCCATTTCCTGGTAACGGAACGGAAAAAAGACAAAAAAAATGGCGGGAATTAATCAAGGAAAATACGACCTCGTTCCACGATGGGAGTAGCAAAATTAATTCGCCCATATGGACAATGTCACAAAGTCGGGGGGGATCGAGGTTACGGAATTAATGAGGATTTCCGTGTGCGGGTCAGGGGAAGCGGGGGCGTGAACTAGAAGGCGGGAAAATTAGCGTCGTTCATATATAGCGGGCGCATTTCAATATGATCCTGTAAAAAGAGCCGCCCGCACCAATGTCACACCTTTTTATAACAACGATGACATCGATATAATGACAATCATAGTGATAATAGCGAACGTAAATTTGAGAATGTTCTTACCTTGAGCGGGGTAGAAACATCGAGCCATCGATAAACACGGAGCCGGACAACAAGATGTACCAACTGTTGGCCAATTCACCAGTGCTACAACAGGTGTAAGAAGAAAATTAGGTTCACCCGATATTTCGTTGAATATATCGATATATACATATATATATATATTAGACTGGCCCAAATTTTATCTTTCCAATGTAATTTTTGTTGAAAATGTTGTTGAAAATGACAAAAAATTAGTGCTGGCCAAATTTCAGCCCTTTATATTAAGGAGGTACACTAGCTTCAGCAAAATGGTGATAGATCAATAAAATTTGGTGAATATATTCTTTAGTATTATTCATGTAAATACAAATTCTTTCAGATTTTTTGGTTTTGCCGTTTTGTTACAAATAATTCACAAGCGTTTATTCTTATACCCGGAATATATACCTATATCTATAAAAACCCTATGCTTATACACGTGAACTTCAATGTTCAATTATTCGATAACGGCACAATGAAAAAATCTGAAAAAAATTGTATTGACATATATAATACTAAAGAATATACTCACCAAATTTTATTGATCTATCACCATTTTGAAATTTGACCATGGTTTAGCATGGCAACATTATATGAAGCTGGTGTACCTCCTTAATATTTAGACGTCCCTCATCGCGATTTACTATTTTCCACTCATTTAACATGGTAAAAGCTTTGTTTGCCCCCTTCTCAGCTTTATAACTCGCCTACGGGTGAACACACGGAAATGCCCAAAACATTGTTTTATAGGAAATTTAACGCTCGACAAAAAAGGCCCATAGCCTTTATACGATAAAATCACTCGTTCGAATTTTATTCAACGTCAAAGTTGAATCTATGATGAACTTCATGATTTTGTGAGATTTTTCGACTTTGACGACGAAATTATTATTATTATTTTTATTCATCTTGAAAAGTATTGTATCCTTTTCAAATTATTTCCTACATAGTTTCCAAAATTCCTAATAGATTTAAATTAATTGTTATTTAAAAGTACATTAGTACAAAAATTTATTCTTAAACCGAATTCAATTGCCCATAGCATGATAACTAAATATCTAGGGAATAATTCAAAAAGGATACAATACTTTTTAAGATGAATCAGAAAAAAACAACAAAAAAATCAATAATCTTGTCACAAAAGTACAAAAATCTCACAAAATCATGAAATTTATCATAAATTCAACTTTTATGTTGAATAAAATTTGAACGAGTGAATTTATCGTATGAAGGCTAACGACCTTTTTTGTAGAGCGTTAAATTTCCTATAAAAAATGCTTCGGATGTTTTCGTGTGTTTAGCCGTAGGCGAGTTATAAAGCTGAGAAGCGGCAAACAAAACTTTTACCATGATAAATGAATTGAAAATAGAAAATCGCGATCAGGGACTTCTACATCTTAATATGAAGGGCTAAGATTTGGTCCGGACTCATTTTTTGTCATTCTCAACAACATTTTCAACAAAAAATTTAAAAAATTAAATTATTTTTTTTATTAAAAATAAAAAAAATTCAACAAAAATTAAATTTTATTTCTTAAATTAAATAATTTTTTTTGGGCCAGTCTAAAACACACACACACACACATATATATATATCGATCGGGTTGAACAATAAATGAGGTTGACCAACAAACGATATTGAAGTTTGCAACGTTGAAGGGCAGAGAAAATTTTTTTTTTCCTATTGCCAATTTTCTTTGGCGAAACAAACTTACGGCCATCGGTTTTTTTTAAGATTCTCATAGAGACCTACAACCTAAATCCATGGAGAATAATTTCAGATAACAATAAAAATGAAGAAAACAGAAAATTAAAAAAAAACTATGCAAACTTCAGCAACATACCAATAATTATTTTAGCTTCCAAAATCACCATCTCATTATTCGAAACGTATACAGGCAAAAAATGGTCACGTGCCTGTCGTACCACGCATTGTAGAGTGGGAACAAATCCAATTATTGCACAAAAATTTGCGAATTAATTGGTCCGTCAATGAAGATTGCTGTCTTACAAAATCCGATAATTATAAATATTTGATATGTTACGTTTTCCGAAAGCTGTCGAAAACGCGGTACCCAAAACAGCTTGTCAAATTAAAAACGGTCTTCCATTTTTTGCGCGTTTAATTACTTTACCATCATTTTATTTGGAAGTCATTGACAAGTTTTGAATTTATTCAACATTAACTATTAATTTAATTGAGCATTAACTTGTCTTTTACGAAATTGATTATTTTACTTTAATTTTATTCGAAAATTAACACAGCAAATGTTATTTTCCGAAATCATTTCAGATTATTGCATCGTAGAGTTGAAGAATCAATGGAAAAAGAGGGTTACTATACTATGATAGACAACATCCGCCGGCAAAAGAGGAACTTCTATCGAAAGGGCGAGGATTTTAAATTCTGCTCAGAGATACCAATGTAACCAACACGAGGAACCAGCGGAAACCGCACTTACCGACGGTAAGTTGTCTAACACTCGTTGACAAGCGGCGCCATCTGGACGACATTGTGATAAACGCTACGCGGAACCCAACAGTTCGCAAGATCGCCAAGCAATTGGCACAGGCACAAGATACGAGTTTTCCACGATGGAAGTGTTTTTTTTCTACAAAGGCACCATGATGAAACAGTGCTCGGGATAGCGAGTTTTGTCCCCCATTACCGACCGTCAGTTGGAATGGTCCCTTTTTCAACGGTTTTTTTTCCATTCGACCACTCGGGGAAATTCCGCACGGAACCAACTGATAACGATACAGAGAGAGAATGCGAGTCGGCCGACGAGCCTTTACAGTAGCCAGAATGAAAAGTAATTGTAAGTGATTGGCTTGACGAAAGTACCGCATGTATGCGTTATTTTCAAACAACTATTCAACCAATCAATTATTTCCATATATTTGCGGTCGTTCGATTTTATGGAAAGATACTGAATTTTAATTAAGAAAATCATCACTCTATAGAAGTCTTCACGGAACGCAAAGTCATCTCACATAATGAAGACATGTATCACACGCTCCGACTACTTCTAAATTTTGAACCTTAGTTTCGACTAAACGATACGATCAATTGAAATGAAATTTATTGTGTACATGCGATATTGTTGCAGAAAAAGCCTCACGGTCGACATTTTTCCAAATAAAAAAAAACTTTACGAATTGTAGTTACCATCAAATGGATTGTGAATTACTAACTGGTGCACCGAATTCATGCACATTTCGAGACCGTTAGGCTTCCGACAGTGAAAAAAAAAACACATTAAGCGTTGCTTCAACTAATTTTATGCGAAAATGACGGATAAATTGAGGGCTGAAGTCTTTTTTACATAAAACTAGCATAACTGTACCAACGAAGCTCAAAATGATATCGACAATCCTGAAAATCTAGTGCATCAATTTTCCCACTGGCGGCGATCGTGCATGGTGGACGTGCACACATAAACGGTTGCTGTGACATCTGGCGGTAGTTGTCGGTGGCTCGTAGCCAAAAACTATAAATTCTGCAATACCGTCGTGACCGCGGCGAACTTTTGTAGTGTGATAAATATATAGCCATAAGCACCGGCACAAAGGTTAGAAAACTAAAAGATATTTCAGCATAGTGCAAAAATTCTTTCGATAATATTGATGTATTCATTTTTTCACCGACTAAAAAATTATACAGCCAAATCATATCGAAACGCCGTATCTTTAATAAAAAAAAAAAAACAACATTGCGTCCGTTGCCCAACAGCCAACTAGCCTGACTCAACCAATTCGCAAATTTCTCGTCCTAGAGGTGGTGCAGCGATATTTCAATATGGCCCATCAACGTATAGCCTCAAACGTAAACAATTACTTCGTTCTAGATTTCCTGCGACTTGGCTATTGGATTTATCTTCATGGTACATTGTAAAGATGCTACTGCAGTGAATAATTTATTCCCCGGTCTTTTTATTAGCTCTGTCAGCTCAGGATTTAAATTGTTTAAGGGGTCTTCTCACTTTAGACGCAAAAAAGGCTATTTTCATGAACTTTTTTGATAGGTTTATATTGTATATATTGTTATAAAAGTTGTTACACTTAATAAATACACTTTCGAAATACATAAAAAAATATTTTTGTATGTATTTATGTAACCCAAACAAACTTCAAACTCGTTTTTCTCGAAACAACGTTTTTCGACGGCTTGTTGATAAAATCTTCGAAACTACTGAACCGATCCTTGTGAAATTTTAACCACATATTCTCTACTACTATAGCTATATCGCATATCAAGAATTTTTTTAATTTTAATTTTTACTTTTTTGTTGCCAAAAACGTTGAAAAAAAACGATTTTTTTGTTTTTTTTTTTTTTTCGAAAAATGTCCGCCATTTTGTTATTTTTGCATATATAAAAAATATGCGCTATAGCCATTAACATACTGAATCTAAAACCGTTTGATTTTTTGTTTCGGATGATCCATCTCCGAAATTTCAACAACAGCGCAGACCTACAATTTTTTAACTACCATTTTCGTCTATAAATAGTGACTTAAATAAATAAAAAAAATGTTTTCTATGTATTTCGAAAGTGTATTTATTAAGTGTAACAACTTTTATATCAATATCTATAATATAAATCTATCCAAAAAATTCATGAAAAAAGCCCTTTTTTAGCGTCTAAAGTGAGAAGACCCCTTAGGGTTATGAGAATCACTCGCAGGTTTTGATGAGGAGTGTAACTATTTTTCAGAGCAGACTTTTTACAAGGGACGTCTGAAATTATATTAATACATTGTATATAACGGAAATAACTTTTTATATTGCTCGATTTATCATTAATAAAGATACAAACTTGAAATGAAAATTGTTTTGAAGTTACTAAAACTCGCGTTGATGGCCTAAGGAGAGTTATTTTCAGAGCCAACAACCACTTTTTCCAAAAGACTTTATCATTAGGTGGCTTATGAAACGATAATTCACTGTAATTATCTGCATCTTCGAACATAGCAGAATCTCGAGTAACTTTTCGTTTTTTAAATTTTGTTAATTGTTATCAATGTATTTTGACCAAGTTTCCTATACTAGTAGAGCTTCTGCCTTAAGGGAGACTTTGTCCTTGAAATTTTCAAAAAATCAATTTGAGCTCAACATGAGCAGCTAGAAAAAGAGGAGGGATGCCTCTATGGACCAGGCATTGCCGATTAGCGGTAATTATAAACACATTTGTGTAAACAGATTACAAAACTTTAAACGCGTTTTTCTCGAAAACACGTTTTTTAAAATGGCTGACATTCTCCTGACCGCTGTAATTAACATATCGACCTGAAATTTGGAGAGCATACTCAGAAAATATGTCTTCACGGAATGACGGATCGTTTTTTCGATACATACATTTTTGCATTTATTATTTATATTTTTATGCGAAAAAAACGCAAAAATTCGATTTTTTTTTTAATTGTCGCCATTTTCCGAAATTTGTACTAAACGAGAAACCCATCCGTCATTCCATGACCAAAGGGTCACAGATTGATAATATGCTTTGAATTTGTGTGATGTCAGCCGTTTACCTCCCGCGATTTGAGGACCTGTTTTCGCGGAGCTGCAACGGCCGCCATTTTGGTTTTTTTTTCAAAAAATTTTTTTTAACGTTCTGTATATCATGAATAAAAGCAAGAAAAAAACGCACTCAAAAAGCTTTACTCGTTTCCTTTAAAAAAAAAAATAAAATGTAAACACCTGAAATATGGCACTCCAAGGACAAAGTCTCCGTTAAGGCGCGAGAGGCGCCAACACTTTTGGGGATCGCAAATTTCCAAACTTTTCGTTTCCTCAACACCGGCAGCGCCCATACTATGTGCAATCGTGTACCATCTCTCTTAGTGACTTTACGGCTCAATAAAAGTCCACGGATAGACGTATTGCCGATAAATCTCGTCAATTGGATCGTCACATCAACGACATTTGATCACATTTGATCATGCGCTAATTGACCTGCGGAGGCTTACGGATTCGTATCGCCAGAGGCGTCACGTGGTCTTTTAACCTTCCACACTACATCTTCACCCTCTCATGATGCTGAAGTTTGCATCGTTGGAACGCAACGGAACTACTTTTTTCATTTTTATTTCTGGGCTTTTATATCGTCCAAAATCTTGTCCCGTAAATTTAGGATGTAGATATCTGATAAGGATTCTAAAAAAAAGTTTGAGTGATTCTCGTAGCTACTGCGAGCTACTGAACTGTCGTTGCGTTCCAACGAGGCAAACTTCAATATCATACACTCCCTACATCACATATGAATCGACTCCCGCGTGATCCCAGATGCGTATGCTTTTTGTTTCTCGTTCAACAATCCCAAATGTGATTGCATGCACGTATCAGGAAATGCTGCGTCCTGATACCAGGTGATGAAACATAATATTCCATGCTTTCATTACTGAAGCATCAAACAATTCCGTGTACATAGACTTTCTCATGATTATACAGTAAGTTTGGTACGTATACTCACTAGTAAAGCACATGATTCGCGTAGTGTCTCTCGTAGCGTACGACTTTGCAGAGTCCTCGTAGAATGGAATCTCGACAGGGGCGCAATGCCTCAAGACCCAGCAGTCCGTAATAGATGATTTGCAGGTCCTGAAACAAGGATCAAGCGAAAAAAATTACAAACGGTGTCTCTAAAATGTTAAGGCGGGATATACATTTAGACAGGAAAGAAATAAGCAATATTGAGGGATTTTTTAAACTAAGAAATCATTATTCTACAATTATCGAACTTTATGTATACTTTAATAGTGTATTTAAGTATACGAAGCAATTTTTTAAAATTAATTCATCATCAATATGGCAGAGCTGTAGCAGAGTGTTACAGCAAGGTCGCCGCGGAAGTTGCGAATCGGCGTGCGGTCTAGCTTCCCGTAGACTTTGATTTGCAAAAAAGTTCAAACATTTTTTCAGTTAGAACATGTATAGTTTCTATGTGACGGTAATTAAAATGAAGAAAATGCAAATTTGAGAAAATGGCACGCATTTACAAACAAAATCAACATTTCACGCAACATTTCTGTAAAATGTGGATTAAAAAAGTAGTTTACTTTTCAATTTTTCAAAAACAATTTTCGTCAAGCAGAAGGTACGAATATTATCAATATTTCTACCAAGTTTCAACTCAATCGGCTTGATAGTTTTTGAGTAATCCTGCACGCCAATTTCGTTAATGCAGTTTTGAGAAAAACGCGTTTGAAGTTCACGCCCGCTCCGAATCCTTGCGGTGAGGCACAGCGTTGACGGGCTGTAACGTTTGAAGTTTTTCGAATTTCGCTTTGAAACTTTGGGAAAATATTCTACATATATAGTTCTATCGTTTAGAGAAGAAAAAAAGAAATCGATTCTTTGATCGTTGTAAATGTATATCCCGCCTTAAAGGATTCGTTTGTTACGGAGCTATTCTATATGTGTGTGTGTGTATATATATACATACACATATAGAATAGCTCCGTAACAAACGAATCCTTTAAACAATACGTTTTATTAATAAATTCGAATGTCAGGTTATTTTGAGATACCCTTCATATATATATATATATATATATATATATATATATATATATATATATATATATATATATATATATATATATTAAGAGTGGCTCAAAAAAACCTGACATTCGAATTTGTTAATAAAATGTATTGTTTATTTGAAAAGTACGAATATTTTTATTTTAATATAAGGTATAGACATGGAGGTTATGTGTGGAACACAATATCCGATAAATGGCCGCCTCATCCCTGTTTGCAAGCTTTCACTCTTTTAAAGAAAATTTCAATAATATTTTGGCATAATTGCGGACTATTTTCGTTAATGGTGCGTCCACTTGCTTCCTTGACCTCTGGAATATTCTGTGTATCATTGGCATATACTTTTCCTTCCAAAAAACCCCAAAGACTGAAGTTCAATGGCGTTAAATCGCACGACCTTAGCGGCTAATTCACATCGCCACGCCCCGGCGCGAGATAACACGACTATGAAACTTCTGAAAGAATATGTCTTCCAAGTCCATGCCGTTTAATTCATTCCATAAAAAGTCGGTTATCGTGTTACGATAACGAACACCATCGACCGTCACCGCATTTCTCGAAAACGTATGGCCCAATCACATCTCCAACCCAAAATCCGCACCAAACAGTTGCTCGTAGCTGATGCATGGGAAGCTGTTGAATCACTTGTGGATTTTTGGTCCTCCAAATTCGACAGTTTTGTTCATTTACACAGCCAATAAGTTGAAAATGCGCCTCATGGCTGAAGATGATTTTCTTCGAAAAATCACCATCGATTTGTTGACGCTGCAACATCCAATTGGCGAATGTACGGCGCTGCGCATGGTCTACTAGCTGCAGTTCTTGTGTCAATTGGATCTTGTAAGCACGCGTGTGCAAATCTTTCGTCAAAATTTGCTGCACAGAGCATCTGGAAATGTTCAATTGCTGAGCACGATGGCGAATGTAGGTGGAAGGACTTCCGTCAACATTCGCACTCACCGCGGCTATGTTACCGACCGGTACGAGGACGACCACTGCTTTTTGCGGTCAGAATTGAACCACCAAACTCTAATTTTGTGGATAAATTTACCACAGTGTTGCGAGGTATTGCGTTATGATGACCAAAAGAGGTGCAGACATTTCGACGCGTCTCTGCAACATTTTCACCATTTTTGTAGTGAATTTTCACGATTTCTGTGCGTTGCTCGATCGCGTAATTCTCCATGACTAAACCTCAGTACTTCCTGATGCCAGTTGTCAAAGATTAGTACTCTATGCTCACCACAAAATAAATAGGGGGGAATTTAAAATTTCAGGTCATTTTGAGACACGATTTATATATATACATATGTGTGTGTGCGCTATTTTTTAGACTGTATACTGTCTATGTACTGAGTCCTGAGAATTCTTTGACAATTTTCACCACAAAACACCATCGATAAAAAATATTTTAATGTTTGTAATTTTATGTGCGGTTAGATGGACAAGGCGTTCACGCTATGGGTAATATAATTGTTTTGGCTATTTAGCACCAAGATAAACCATTTTTAGCCACGGATTAACGTAAACTAAACCTTTATAAACATTTATTTAAAAAAACCTATCTTGCCTATGGAAAACCATATGCATTCAATATTAAACAATCAAGGTTTGATAGAAGATTCCGAATCTTGGCTGGCGAATGAAGAGCATTGCTGCCAACCTCAATGTCTGCGACGTTACCGTATCTCGGCAACACTCAATATCAATTAATGGTAATAATAAATAATCTCGTAACATGAATATACATAGGCATTATTATAAATTACTCAAAATTTCATTGTGAGTTGTATAAAATATTCACTGACGCAGTTTTTCATAATAATTATCAATGGTATTATACTTTTTCAAGTTGGTAGCAACAGAAAAGATTTTCTTTTTCACCTAATGAAAATATGAAAATTCATAATTTTGCCGTTTGATTTAATATTTTATGAAAAATTGGCATCTATAGAATAAATTTGTACCTCGTGTGCATTTTTTGAGGTTTATTGAAAAAAAATTCATGAACTGTCATTTGACTCAGCTGTACCGCTTCAACCTCCTTACCTCTTTTTGTTGCTGAAGGGATCGTTCATTTTGAGCCCAGGACGATCTTTATAATGACTTTCATACAACTATACTCACATGAACCGAAGATGATTCTAAAGACATTGGGTTTTACGTTATGTTAAGTATGAGACCAAAGCACTACTGTTTAGATCCTGGAAGTCGAAAGTCTTCATCATCACTTTTACCTATGCAGGGTGAGGCACACAAAGTGTTACAGAGCAATAGCACTCAAACTATTGATCATATCCAAAAATGTTTCAGACAAAAGTTTCCGTGTTCGAGAAGGCCGTCATACTGGACCACACTATTTTTTTTATCGTTGGAGACGCTGAAGCTACGTCAAGGTCAACACCACTTTTGCAAATGAAATGGTACATTTTTTCTTCAACCATCCTGTGGAGCACCTCAAGGCGCATAAGAAACATCGGGGGTTAAAGTCGTTCAAGGTCATTCAAGGTCAATATCGATGATACAATATATACATTAATATCTCGGATCACTACCAAATATTTGGTAGTGATCCGAGATATTTAGTTTTGTACTTCATTTTAATAGGTGACCTTGAATGACCTTGAACGACTTTGACCCCCGAATGTTTTTTATGCTGCTTGAGGTGCTCCACAAGATGGTTGAAGAAAAAATGGACCATTCCATTTAAAAAAGTGGAGTTGACCTTGACGTAGCTATCAATAGTTTGAGTGCTATTGCTCTGTAACACTTTATGTGCCTGACCCTGTATATAGAGAGAGAAAGAGGTTAAGTTCAGTTGTCCTGTTTGCCGCAATACCTCCCTCGTATACTGGGCACTTGGTTTTCCGGTCATTTTTGGATTTTATATTTTCCATTGTCCTAGCAATATCTTCAACGGCTACCGAGTGTATTCGACAACCGACCATTTCGAAAGCTGGCTACCGAGCCATCGTGCTTGCGAAAATAGTATATGGAAAACTCCATTGATGCCGGCGAAGAATGAGCCCGGGACTATTGGAATGTCCGTCCAAAGCTCATCCGTCTGCGCCGTTGCTCATTTTTATATACACATGTATACCCACACACACACACACACACACACACACACACACACACACACACACACACACACACACACACACACACACACACACACACACACACACACACACACACACACACACACACACACACACACACACACACACACACACACACACACACACACACACACACACACGTGGAATTAAGAACTAACCGAATCTAAGAACGAGAATATGCAGACAGATATCTGTGACGGTTTCGTACTTAGATTCTGGTAGTTCTTGGTTACTCACGTACACGTTAAAAGGTTCAGCGGTTCGACGGTGTACGGGCTATTCCTCATTTATGATTGTTCGCCAGGAAAGCTTGCACGCCACTAGGGACGATGGTAGCACGCGACCTCGCGTGGCGCACAGCACAGTGCCGATCGAAAGTCGTCGGCTGGTCAAGGAACTCTTGGGCCTATAACGAGTTATAAACCATGGCGAACGGCCTCCGGACACTAGGTAGTGCAGCAACCAGATAGTGGTCCCTGCTGGATACCGCATATCTCTATATCATATATGTACCGACCTCGTATGTATATTGTTACACATTTGCAAATAGAGATGACCGAAGTACTACAGATAATCGCTGATAAGCAACGAAGAGGAGGCATCGTAACTATTACCTGTAATTAGTGTTTTTCCATCACTGTGCAACATCGTTGCGAAGGTACTTTCGTTGTTCGCGTATGCGCAGATCGATTTCGGTGATGCTTGCCGGCTCGAACTCTCTTGCAGTAAGAATGTTGGGTGTACAGCCAGAGCGAATTTAACGAAGAAAGGGACTGTTCAGAACTGTGCAGCTCCTTCGACTGCTAGCTTGGACAACGTGACAGGCTACGTTGAACTTAAGTGGAAATGAAGCTTTTTTTGCGCTTTTGTATCTTTTGTGTAGCAAGCAAGGGAGGTCGAGAAAACGAGCCGGAAACCGTGTGATTGTCGTGTGGATCATCAGATTGATCATCAGATTATCTGTAGTTATCTATAATTCGTGTGGGGGATACATTAGATGACTTCGAAGCTTTCCAATTCGTGTGGGATCAAGCAGACAACCTGGCAATCCGCCAATTCTGGTTGGATCGCAAAGGCGACCCGAGCACCTTGCAATGCGTGTGTAGGATTAACAAGATGAACTCGAAATCTAACGATTCTTGTAGAGGTTGAATAACATGACATATAAACCTAACATTTCATATGCAGGATCAATAAGATAACCTGAAAGGCCGACAGTTCTCAGTGGATCGATGAGATGAGCGCAAAACCCTACAATTCGAGTGTAGCATTAGTAAGGCAATGCCACAGTAATTAGCTAAGTAAGGCTACAGTAGAATTTTCGAAAAATCGATTTTTTTCTCGCTAAAACGGTGCTTTATCATCATAAGAATAAGTTACTATTCCATTTATAGCAAGAAATTTTTTTCACCGACTTTGAGCGTATACCGTAAGCCCACCTCTGGCACGGCCATAGAGTACCTAAAACTTTAAACGCGTTTTTTTCTCGAAACAGCTTTTTTCAAATTGGCGTAACAAATAACTTCAACAATTTTCACTCGATTTACTTCCAATTTAAAAGTTATATTCCTAATTGCATTTCGCAGAGATGTACGTACGGAATTTCTGATTAATCGAAAACTTTCCATTTTATGAGCAGTTTTATACGAAATTTCTCACTGAAAATTCATTCAAATACCTACAACTCAATTCAAATACCTACAACTTTTGAATGAAACAATATTTTTTAAATTCCGTACGTACTTCTCTAGGTATTCTAATGTAGATTGACGAGAATTTTTGTTTTTTGTTCTAGGTAAAAAATTGTGGATGCTAAATGCCACGCCGCGGAGCGCCTAAACAAAAGATAACAAAAGGGAATTTTAATAGTCGGCCATTTTGTACATCGAAAAAAAATGCTAACCGCTTGATGTTCATACTAAATAGATGTGTAATTAATTTTATAAGTGAATCATTTTTTTATACGAAAAAAATTGTTAAATTCGCACATGATTTTATACCCGTTTCTGTGGCCTACCCCCTTAAGGGGATGTTCTCGAAAACTGGCGATTCGTGTGAAGGAACGACGAGACGACTGTAAAACCCCACATTTCGGGTGTAGCATTAAGAAGATGACCTCGAAAACTGACAATTCGTGCCTAGGTTCGATGAGGTTACCTCGAAACCTCAGGATATATGTGGGATCGAGAAGACGGGTTGAGACCCTTGTAAATCGTATAGAGACCAAACTCAACACCGATAGCAGCTCACATACTGATCCTCGTACGTACGTGGGAGCAGGTACATGCGTCGTGTTTAACCCCGAATATAAAGGGTGTCTCAAAATGACCTGACACTTAAATTTATTAATAAAACCTATTATTCATTTGAGAAGTACGAATATTTTTATTTTAATATAAGGTACAAACAAGGAGGTTATGTGCGGAACACAATGTCCGATAAATGGCATAAACAGCATGGACTTGGAAGTCATATTTTTCCAACAAGATGGCGCAACCTGCCACACTGCGGCCTAAACAATGCAGTTATCGGAGACGAAGTTTCATGGTCGTGTTATCTCACGCCGCGGCGATGTGAATTGGCCACGAAGATCATGCGATTTGACGCCATTGGACTTCTTTCTTTGGGGTTTTCTGAAAGGAAAAGTTTATGCCAATGATCCACAGACCATTCCGGAGCTCAACGATGCAATTGAACGCACCATCTTATTTTGGACGCTAAGAAGAAGGCTATTTTCATACATTTTTTTGATAGGTTTATATTATAGATATTAATATAAAAGTTGTTACACTTAATAAATACACTTTCGAAATACATTACATTTTTTTTTATATGTCTCCATGTAACCCAAACAAACCTTAAACGCGTTTTTCTCGAAACAACGTTTTTCGAAGGCTTGTTGATAAAATCTTCGAAACTACTGTACCGATCCTTATGAAATGTTAACCACATATTCTTTACAACTATACCTAGAGCGCATATCAAGGATTAAATTTTTTTACTATTTATATATATATATATATATATATATATATAGATACTATTTTTTTGCCAAAAACGGTGAAAAAAAACGTTTTTTTTTGTTTTTTTTTTCGAAAAATATGTGCCATTTTGTTATTTTTGCATATATCAAAAATCGTATGATATGCGCTATAGTCATTAACATACTGAATCTGAAAACGTTTGATTTTTTTGTTTCGGATGATCCATCTCCGAGATTTTACAATAGTGAGTTAAATAAATATTTTTTTTCAAATGTACTTCGAAAGTGTATTTATTAAGTATAAAAACTTTTACATCAATATCTATAATATAAACATATTCAAAAAGCATGAGAATAGCCTTTTCCGGTGTCTAAAG
Organism: Ophion slaviceki; assembly: GCA_944452715.1. NCBI lineage: Eukaryota > Metazoa > Arthropoda > Insecta > Hymenoptera > Ichneumonidae > Ophion > Ophion slaviceki. The sequence goes on from OX101783.1 coordinate 41,613,043, forward strand.
TGAGAAGACCCCTTGATGAAATCAGTCCGCAAACATACCAAAATTTTATTGAGAATTTCGTCAAAACAGTGAACGTTTGCAAATAGGGACGAGTCGGCCGTTTATCGGATATTGTGTTCCACACATAACCTCCATGTTTGTACCTTATATTAAAATGATAATAATCGTACTTTTCAAACAAATAATACGTTTTATTAATCAATTAAAATGTCACGTCATTTTGAGACACCCTTTACATTAACCGTGTGTCCGATACAGATCGCACGCACAACGACATACATCACCGCGAGTTTGCGCAAACTTTTTCGCGCGGTTGTCGGCGCCCTTTCGTCTGCTACGCCAAGTTAGTTTACAAAGCGTTTTTCATCTCTTGTCCGTTTCCCGCTCACCCTTGCTCCATCCACCCCCGAGCGCTTCCAATATAATCTTACTGGGTCGCGTCCATTCTCTCTCTCTCTCTCTCTCTCTCTCTCTCTCTCTCTCTCTCTTTCTCTCTCGCCGTAAACGTCCAAACAACGGATTCCGACGGCGCCGTAATACTTGGACGCCCCTCACGGATTTGCTATACACTACGATTTATGCTCATTTATCTCGAGTTGTCGGAGGAAAAATTGTCGACGCGTCTGGTAGGAGGAATCCACGCGGATACCGGACGACCTTGAGGCCAGGATCGTGTTGTCGCCCGGCGCGCGCGGGAGAGGACGGGGCCCGGCAACTTCGTGATCGGTTTTACGCGTATATATATCTCCTCTGCGTACCACGCAACGCCATACGGAATCCAATCGAAATCGGAGACCTGCTTGCTCTCGGTCGGTTAGCAAATCCGCCGTATGTGAGATGCGTTTGCCTCTTCAGGCATGAAACTCCGGGTAACCAACCTCGCATGCAGCGAACGCATCTTCCGCTGATGTCGCCTTCGGCAATAATGAACCTTCCTTTCGTTCGCGTTCGGAACCCGAAACACACGATGCAATTCGTCGTTCTCGCGGTCGCGAGACTGCAAGCACCCATGTAGAAGGTCCAAAAAATCGAACATTTTTTATCTGCACAAATCGCAAAAATCGTCTGCGTTTTATATGGACCTGGCATAGCAGACTAATGGTGAGTCAACATTTTCTTTGCGTAAATCGTACTTGAACTTTTAAACGCGTTTTTCTCAAAACTGTATTTTTCAAATTGGCTTCCATGATAACTCAAAAACTATTGAACGGATTTCGCTCAATGTTTCATGGTACAGTCAACACATCCATGGTTCTCACTCGAACTAGAATATTTTTGATATCTGCTATAGTGTTTTTTAAGTTGAAAATTTCGAAAAAAATGACTTGGAACTTTACTTTTAAAACCGTGCCAAAAATTCAATGTTCGATATTTTTACTTTACTCTAGTTCCGGCGATAGCCTCAGGTCTACAAATTAAAATGCCGTTTGATTTTTTTTATTAGAGATGAGCGATACCTCCGGAATCATGGCCGCCGTCAACCAACTTTTTTTACACATGAGTGTCTTCCGAACGGTGTAAAGTCGATTCAACTAGTTACTTTTGTTTGATAAAATTCTGAGGGACTGTCAAAATGTTAATAAATGTGTGGTAAAAATTCAAAGATAGTGTGTATTAATGGTTCATCAAAAAGGAAATTCCAAAAAAGCGAAAAAAAAATAACTGTCACATGGGATGACCACGTTAACTCTTCAGAACTAAACAACGTGAAGATTTAACCCTTAACAGTCATCGGGGGTTGAATCAACCCCAGCCGTTTTTCGACCTGCGATACCTTCCAGAAATGTTGAGATTTTCGACATTTTTTTTAATATTAAGAATTACGCGACTTGAAAATAATCGGCATGGTCTTACACACAAGGGTTGAAAACGAATTGTAGTTTTTTTTTCTTCAATGTTTCAATTATTTATCACTCTCCAAAGTAAGTGGGGTTGATTACACCCCAATGACTATTACGTCACAATCTGGAGGTGTGACTGACAAGGGTTAAAATAGTTGACTTATGATAGGTTTCAATAAATGAACAACACGTGATATTTAGTTTTTGAACAAATTGATGAGGGGGTTAGTTATAAAGCAATAAAAGTAGTGGGACAAACTTTTTACGTTATGTCGTAGCATTTCTTTATGATGTATAGAATGCTTTGAAGCAGTTGTTTAGCTTGTAGCACGAAGGCACGATACATTTTTCACACACCGTTTGATATTTTGAATTTTTTTTTCGATTTTCTCAAACTTTATCCACACTCGAATTTTGCAATCCCGCGATAAGTGAACTTCGAACAAAATTTGATCCAACTATCGCCATCTAGTTTGCATGAATTGCACTAAAAGAAACCATAGAACAGTTAGTAGCCGTTGTGTGACATCGATTTAAAAAAAGGATCATATGTAAATATGGGATTTTGTGAGGTTTTCGATGGTTTGTTCCATAAATGTCACATGGTGATAAAAAGGGGTTTTCTCACTTTAGACCCTAACAAAAAAGGCCATTTTCATGAATTTTTTGATAGGTTTATTTTATAGATATTGATATAAAAGTTGTTACACTTAATAAATACCCTTTCGAAATACATTTTCAAAAAATGTATGTATTTGTTCAACCCAAACAAACTTTAACCGCGTTTTTCTCGAAACAACGTTTTTCGACGGCTTGTTGATAAAATCTACGAAACTACTGAACCGATCCTTATGAAATGTTAACCACATATTCTTTACAACTATAGCTATAGCGCATATCAAGGATTTTTTAAATTTTGATATTTACTTCTTTTGCCAGAAACGGTGAAAAACATTTTTTTTTGTTTTTTCTAAAAATGTCCGCCATTTTGTTATTTTTTCATATATCGAAAATCGCATGATATGCGCTATAGCCATTAACATACTGAATCTAAAACCGTTTGATTTTTTTGTTTCGGATGATTCGTCTCCGAGATATCATCACCCAGGTAGGAATTGGTGATGAAAAAAGGGCTCGCCAAGCTCTGAAACAAGGCTCACATTTTTTAATTCAGGCTGAGCACCAGCCTGATTTCAGGCCTAGCTGAACCTCTTAATGATAACGCGGTTTCAAGCTCTTGCACACAGACTTGACCAAAGGCTGGTAGAAAAGCCTGTACTAAGCCTGAAACGACGAAACAACAAGGCTCAAAACGAGCCTTAATGACGCATTCACGAGCATTTATGACCAGGCTTTTCCCAAACTCTTCCCGAGGCTATATGAGGCCTGTTTTTAGTTTTCTATATTCTACATTGGGTTAATTTAATAAATTTGTAAAGAATTCATTTGATTTGTTATATATATTTATTATTTGTTATATTATTTGTTACAAAATATATATAAAAAAATATTTAAAAAAACAATACTTTATTTTATTGCGTACTTTTATTTCGTATATACTTTTTTGTGTACCTCATAAATATCGATAAGAGCAAATGTTCAAATGTTCTGAGCTGCCTCCTTCGCTTTCGTTTTTCGTGCCTTCGCACCCGACAAATTTATTGCTAAATTTTTTTTTCATAAAAGTACAGAAAAAATATTATTTTAAACTTATTTTATTTTATCACAACCTGAAACAAGTCTGCATCCAGCCTTGATTGTTCAGCCTCAAAATTCACCGGCTGAATAAAGCTTGAAATAACCCTGAGTTTAGGCTAAGCAGCCAGTCTTGGTTTCAGACTGCTCCAAACGATGCAATGAAACCTGGGCCAGGTCTGTCTCACTCAGGCTCGATGAAACAAGACTCGCACAAGCTTGTTTCCATCGTCAGCCTTTTAATTTCCTACCTGGGCAACAGCGCAGACCTACAATTTTTTTAGGACATTTTTTTAACTACTATTTTCGTCTATCAATAGTGACTTAAATAAATCATTTTAAAAAAGTATTTCGAAAGTGTATTTATTAAGTGTAACAACTTTTGTATTAATATTTATAAATAAACCTATCAAAAATACATGAACATAGCCTTTTTCTGCGTCTAAAGTGAGAAGACCCCTTAAAAAAACTACCAGTCTGGAGCCCGGATAAACGGTGGATTTCGAAAAAAAATTATAGATACCCCGTTGATAGAATGACAATGTCGTTTAGTGGCCTTCGTAGTACATCTCTTCAAGTATCATTACAATTTGTTTCACAACATTTTGCGACGATATGCCAGCGCTGAAGCTGTATGCAGTGAGTTACCTTTATTTGATAGTGTCCTGCGGCCGGCAACAGTACATCACCAATTCTTCGCCGATTGACTTGAATTTTTTTTCAACCTCATAACAACATTTTCCATCGAAGTACGTAGGGGATTTTTGATACACTGATAACTTTTTCCGAAAAAAAAATGTTCGACAATTTTTTTTTATCGAAAGCAATTTTTGTTTTCCTAACATGCACCATTCTATAAAGATTGATCTTTTTCGATTTTCCTACGATCTTCGAAAGCAAATCTTATCTAGAACTCGAATTGTCGGTCCAGGTGAAAAATTGGCGAACTCTTGCCGGCCTCTTGGCAATTGGACGAAAGTAGGAACAAAGAGCGTGACGTGTTCTGAAGCTATCGAGCGATATAATTATATTGGGCAAAATAACGGTTACCGAACGTTTCCATGAGTATTATGTAATTGACGGCAGCGATCTGCGAGCAAAGGACTCACTCTGAACAAAGATAGGGACTGTCTTCGTACAGATGATGGGTATCTATTCAGGACCACTGATTGATTAGTCTTGGCAAGTCGTTACGTGAGAACGACAGCCCGAAAACAGTGAAATCTGTGACATTCGTACGAGAATTAAATCATTTGCAAATTCATAATCGATCGTGAGATTATGGCAACGAATTGGCTGTCTCCATACATCTTTCAGGTTATGTTCACCGGTTAATTTTTTTTCCCCCGTCAATCAATCGAATCAAAACCGTGTCTTCTTATTTTATGAGTTGTAAAGCATAGAGTCGATTGTTTTTGCTCGCATGCGAAGTGATACTCAATCGTATTATGGTTGTTTCGATATTAACGTAGAGATATTTGTACATTTTGATAGTGAAACTGTTTTCCACATAGCTGCTGTGCATGTACTACGTTAAATTTTAGAAGAGACCTCGCGAAAGCGTTACATTCTAACAAGGAACATCCCTCAGGTGACACCCTTCGATTTTGTTGAAATTTGGATATGTTGTAAAGCCCCGAAAAGTAAGCGATGCGGATTTTTTTATCGGCGGAAAAACGGTTTTAAGGGGTGAAACGAACCCTCGAAAATGGGGATGTTTTTCGTTTTTCGTCGATAACGTTATCGTTTTCATCTCCAATGTATAGTGCACAAAAAAATAAACATCGTTGCGATTTGAAATTTTTGAATATCTCGTACCGTTAAGCCGGTCCCCTAGTTTCTCGGGTCGAAAAAATCGATCTTTTTTTTCGTAAATCACATCTACAACATGTGTAGAAAATGTGTGCCAAAGGATTTTTCGATATTCGAAGTGGTTTACAAGTTACGGCCCTGGAACGGAGCAGGTATACGGAGCAGGTATACTTTCAAACGCGTTTTTCTCGAAACACCATTTTTCGAAAAGGTGACCACGATATTTCAGAAACTACTGCACCGATCTTGTTCAAATTTATACAGCATCTTTAATATGTTATAAGCCAGCGATTGAACTAGGATTATCATGATTGCTTCGATATTTTTTTTTGTACGAGCGAAAAACTTCAGAAAAAATGAGTAAAAAATAGAATGTAATTTTCAAAAGTGTATAAAAAAGTCAATTTTTGTAATTTAGAATTCACTCTAGTTTAATCGCTAGTCTTAAATATGAAGATTAAAATGCCGTTTGGTTTTTTGATTTCAGATAAGCAGAACAGCCGCAATCTTGGTCACCGTCAAGCACCTCTTTTACTTGATGTCTTCCTGTCGGCCACTATAACTCTTATTCTATTATATATTTTGACTTTAAAAAATTTGTAAAGCTTATTTAAATGTTAATAAAGATTATGCAAAAACAATGAGATTGATTATTTCGATGCTTCGCCCGTAAAAAATTATTGAAAAAGCCGTAAAAAAACAGCCGAGAAACTAGAGGACCGCGTTAAAACGTTATCGACGAAAAACGAAAAACATCCCTATTTTTGAGGGTGCGTTTCAGCCCTTAAAACCGTTTTTCCGCCGATAAAAAAAATACGTATCGCTTACTTTTCGGTGCTTTATAACATATCCAAATTTCATCAAAATCGAAGGGTGTCACCTGCTAGCTTTTTTAGTGTCTAAAGTGGAGAAGACCGCTTAATTAAAAGATACTGAATTATAATGACAAAAATTGTAACTCTATTTAAGTCACCAAGTATCGCAAACATTCATCCCGACCAAAACATTATATGGACCGAATAACACCGGAACGATGACCTTTTCATCAACAACATTGCGCATGTTGCGGAACTAATGTAAGCAATTAATAATATCGCTACCCAATTATAATAGACAAAAACATCATTCTGTAGAAAGTCACAAAGAAGGGAAAAAGCCGGGCACCCGTTAAATCGTAGGAAAACGCGTACAAACGACGCATTTTACTATCGAGCCAAAAGCTTCCCGCGGCCTCTTATCATGATAAATTTATCGCAGTGTAGATGGAGTCGCGACGCGCGACAATGAATGTAACTGCAGGGTAGCTCGCGGCTGCACGCCCATCGCTGTATACTGACAGTATGGGAAACGAGCGTGTGACACCTCGACTCATTCACGGCTGTGAGCAAAAAAAAAACTACTGCGGTAAAAATGCACATTGACAAACACGCGGTGCTGCCTCCCACGCGGCATCAGATGTTCAACCTTTCTTTCCCTCGTATTTATTTTTTCATGTCCACGGCTTGAAATGCGCGTTATATCCGTGGCCAAGGTAACAAGACGCGAGTGTCAATACAACGTGGTATCACGTGTCAGATATCGAATTTGAAAAAAATGGGAGGCGCTCGCGCATTTGACCGATCGATGTTCGAGGATACTGTGTTGTTTTTACGGGTCTGGAATTTGCATCGTTGCGACGCAAGGGAATTGTTTTTTCCTTCAATTTTGATTTATTCATTATAATTTTTGCACACTTGAGCTCTAGTTGCTTAAGGGATCTTCTTCCTATAGACGCTAAACAAATCCTTCCATGATTTTTTTTTTTGATAGGTTTATACTATAGATATTGATGTAAAAGTTGTTACACTTAATAAAAACACTTTCGAAATACATTAAAAAAAATGTTTTTATGTATTTATATAACCCAAACAAACTTCAAACCCGTTCTAACCACATATTCCTTACAACTATGCTATAGCGCGTATCAAGGATTTTTTTGATTTTTTTATATTTACTATTTTTTGCCAAAAACAGTGACAAAAGACGTTTTTTTTCGAAATATGTCTGCCATTTTGTTATTTTTACATATATAAAAAATCTTATGATATGAGCTATAGCCATTAACATACTGAATCGAAAACCCTTTGGGTTTTTGTTTCGGATGATTCATCTCCGAGATTTCATCAACAGCGCAGACCTACAATTTTTTTAGGACTTTTTTTTAACTACTATTTTAGTCCGTAAATAGTGACTTAAATGAATTTGAAAAAAAAATCAATTTATTTCGAAAGTGTATTTATTAAATGTAAAAACTTTTATATCAATATCTATAATATAAACATATCAAAAAAATCCTGAAAGTAGCCTTTTTTAGCGCCTAAAGTGAGAAGACCCCTTAAAAAACGTCGTGAAATAAATTTTCAATGTTTTTCAACCACCGGGACCCACCCTTATGGGGGCTGAAAGTTGAAGAAAATCCCATCTCCTGCGGGTTTGAAAGAATTTTTTTTTACTGGCGTTGTATGTACGTGGCCCGAAGGGAACCTCCGAAAAAATGTCGACAATTTTTACTCTCTGGAACCTACCCTTACCGGGGGGTGAACGTTGAAAAAATCCTACCTCCCGCGGGTTTGAGATAATCATTTTTTTATTGGCGTTGTATGTACTGTGGCTTGAAAGGAACCTCCGAAGAAAACGTCGACGATTTTCATTCTCCGGAACGCACCCTTATCGGGGTGAAGGCTAAAAAAATCCTATCTCCCGCGGGTTTGAGATAATAATATTTTTTTATTGGCGTTGTATGTACTGTGGCCCGAGCAGAGCCTGCGAAGAAAATCTCAATGATACATGCCGTCCATCAAAACTGCGATGTCCCCACAAGTTTTACTGCACGTATTGCTTTCGAGAAGGAATGATGCGTCAAAGTCCAATGAGATTGAGAATTGCATCGTTGGAATGCAATGAAAATTATTATTTTTCAATGCTCACATTTCTTCTGGTAGATTCGAGCTACGAGAATCGTTCGACAATTTTCTAAGCTGCTTATTTAGAGATGGACATATATGCAAAGCAAATATGTAGGATAATAAAGATAAGGGAATGAAAATATAAAAAGGGTTTTTCGTTGCATCCCAATGATGCAAAGTTCATCACCATAAAGTCTAGGCAATTAGACACAGTTTGCTTGAGCAAAAAACGCATTTCACAATTTTTCGTACTGACCCATGTGCCGAATAGACGAATTTTGAATATCCTCATTTTATCGAAAAAGCAAATAATTTGAAACCACTATTCGACATGAACGCGTTGACGTTTAAGAATGCATGGCAGCCTGATAGAAATGCTACCCTGGTGATGAAAATTGGATGCATTTTTGTAATGTCGTTCGTTTTAAGCCCGAATGCAGAATTTGGAATCGATCCAGTAATTCCCTGAACAATTACCACACATTTGATTTTCTATAGTTTTCCATACGTTCGCATGAAACGTTTCTTCTCTCATATGGTCGAAAAAACACAATGAAGGAATGGCACAAAAAGCTTTTCATTTGGTGCTTCACATTTATGTGTGGAAGAAATATTTTGGGAAATTTGGCAATCATTCACTATATAGTTGTAGAGTAATAAATCGCAACGTACTGACAGTCTGCTTATTTTCTCGTTCGGCTCTTCCATCTTTACGAAACTGGCAGCACTGTAAATAATTGACCAGCTCGAAAATTGGAGCAGTCGTGAGGCTCAAAATATTCACTCTCGGCGGTTTTGACCAAGTAAGTTAGAATAACGAATGCAGGTAAAACGATCACTACAAAAAAAACACACACACTCCCTTCTACCTAGGTATTTGAGGCTTCGACTACCTGCGACCTTCGACTGATTTAACTTCACGTCAATAAATATATTTAAGAATTCAACTATTTGGCAACTTTTACCCGGGCTCTCCCATAAATCCATAAAAAACAAATCAGCATTCTCCACCATCCATCAATAAAATGCACAACTCTCCATAAACAGAAAGCCTACACTGAAAAAAAAATTCGTTCATCCATCCAAAATTCAGTTGGTTTAACAAAATGTATATTTAAATACGTTCAACTTGATTTTTGATTGGCATAACAAAACAGTATAGTTGGTGGTAAAATAGTATAGTGGTGTGAACTGTAGCTTATTTAGCATGTCTGAGCAACTGTTAAAACAACAAAATTTCGAGACCACAAAATGCATATTGCACATTTAACGATTCTTTTTTCTCAGTGCAGGTAGCTGTTAAGAAAAGCACGAATGGAAATGATACCCTCTGCCCGGCCCTCTCGCCATTTGACTTTTCCGAATCTGACGATTGGCAGCCAGTTCTCTCCTAAAGTCAATTCTTCCGTGAGGCCTAGGTACCAAACAAAAATCTGGATCATACGATCGTGCTTGATTGCGTCACGAATTCTGGTCACTCCTTGCGCGTTATTGATACCTTGAAGATGAAGCGAAGCGGCGGCTCCGCAGGTGTGACCGGAATGGGAACTATATGGCGACGAGATTAATCATTCATCACGTGTATCCTCGGCTAATACACATTTGGCGGCGATTCAAGTCTGAGGTACACGCTTCGTCGAGTCGATTCGGAGCACCGCGAAACGCCCAACGACTCGTAATCCCGTCTATATGGACCTAATATGGGTCCCTTGGTGTATTGCTCGATTCGTGCGAGCAACTCGTAAGCTCGTAGGTGAGAGAGATCGAGTTTGATTTTTCTATCAAGTGGAGACACACACATACGCGCATGCATATATATATATATATATATATATATCTGTACGCGCGTGTATCCACTTTCTCACTCATGAGCTTGCGTGCGTATATATATATATATATATATATATATAGAAGGGACATTTTGAACTCGTTATAACCCGTTGGCCATCCGCACATCTGGTTGCCTTGAGGACGGAATTTGAAATGTCTTTCAATGAACCCTAGATTTAGTATGGCGTTGAAGTTTACATCGTTGAAATGCAACGGATACTCTTTTTTGTTTCCTTTTTCTCCATTTTTAGTGTTATCCAAAATATTTTTCAACAGAGTCAGGTCGTAGGTCTCTAATGAGACTGTGAGAAAAAGGGTACCGTAGCTTTGATGCGGGAAAAAAATCCGTTCTTTCCAACGATGCACACTTCAATATCTCGCGCAAGAATACAACAAATGTTCGTTTTTTTAATGTTTCATTTCTTTATTTTTATTACTATCGATCATTTGTTCAAAACATTAAGATCGTTGACCTCTTACGGGGATTTAAAAAAAACCGGTCAAGTGATTTTCGTACCCTAAATCGGTGAAAAAAATATGAGCAATAGAATAAAAATTGACGGTCGTTGCGTTCCAACGATGCAAACTTCAACATCATATTTTAATGACGTTGAAGTCGGCATCGTTGAAATACATCGAATTATTTGTTCATTTTTAATTTTTTTATTTTTATCATTATCCAAAGCCTTTTTTGCTAACTAAAGTCATAAAACTCTAATAAGAATTTGTAGAAACGTTTGATTTACTTTCGAAGCCTAGATCTACCAGAAAATTAAAACATCTGAAAATAGTTAGTTTTCGTTCAACTCCAACGATGCAAACTTCAACATCATACCAATACGACATATTTGAATACATTAAAGTAGCCTATTCGACCAAAACGACCCCCCCCCCCCCCCACACACACATAGCGATGTTATTTTCATGGTGTGCGAGAGTAGCATTTTCCAATTGAATTTGTGCCAATCTTAGGAACATCTTCGAAGATTTCTTCCAATCTCAGGACATCTTCGAAAACAAACGAGAAACCTACATTGAAAACTGAATGTGAAAGCATAATAACATGTGTTAAGATATCAACAATTACATGTGCCAAATGCAAAATGAACCTCCCAACGTTTCTATTTATTTAAGGTTGTTATGGGGTTTAGCCGTCGGGGGTGAAGTACGAGGGGCGCGCTCTATACTTATGCACGGAGCCGATTAACTGTTACCAACTGTTAGCCTTCAAATAATCGTCATATTAAACGTGTGTTTTCGATCTATTTTTCTACATCTATTTGTAAAAGTATGCATTTTTGAACAATCGGTGATTACATTAAGCGTTTTCATTACTTTGTATAATTATTTTCTATAACTTTTTCTCGCTCAATTAGCGTTAAACGAATTGGCAACATCGTAAATCGTGGTATATCATAATGGCCAGGTTGGCAGAAGTGTCGCGAAGAGACATATGCGCCCCGTTCGTAACCTCAATATCGGCCCAAGGAGCTGTCAAAAATCGATATCGGCCCGAGTAAAAAAAATCCGCTGGAAGGAAAAAGTGTGCACTAAAGCTGTCTATAATCTCGAAGAAATCAAAAACGGTAATAATTTTCCGATGTTCTAAAAAAAATTATGTATAAAAAAATCCGCGTTATTTTGTCTTTGCCTAGAAATGTCTAGAAATGTATAATTTCTGAACATAGTTATCAACTTCATATTAATTAATTATTACTAATTAAGAGGATGAGTACCAATAATGATCGTTGTTAATTATCCTGACCGAGTAGTTTGAGGCTCCCGGGCATAATTACCGAATACCGTTAAGATAGGTAGTCTAATATATGCAGTCTAATATTTTGTGTGCTGGATTTTCGTACAATTTTCCTATCAAAAACGTTAATCATTTTATAACGATACTGTCAATCCTCATGTTCACGGTACCAAGGATTAGTCCGATAATTAGTCGTACCGTACCGATGTTTACAGCTCCGTGGTAACATTCACTCAGCAGATATTAATAATGTACTGAAAAATGATCGGGAGTTTTCCATAAGCGTAATGTAATTACGCCCACGAAAAACGTCGAGTTGGTGATTTTTTCTCTAAAAAATGGTACTGTGGATCGTATTCAACCTACACAGGATGATCAGCAAAGAGGTTATGAAGATCCAGAAAAAAATTCAGCTCGGTGGTAACATTTTGACTTAACCCCATAGCAACCTTAAACTACATCTTGCAAAAACGCGCCACTTAAATATAACAGTTCCTACCTATTGAGTTCGAACGCAATAATACATAGCTAGAGCCTTTCGAAATAAATGTTCGCGTGTTAGTGAAAAAAAGTGTGAAAATCTGTTCGCAGATTGCAGATTCTAACTCGATTACACGTGGTTAGTTGGGTGGACGAAAAAATCGTGTTCTATGAGGCCTAATACAGATCGTGGGGGTCTCCCGTCGATAATACGGATAGCGGCGATCCGAACGAGTTAAATCAATAGGGTTGGGATGATCGCGCGTCAATGGAACACGCGAGAATGAGAGAATCGTCCGGGTTTCGCGTGTGGCTTTCGCAAATTGCTAATTAGTCTCGGGAGTAATGGGCACTCCTCTTCGTCGGACGATACGAGAGGGGGAGTGAGGGACTGAGGGTTGAAGTAAACCTCCCTTCTCGCCCCATCCCGTCTGGTGGGCGAGAATTTCACTTCAACGAACGTGCACTGTTGAGGTTGCTATATATGTGTACACACAGCTCGTATGGAGCCCGTCATCGCACACACGGAGAACCCGCTGGAGCGATGAAAAATAAAAAGTATACGTATACAGATGCATTTGGCACATAGGCAGGCGCGTGGATGGTTGTGAGCACGGCGAAGCAAAGACTCAAATATAAAGACGCCACGGTGGAAGGGAAAGTAAGAAAAAAAGCGAAGGCATTTTTTTGAGTGCAAAGAAAGATGGTTGCAAGTGTGTCAAAGGATTTCAGGAATGAAAATGGGTTTGCAGATATGAGTAGCCTTATATCTTCGATGAGCTTGAAGTTTGCATCGTTGAAATGCAATGATGATGAAAACCATTATTTTGCCAATTGAGGTCGCGAATCTCTAATACGAATACGTGAAAATATTTGAGTCCTTTTCATAGCCCATATCGGCCAAATTTTTAGCATTGAAAATGCTTTTGAAACTGTATATGTTTATTAAGGTAGGCTGGGTATAGGGGTCTGAGTTAGGTGGATGTCACACGAAACTAACGCTACCCCCACTCGACTTCCACTGTGTTCTAGTAGAGTGGGGGGAGCCGCGACATGCTGCCTGTGATTGGTAGAAAAATGGCCTCTCCTCACCCAATTTTAATCTTGTTGTTAATTTAAATATTTTATTACAAATTATATTACAAATATTATACAACAAACGCAAACGAACCCAAACAAACCAAAAACAAATCCAAACAAACCCAATTATATACCTCAATGTATCAATATTTTCTGAAAAATTATAAAAACCAACTCATATTATTCACATGTAGGTACCTGTTTTTTATTACCCGAAAAGTCTGATTACATTTTCAATGCCAAGAAATAGTTGCACTTTGTGTAATATCTGTAGATTTTTTATTTCTTTTTAAAAATAATTAATTTTCGTTGTATTCCAACCATGCAAACTTCGACATCCTTATATACGTCGAGTCGATGTTAAGGGCCTTTACGATGTACCGTCGAAATTCTCGTAATTAAGATTACTGATGTTGCTGAAATTTGCGTCGTTGGAACGCAACGAAAGTTCATTTTTATATTTTTACTTTTTTATTTTAACCATCATAAGACAATTTTGTTTGCAGATTTACATTGTAGGTCTCTTATGAGCATCTTGAAAAAAATGTTCAAGGCATTTTGGTAGAAAAAATCTGGGTCGAGAAATTGAAGCAATACTGAAGTCTTAATTTTCATTGTATTTCAACGATGCAAACGTCAATCTCATGATTATTGATTGAGGATGTGACGAGATGGGAGAAAATACCAACTGGCGTTTTCCTAAATTATTCAGAGGGTACGAGATTTTCTGCTATACAGTACGAAAGAAGCAAAGCATATTGAGAACGTATGGAAGATTCAATTTCCGGCCAAAATTCGAAATTCTCGAAAATAATATCCTAGATGTAAACTAAAATGACTCGTAAGTGGCATAATATGTGGACCGAGTCTCAAATTTCCAATGAAGAGTGTCGATTTTTTCAATTATTGTTTCACTCGTATTTGTTAATATTGAACTTTAATGGAGCAAACCTCTTGGGTGTGAACACGCCGCGTCTCGGCATAGTTTAAAAACCAACTCAAGTATTTACAGCGTCGTCGTACAGTTCGGCAGGAATGTACAGGAAAGCCGAACTCTTACAACAACTCTTACGTTACCATTAATTATGCTATCATTATGCAGTAAATGGTCGTGAAAATTTTCATATATATAGTTTCTCTCGTACGTGGATAACTTATTAAAAAATGTTTAAATAGTCTATGGTAGCTTATCGTGATGCTTTTTCACATCATATCTGAGGTTGAAACAACGTCCCATAAGAACGCATGAAAAACTACTGGAAATTAAAAGTGCAATAATTCTTCAACGGGTTAGTGGATCGATCGCAAGCTTTGCATGCAGATGTAGAACGAACAAAGTGACGATGAACCCAATTCTAATTGCTGTGAAAGCATTTTCATACCTGCGTACATCTTTGACAGCATCGTTTGTTGCTGTCATCTACCAATCTCCGACAGTCATAGAATGCGTTACAATGACTCAATTCTTTCAATACGAGTCTTCCGTGCAGAAATTGTCGATGGGATCCAATTGGATTCCCATACTTGTCCCTGCTTCCTGATAAGGATCCAATGGGTCATTGCATTGGATCCCTACACTGAAACGTCACGCTCGTGCATTCGATTCTCATCGGGATTCCCCATTGGAATCCAATGTACGAATCCAATTCGAATCCTAAAGGAGTCCCACATTATCAAACAGAATCCGATATGATTCTTGATGGATCCCATCGCATTCTGTACACTGAATTTTATAAACAACAGACATAGATATTCAAAATAAGTGAATTTTTACAAACTATAAATCGTATCTTAAAAAAGTATAAATCACTTAAAAAGCATATCTTAAAAATCGAATTGAATGAAATCACTGAAAATCCCCTAGAATTATCGTTTGTTTTTTGTTTTACTGCACTTCGACAGAATATCACCGCACACACGTACAGGCTCACAGAGCGTGCAGGTTACGTTTCGACACGCTGAGTTTTTTCTCGTGACTTTTCACATATTTTCGATTCGAACGTGGTAAGAATCCAGTCGGATCCCAATGAAAGCTCCCTATGTGCGGTGTCCCTAACGGATCCCTATAGAGATGTTGGTGCATCTTGCCACTCCTCAACACATTTCTGCACGGGTTCACGAATAAAAAATGTCCGTCCCTTTGATGTAATTTTGCAAAATACAACTTGATATGAGTCATAGTAGACTGATATGAGAAACTTCCATAATAATGTTCACATATGACACTATGACACAATGGTGTTGAAGTTTGCATCGTTGGAACGCAACGAAAGTTCTTTTTACATTTTATTTTCCATACTTTCGTTGCAAAAGAAGTTTATATTATAGATTTATATGGTAGATTGCTGACTAAATATCTTCAAAAATGGTTTAAGGATTTTGGTAGACAAAATCTGTCAAAAGATATTGAAGGAAGTCAGAAATATTAATTTTCGTTGCATTCCAACGATGCAAACTTCAGCCTCATATGACACAAGATATGCGCACGTACCACTACCTAAATTAAAACTACCCATTGGACCCGGCCAATGGGTAGTTTTAGTTTAGGTACTGCCCGAAGAGGGTTGTACAATCGGAACAGTAACTGATCGGACTGGTTGCCAAAGAAAAAACGATGACGCGGTAAGGGCTATGTAAGCGAGCCAGATCTGAACATGCATGGTTGTTAATGGCTGCTAAGGCTTGGCCAAATATCATACGCCTATATTGGCCCAGCAACAGCGGCCGCATCTTCTGCCGGAAATGAAAAACAAAAAATGTACAAATTATGAATATGAAAATCCTAGTAGTATCTTTTTTGTTTTCTTATGCTTTACTTATATCCATGTACATAGAATAATTGCATTATAAACGCGTTCTGCATTGTTCAAGTTTTTACCTATCATCAGGATCAAACCTATGTCTTTCGCTTCTAGTGTTGAGCGCCCTACCCACTTAGCCATCCTAAAACTTTCAGAATCCTTCGTTTGTTCGTTCCTTACTTGTATGCCTATAATTTTATTCGTGACATTAAAGTTTAACGTATAGGAATGCAACGAAAATTAATTTTTGTCGACCACTCAATGTTTTTGGTCCATTTAGGCTGTGAAAATAACTCGCTCGGCTTGGGTGAAGTTTCGAAAAGCATACTCCTCTAATCGAACTGAAATTTTGCACCGAACTTACTCTCAATATCCTAAGAGAAACCCTTAACGAATTTTTTATGACTAGCAATAGTTTTCGATATATCGCATTGTAAAGTTTATTATTTCACGCCATACGAGTTATATATCCGATAGATACCCTCCACTCCTCCGGCCTCGCTGCTTCCTGGCAAACAGTGCTCGCCCGTACGTGCATATCACTTGCCATGTGGGATGGGTTTGTTTGGGTTTGTTTGGGTTTGTTTAGTATAGTAGAAGCGCAGTACAATAAGTAACTTTCAATATACGATATATCGAAAATTGTTGCTCGTCGCCAATATCCTTTTGAAGGTTCTCATAGAATATTTTTAAAAAATGTGTGTGCAAAATTTCAGCTTCATCAGTGGGATATGCTTTTCGAAACCTTATCCCTCGTTTTTACGCATTATTATTACAGTTTAACGATCTGCATTTGCAAAGTGCCCAAAAACGAATCATCGATGGCTGATCGCCATATTATTGGTGCGATGGTACGGGCCCACCAATAGCTGGCATAGATCTGGCAAGCCGTTCATTCGCCTACAGTATCCCAATGCTGCTCGACGAATTATTGACCGATTATCAGCAAACCGTTTAATGGCTGAATGCTGCCATTTTTGTTACGACAGGCGACATTATATGGGTGGTGCCAATGGGTAGTTTTAGTTTGAATTATTTAGGGTATGGGCAGTTTTAGTTTCAATTTTTTAGTTCAAGTTTTTAGCCAATGGGTAGTTTTAGTTTAGGTAGTGGTGGCACAAGATATACGCACGTACCACTACCAAAACTAAAACTACCCATTGGACACAGTTCACCCCATCCCAAATTCGCCCATAGCCCCGAATTACCAGCATCCACTGTATCCCCATCCCAAAACCGTACAGCCTACGAATGTCGAACGAAAGAACTGAAAAAAGGTTTTAAAAAAGCAACAAAAAAAGCGCTCGCTCACCTGGAGTGTTCGTCTGTCTGGATCACGGCACAGTGCCCGGACAAAGTGCGGCTCCAAATATTCCGTCATAATAGGCTCCCGACTATTATTCGCGCTGGCAGCAACGGCGGCAGATGCGACGGATACTCGTTCATAGATCGCGTTTGCCACACCGAACTCTCCTCACATTTGGCTCCTGCATGGCGCAACTTTTTTACCGGTTTGTTCCTCTTCAAAAGAGCGATCGTAGCCCCGACGATTGAATGCGCACGTGGTCAACATTATTTCACTTCTTGCCCCGATGGCGTTTTTATTCGTGTGCACGTGGGATTTTTTGGTGGCACTCTCGATGACACGAAGGGAAACATTGGTGAGTCGCGATAAACTACCGATCGACCATGACTGAAGGGGCAATGAAATCACGCGAGGCGTTCACTGCTTCCGCGGATGACGATCGTGTAAATTTACGGTGTGGCGGAAGGCGGATGTTCGCGCGCGATTGATGATAAAAGAGAGACTGAGATAAAAAAAAAGAGCGAGAGAGAGCGAGAGAAATAGCAAAAAAATGCGTCGAGATTTAATAGCAGTCGTTGCGAGATCGCCAAACGAGGCTTCCGTGTTCGCGATATACAAATTAGCGGGGCTCGTTAACGCCTTGGACAATATAAATAGTACGAACGCGGTCAGATCGGCACGGGATGTTCGAAAAATTCGCGTTTCATGCTGATCCCTGTTGCAGGAGCCATCGAATCGCCGATCCAAAGCTGCAACCAATCTGCAAATCAAACAAGAATGATCTATGAAATTTTATAACATTTTGTTGAGAGAAAAGAACTAACTGCAAACTCTTAAGGCAAGAAATCCCTTTAGGAGCGTGAATAATATGTATTTTTCGGGAATTTTTTTAGAGGGGATAAAATAATCCGATCATTTTCAAATTTGGACATGAGTTTATTATAACTGTCAAGTTAAAAAAAAAAATTTGGGATGACCAACAAATGGCGGCATTATTGAGGGTCTTCGGACGCCTGTTTTCCGCGACATCGAAAAGTGCTGCAGTTGTCCCTTTTTTTCTGTTGATCTGATAAAAAGATTTAATGAGTGTTATTCGTTTACTGACATATTAAGGGGAAGGATATACCTAAAAATGATGAAAAAGTGCAAAATTGAAAATTTGGGAACCTTTTTGCTCTAAAGTTCGAATTTTCGACCATTTTTTCGACATATTTGACCCCAAAAAAATTATTTATTTACACGCTACCTTTCAATCTTTAAGCATATCCATCCGATAACATTATTGAGAGTAACCTCCCAAAATTTCATCCAAATCGGTCAATAACTTTTTGAGCTACAACACGAGCAGTTTTTAAAAAGGTAGTTTCGAGATAATCGGGTTTAAAGTTTTAACATGTGACTCGCTACCTGACCCCGCGCTCTAGACTATATGCGATAACTCCGCAAATATTCAATATTTCGAGTTTTCCTTTGGTCAGTATGTTCTTTGGGTATCACACTTTCGAAATATGTTTAAAAAAATCGATTTTTTGAAAATTCTAAAGGTATTTCTCGCCTTAAGGCACAACGAGCACGCGCCCTTGATTTCTATAGATTTTGTTCAAATTTTAGGCAGACATTGTTCATATCATTATGCATGTTTGAGTGAAATTTCAGAACAGTCGAGTATTTCGATTGGGAGATAATGGGTTTTAAAATTGCACTACAGGGTCTGCATTGAAATTTAGATAGAATAATTTTCCGTGAAAAATCCACATCGTTCCACGTATCCAATGACGTAAGTTTCCGCGGCATATTTAAAATAATACTGCAACACAAATGTTTATTTGGAAGTCATTTTTAATCGAACTAAGTTTTCAATTAGTTATGAATTAACCGACACTTTTATTTGTTAATAACGATAACATAAACAATGTAAAATAATATTGATAACGCAAATATTTTTTTAATCATAAAATTTTTAACTTTAGGAACACGATAATTTTTTTTTCTCGAAATATTGAATGATCCTGTTCTGCGGTGTTGCCATATGTCTTCTTATTATAGGGGACAAATATTTTTTACGGACAATTATTCTGTCTTTACTGAACGTTTTTAGCAAAACTGAATAGTAAAGGCAACCGAAACTTTTTTCACTCTTTCCCTAACTAGTTTGCTATGTAAACGAAATTTTTTTTTCAAAATTTACAAACACAATAGAACGGTATGACGAATTATGTGACCTGACTTTCGGTCAATGCAGACCCTGCAGTGTTAAAAATTGCAATTTTGAAACTCATTATCTCCCAATGTGAATAGTCGACTGTTCTGAAATTTCATTGAAACATGTATAATGATATGAACAATGTTTGGTTGAAATTTGAACAAAATCTATAGAAATTAAGAGCGCGCGCTCGTTCTACCTTAATGATGATAATAGGAGTATGTAGGAGGTCGGAGGGATGGGGACACGAGATACAAGAGGACCACGTAAAACATGTCGCGTATCAAGAGCAACGAGGTTTCAACCATTTCTGACCACTTACAACCGGTTCTACACGTGTCATTAGACACTCTTCATCGACCATTCTCTTCAGCCTCGTTTCCGGTTGATCACTAAGAACTCCGCGAAAGCTGGAAACATGCGTAGCTGATACAATTCGGACGTTTCAACCCCTTTGTTACAGGGGAAGGTCGAAAGGTTCGAATGGTTTTGGGGTGAACAATTTTGTCGGGGGATTCGACGGGGCAATTTTCCCTCTTTTTTTCACGTGTCAGCAAAGAAAGCTCCTAAAACGGTGAAATGTGTGATCCAAGGTGTTATGACGTTGAAGTTTGCATCGTTGGAACGCAACGATTTTTTTGTTAATTTTTCATTACATCATTATTATGCGTATCCAAAAGCTTCTCTTTTGGCAAACTGAGGTCACTAATCTCTGATAAGAATAGGTAAAAATGTTTGGGTTACTTTCACAGACGAAAAAAAATGTGTGTAATTGAAAACAATTGATTTTCGTTGCATTCCAACGATGCTAACTTCAACATCATGAGTGTTAGGGGGCTTGGGAAGGATGCTCGATTGAACCAACTCCGGAAAATTAATTGTTGAACTACTCGGATCATTCGTCGACTGTTTTTATTGAATAAACTTTCGATGAACACGCGTAATGAATTCGAAAAAGAGCTATGATATCAATCTTTTATCGGCCAATTTGGGCCACGAGAATCATTGAAATGTTTTTTAGGACTACTACCAGAAACCTACAGCGCAAATTTGCGGTATAAGGTTTTGGACGACAAAAGAAATAAAGAGGGAAAAAAATGAAGAATTTTCGTTGCAGTCCAATGATGTCGGTGCGCAATAGCGTAGAGACTGTGCTACTCCGCTATCGACAAAGTTAAAAAATTGTAAAATGCGAAAGTGAAATACGAGGCTGAACGATTGGCAAGAAGGTAGTCTTGCTGATCCCACATAGAATTTTCGCAGCGCACTAAATTCTATATAAAAATGGTCAGGTTGAAAACAATGTTTCAACTGCTTGTCTACTCCAGTTTTCGTACGGCCGTGTATACAGGGTGTCCCTCTTATCTCTGCCACCCAAAATAACTCGGTAATAATCGACGTCACAAAAAACTTTCGCAGATAATAGTTGTTTGGTGTGAAGGGGGCCATCAAATACGACCATTTATTTTTATTTCGGTGGAGGCGCTGGTGCACAGCGAAGGTCACCTCCACTTTTTGAAATTGTATAGTGGATTTTTTTCGACCATCTTGTGGAGCATCTCAAGCCCCATAAAAAACATTAGGGGGTCAAAGGCGTTCAAGGTCATTCAAGGTCAGTATCGACGATGAAAATCTAAATATCTCGGATCACTACCAAATATTTGGTAGTGATCCGAGATATCTAAATTTGTATTTCAATTTAATATGTGACCTTGAATGACCTTGAACGACCTTGATTCTCTAATGTTTTTTATGCGGCTTGAGGTGCTCCACAAGATGGTTGAAAAAAATGTACCATTCCACTTAAAAAAGTGGAGATGACCTCCACTGGGCGTCAGCGCCTCCACCGAAATAAAAAGAAATGGACCCCTTCACACCGTACAACTTTTGTCTGGAACATTTTTTTGCGACGTCGATAATTACCGAGTTATTTCGGGTGGCAGAGATAAGAGGGACACCCTGTATATATGAGACTTCGATTTCAGTTGCATACTCTATGATCAATATCACGGGAGGCCGAAAAAAAAGCAGAATAACGTGAACTGAAATCTTTCAGGGTTATTCAATAGCCTCGAAATATAACGATCGCTTACGGGTGCATTGCTCATCATTGGTACCCGCAACGCCGGTACAGTTGTATATACAGAGCTTGTTCTTTTTGTTACTTTTTTTTAAATATCAATTTAGATGAGCAAAAATAATTCAATGACCTTACGACCCGTTACTAGAAGCATATTCGTATATATCCGGTGCTGGGATTCAATTTCATGTTACTCTTCGTATACTGTAGCGCGCTAGCGAAAACTACACACAGCACATTTCGGACGTACATTTTATTGAGCGTTCTACAAAACAGCGTCGTAAGTGGAATTATCGACCAAACTCGAGGTCGTGCGAGGCGCTCGAGGTGAGGCCTCAGGTTAACGCACCAGTTTATCCGGATTCATCAACTTCTATACCCTCCTTTCGCATGTTCAACTACCCCCAATACCCATGGTTCGGATCCACGCACATTTCGCGGGCCATACAATTATTGGCTATACAATTTTTCACAAGCCTTCAGTCGCTCGATGATTTTCTTTGAAAATCCAATAAATATGTTTTTAAATTGGTTCTGCGATGCTCATGAGGTTCATTGTACGATCGATACTAATATAGGGAAACAAGTAGTGGTTATTCCCCTTGGGCTGGTATTCCCTTTGGGGAAAAAAAAACATTGCTTTCTCGACTCAATTGTATGAGTTTCGGTCAAGGAATCTTTAACGGCTTGCACCCAGTTGAAATTTTTAATAATATCGTTTTTTGTTTTTTTTTTCGACGGATTCTCAAAATATAATATTTCAAATATTCTCTGAAACTTTCAAAGCGATCCGTTTAAAGTTGAGGGAGTTATAACCGTTATAGGTAGGTTAAACCAACCAGCGAACTTTAAGGTGACACTTCAAAAAATCAATTTTTTTATTGCTGCCTTTTTCGACAGTTTATACTTTCAAGAATATTCAGTAAAAATGTCAAGGCCGTATCTCTAATGCTGCCCGAATAGCAGCCTTCTAAAGAGCAACCGCTCGTAGGTATAAAATCGATAGTTAAATCTTTAAACGCGTTTTTCTCGAAATGCGATTTTCCAGATTTGCTGACATTGTAACTCAAAGAGCAATTATCCGATTGACTTGAAATTTGAACTGAGTACTCTTGAATATATTTACTCTACAATGACGTACGATATTTTTGATTGGATGAAAATTGACGATTTGGCATTTTAAAAAAGTGCGCTTGTTTTATTTATTTGAGGAGCTGGCGAAGAAAACCGGACTTGTCCACACTACGACAAATTACATTTTTATTCAACTTTCATTCGTGTCTAAAAACTGCCATTTCGCTCAAAAAGGCAATTTTTAACAAATTTCGAGGTGCCTATAGCCAGATTTGATTCAAAATATTTCGGGACCGAATCAATATGTGGTTGAAAAACCCGAAAAATGAAAATTTAAAAATGTTGACGTCTTTAAGACAAGTCCGGTTTTGTTTGCCAGCTCCTCATTGGGAATGATTTGTTTCCGAGCAGCAGTGGTCACCGCGAAAGACGTTTTTCAAACAGCGGTCGGCACAAACCATTTTATCTGCCACATCTATAAATATTTCTCAACACAAAAATTGTAAAAAAATACTTCCAACTTCATACTTTTTAACATAAAAAACAAATATTGAAAACCTGCACACGTTTTCTAAGGAAAAATTCACGAAAATTCCTCATTATTCTGGCCACGAGTTAGGTGTAACCCGTAAGATCGAAATTAAGCAATTGCAATTGATCGCCCGTATATCAGAATACTTATCTATTTCGGAGGAAGAGAGAGGGGGGGATGAAGGTCAATACAGAAACGGCTCACTAACGAAATCGCCGGATTCTCGGTTCATTAAACGACCTTCAATGACTGACGTCACAGCGGGGAGGGGCGGGGGGGATGGACCAAGCTCACGCGTTTTCCGCTGAGCAACCTTTAACTTCAATGTCGACTCGAGTACATCAAGGACGTTCCCGTGCCCTTCCCGCAAAATTCCACACTGCAATATACGTGCGATCTGCAACATCGTGCAAATCGTTTTTGCAACTCGTCGCTATTGCGGAGCGTCCCGCTGTAATACAAAAAGATTGTAACGCATTGCCATTTAAACGCAGCGACAAAGGCTCGCAGGTGTTCTCCAGGATGATCTTTCTCATGTCTTCTATTAACCGTATGTAATAGATGTTGAACTTGCGGCATTTGAACTTTGCGTTACCTCGACGGTCCCTTCGACATATATCGTCCAACGAATTTTCGAGTTCGTTTTTTCCCCCGATTGATAATAAATATTTTTCTGCTCTTTTGTGCGACGAGCTTCGGAAAAATATTTTCGAGATCGCAACGCAACTCGAAAGAGTACAAAAAATCGTAGTTTCATCGAGTCGGGAATGAAACACCGGGGGACGTGTTCATTCTCAGAAAAAATAAAGTTTATTTCTTTTTCAATAGGATCAATCTACCATTTCAAAATTCAATTAAAAAGAAAATAAATTCGACTGAACGAACGAAGCACAACTCTACAAGAATTTCGGAAATACACCCGCAACGACCGAGCAACGTCGGGGAAAATGAAATTCAATTTGCACGAAGGGTCTGACATACGGATCACGCAATAGCTGAACAATCGGTGTTCTAATTCGGACTTCGCAAGTTGGTGAAATTTTTTTTCTTCAAGTACGAAGACACGAAACTGGCGACTGATCGATTCCACCAGGGCCCAGGTAGGAAATTAAAAGGCTGACGATGGAAACAAGCTTGTGCGAGCCTTGTTTCGCCGAGCCTGAGTGAGACAGACCTGGCCCAGGTTTCATTACATCGTTTGGAGCAGCCTGGAACCAAGACTGGCTGCTTAGCCTAAACTCAGGGTTATTTCAAGCTTTATTCAGCCGGTGAATTTTGAGGCTGAAAAATCAAGGCTGGATGCAGGCTTGTTTCAGGTTGTGATAAAATAAAATAAGTTTAAAATAATATTTTTTCTGTACTTTTATGATAAAAAAATTTAGCAATAAATTTGTCGGGTGCGAAGGCACGAAAAACGAAAGCGAAGGAGGCAGCTCAGAACATTTAAACATATTCTCTTATCGATATTTATGAGGTACACAAAAAAGTGTATACGAAAATAAAAGTACGCAATAAAATAATGTATTGTTTTTTAAAATATTTTTTAAATATATTTTGTAACAAATAATATAACAAATAATAAATATATATAATAAATCAAATGAATTCTTTACAGATTTATTAAATTTACCCCAATGTAAAATATAGAAAACTAAAAACAGGCCTCATATAGCCTCGGGAAGAGTTTGGGAAAAGCCTGGTCATAAATGCTCGTGAAGGCTTCATTGAGGCTCGTTTTGAGCCTTGTTGTTTCGTCGTTTCAGGCTTAGTACAGGCTTTTCTACCAGCCTTTGGTCAAGCCTGTGTGCAAGAGCCTGAAACCGCGTTATCATTCAGAGGTTCAGCTAGGCCTGAAATCAGGCTGGTGCTCAGCCTGAATTAAAAAATGTGAGCCTTGTTTCAGAGCTTGGCGAGCCCTTTTTTCATCGTCAATTCCTACCTGGGGGGTCGTATATACTTGACGGATTACGCTTCAGTAGGCGCTATTCGCACGACGTTGAAGTTTGCATCGTTTCAACACAACGAAAGATAATTCCTTTCAATTTCTCAACATTTTTTTGGTCGTTTTGGGCTGTGCATGTCACTCAAATTTTTTATATATCTTATATCAGAAATTTACGACGTCAATTAGCGAAAAAAGACTGTCGATAATGATAAAAACGACGAATAAAGAATGGAAAAAAAAATTTCGTTGCATTTCAACGATGCAAACGTTAACGTCATCTGTTCGCATGCTTATAGAATTTGCGAATGTTCAAGACTTAACAGAGCGTCGCTATGATTATCGAGGGCTTCTCGGTGAACAGATGTTACGGTGGAGGTATGCCGTACAAAGCTGAAGTTAAATATGTAATAATCGCTCGCGTCTCCTTGGCGATGCTTGGATAGTTAGTCTCGTGCGACTTAGGACAATATGAGCGTCAATAAAAAAGAGAAAAAGAACGAATGAAGGTTTCGGCGATGAAACGAATATTTTGGCCATGTACCGACACTGGTGGATGGGTGGTCGGGTTTCGGCTTCGGCGGTACTTCGAGTTAAGGCGGGAACCTGAATTAGAAGGTCCAAAAAAAGCGTTTTTCCGGGAATTTGTTTAGAAGGAAAAAAACAAGTGAGTCCAGTAAACATTGAGGTATCTTTTCGAGTATATTTGAAATGTATAAAAAAAAATTCAACATGAAACAATAAATTACTGTAGATTTATCAACCTATTCCATGTGCGTCTTGCCACTGCAGTTCCCAATCGGCGGGAAAGATGCAGCTCGTAATTCTTGACTGAACCAAATAAACCAGTAAAATTCTCAATTGTCATATATTTTTCTTCTGGGTGAATTAAGAAAAAGCTGAAAAAATTGTGGAATTATAACTTTTCTCAAGTTTAAAAAAATATGTGTTAAAAAAATACTTTAACGTGCTATAAAAGTTATTTAAAAATACTTTTTCAACGACTTTTTTAATTCACTTAGAAGAGATTTTCATACTGAAGAAAATAAACTTTGGTATGATCCAATAGGTCGTTTAGTTTTTTTGCTATCACGCCCGCCAATTTGGAAAAATCGTGAAAATGAAAACTGGGGAAAACGCGCTTCAAAGTTTTCAATAGGAGGAAATATCAATATCAAATATCAATCGCTTCTCTACTTTTGGCCTTGTATCTTCGAAAATATTTACAATTGGCCTCTGTAACTTTGTAAATGTATTTTGGGATAGTTGATCTATCGATTGAAGCAATAAAAAAAAACGATTCTTCGGACCTTCTGATTCAGTCGTTGTCTTAAGCAACGTTGTGCATGGCTGATACTCGGAGCGGTGACCGCACAGACGCGCACCGGCTTGCGCATCAACCAGTGAGCGGAAGACCAATACTTCTGAGACCTTGGTGTAGATCCTTGAGTAAAACGTCTCTGCACCAGAGAATCAGAAGAATACGAGGGCGGGGTGAAAAGTTTCCGGCCTGACCAAGAGATGGTGCCACTAGGTCTAGTTTTGGAGCGGCGTCCTACAGTACCATTCCTACCGAGCTTGTATGTGCAGTTTCAGCCCAATCGCTACGTTAGTTTGCGTTTGAGAGCACATTGCGCGAGACGCTTCCGTTGTTTTCGTAAAAATGGAAAAATTGGAAAAACGTACTGTCATCAAATACTTCCATTTAAAAGGTTTTACACCAAAACAAATAAAAGAATAGATGGATTCAGCACTAGGAGACTCCTCCCCATCATATTCAACTATTAATCAGTGGGTTTCTGAATTTAAAATTGGTCGTGTGAGCACCTCTGACGAGCTTCGCTCAGGACGGCCCGTTGAAGTCACAACTTCAGAGATGATTGAAAAAATCCATAAAATAGTGTTGGAAGACCGCAGGTTGAAAGTGCATGAGATAGCTGAGACCTGTAGGATGTCAGCTGAACGTGTGCGAAATATTTTGCACAACCATTTGAACATGGAAAAGCTGTGTGCAAGGTGGGTGCCGCGTTTGCTAACGCTCGACCAATCCAGCGTTTGCTAACGCTCGACGCTACCGACAATTTGGCGCTGTATAGACGTAATCCAAACGAATTTTTGCGTCGATTCATAACTGTTGATGAGACATGAGTCCACCACTACACTCCTGAAAGTAAAGAACAGTCAAAACAGTGAGTTGGAAAAGGGGAACCAACCCTAAAGAAGGCAAAAACAATTTTATCGGCAAACAAGGTTATGGCTACTGTTTTTTGGGATGCGAGAGTTATGAGAAATGTATCAGTGTTGATGGAGATTATGTTGAAAAATAAAGCAAAAAAAAATTTTAAATATCGTTTTTCTTGGTCAGGCCGGAAACTTTTCGCCCCACCCTCGTATGGTGCCGTCTATACCGGTACGGGTTTCCCAGAGTTTTCATGAACCCTCGGCAAATGCAGTATAGTGTAGCTTGAGACGGCGGTGGACGCAACGGAAGTTAGATTAAATTAGCGAAATGTGCCTAGGGAGTGATAGGAAAGAGTTCAATTAGGAAGGTAATCGGTAAAAACCCGCAAGTGTATACGTTGGAACTCAGGAAATAAAGTAAAGTACTTTGCCATGCGATGATGGCGATGACGATGACGATGATGATAACAATGATTTATATGCCACCATATAGCCAGAAAAGATTTGAATCTACAATCGCCAAAGTATACATATGTATACCCGTGCAGAAATTTGTTGGGGAGTCGCAAGATATGATCACATCCTTATAGGGATTTAAGGAGGTATCCCTCTCTGGAAACTTTAGAAAATCGTTTTTTTGTTGCATATTGTTATAGTGTGAACTTTCAAGAATATTTCAAGACCAACCGGACCCTGAAATTCTAAAAATTGACGAAGTTACACTTATTTTAGTGGAACAGTGTGCGTCGGTTTTACCGCGATCCGTCGAGTTTGAACGCGATTATCTCGAAACTACATATCTTGATACGGCGGGATCGATATCTTGAGTAACTTTCACAATATTCACTTGAATTTGCACAGTTAACGTTCAAACAGTAGTCATTTTCGGTTCACAATCGCATTTTTTAATTGGATGAACCGTTTGTTAACAACAATGACTTCAGCATGCTGTTGTCCAAGACGAAAATGAGGTTTTCTTTGGAGAAGCCGTCGTTTTTAGTATTTTTCTAAATTTTTAAAAGTGGATCTTGAACCCATAGCCAGTTGGATATTTTTAAAGACATTTTTGTTTGTCTTCGTTTCAAATTACATTTGAGCCCGGTAGAGATCCCGCCATTCCGGGCCTCGCCGCTGGAGGACTGCAACGCCAGCCGCAGCACCACGAACACTTTAAAAGATTTTCGTCCGAAAGAATTACATTGTAACCACAAACATGTGTACAACATGCTGGGAAAAAATTGATTTTTTCCAACCAATGTGTTACAAAGAAAAAATTCATCATTCTGACCCTTTAAATTGGACTTCCAGAGGGCTTCCCCGTTGATACGGACGCCGCGCGTAGGGAGTCCACATTGGAAGCCAAGTAGATTCGGCGCTATTTCCCGATTGACGGCGTTGAGATTTTTTTTATCTCAACTTCTCATTCGGAATTTTTTGGATTTCCCTAAAAAAAATATCTTTTCGTGATCGCGTGCACAAATTTGTTAGGGAGTCCCAAGATGCACCGACATCTCTATAGGGATTTGTTAGGGACACCGCTCATAGGGAGTCCTCGTTGGGATCTAATTAGATTCTGCACTGTTCCCCGATGAACGCCTTTTGAGAATTCTTACCACGTCCGAATCGAAAATACGTGAAAAGTCACGAGAAGAAAGTCGGCGTGTCAAAACATGACCTATACGCTTTATGAGCATGTACGTGTGTGGTGATGATATGTCAAAGTGCAGTTAAATGAAGAAGAAATGATAATTGCAGTAATTTTTCAGTGATGCGATTCAAATCGATTTTTTAGATATACTTTTTGATGCGATTTATACTTTTCTGAGATAAGATTTTTAGCTTTTTAAGATCGACTCATTTAGTACGTCTATATATTTTGTTCAGAAAATTCAATGGTCGGAATGCGATGGGATCCATCTTCGATCGTATTGAATTCTTTTAAAAAATGTAGGAACACTCAGGGATTTAAATTGGATTCATACATTGAGTTTCAATGGGGAATCCCGATTAGAATCAAAAGTGCGAGCGTGACTTAGTAAAGGGATCCAATTGGATACCCACGACAATTTCTACACGGGCATGTTAGTATAAGTTCGTACTTCTGCCTGTAGTAAAAATCTTTAAAATAGGTATTTTGAAAATGTTAACATTTGTAACATTTAAAGGATACCAAAAACACACTTTTGGCGATTATATATTTAAAATATTTTTGCCACATGGCAACACACAAATATATATATATATATATATATATATATATATATATATATTCGTGTGTTGCCATGTGGCAAAAATATTTTAAATATATAATCGCCAAAAGTGTGTTTTTGGTATCCTTTAAATGTTACAAATGTTAACTTAACTTAGTTATATATTAGGG
Organism: Ophion slaviceki; assembly: GCA_944452715.1. Taxonomy (NCBI): domain Eukaryota; kingdom Metazoa; phylum Arthropoda; class Insecta; order Hymenoptera; family Ichneumonidae; genus Ophion; species Ophion slaviceki. The sequence goes on from OX101783.1 coordinate 41,642,981, forward strand.
TGGCCCAAATTTGAGCTTTATTTTTTTCCTTTTTTTCACCACCCAATTATATTCTTTAATGACGAAAAAAAATTGTCGGGAAATCTGCGAGCGGTCAAAAAATATTTAGAGGTCGCTCAAGCCCCCCAACAATTCAAGTTTTTATTTGAAAATCGATTTTTTTCTTTTCGTTCACTTCTCACCCATGAATTTTACGCTTTATGATTTAAAAATAAAACTTTCGAAAGTTCTAGCCGGCCAGTAAATAGTGGTCGCTCAAGAGTTTCGAAATTTCCAACTGTCACGAGTTTTTTTTCTCTTCTCACTCATAAATTTAACACTGTGAAATTTTCAAAACAATTAATCCTTTTTTCTTTAGCACCGGATTTTTTAAATTTACCTCACCCTTCTAATCCGATAAAACAACCTATAATTTTGTTTACGGACAAGAGTTTTAAAGAATTATTTTATGAGAACAAAGATTTTAATTCTTGGGTTAATAGTGTGAGGTAACTTTGAAAAATCTGTTTCTAAAGAAAAACGATTAACTGTTTTGAAAATTTTACAAAGCGTCAAAGTTATGAGTGAGATGAGTGAAAAAATTAGGGTAAATTGAAAATTTCGCCAATAGAGCTAGACCGACCAGAGCTTTCGCGAGGTGAATTTAAAAATTATTAAGCGTCAAATTCATGGGTGAGAAGTGAACGAAAAAAAATCGTTTTTGTAATGAAAATTTGAATTCATTGGAGGCTTGAGCGACATCTTAATATTTTTTGTCCGCTCGCAGATTTGGCGACGATTTTTTATAGAATGTAATTGGATGGTGAGAAAAAAAGAAAAAAATAGAGCTCAAATTTAGACCACCCTAATATATATATACGTGACTGTGCGTGTGAGTATGTTTTCTGCGATTCTTCCGCTATACCGTGCTCTTGTGCCGCCTGCTGTCACCGACTGAGCGGATATTGAAAGATTGCTGAGTCCGCATATCGTCAACGACGGGTAATACTCGAGACACGCCACGTACACTTCGTGAATTTGTCTTACGCGTACATTAAATCAGGCATCCGCTTCAACATACACGAAAAAAGCCAACGTTGTCATTAATTTATCATAATTTTCGCAGTGATTTTGTTTTTTCACAAAGTACACACACAGACACACACACACACACACACACACACACACACACACACACACACACTCGAGAAGGCACCTCCAAATCGATCGATTAGTAAATTGCAACTGATTCAATTGAATACGAGAGTCCTGCGATATTGAAGTTTGCATGGTTGGAACGCAACGAAAGTTTGTTAGGCCACTTTTTTGCCAAATTTGGGCTAGGTGAACCACTCAAACGTTTTTCAGGATGCTTATTGTAGTTCTACAGCCCAAATTTGCGATAAGAGCTTTGGGATAATCGAGAAAATGAAGAAAGAAAAGGATAAAAGAGAATATTTGTTGCATTCCATCGATGCAAACATTAACATCATCGAATGACATACTTTCTAATATGCCAAACTCGCAAAACTTTTTCGAAAATTTTTCGGATCTTCACGTAGGTATTTTTCATGTTTATACGTGAACATGCTTCGAGGTGAACTGACCGTGCCTAACCCGGAAATAAAATCCGCTGCAGTCTTTTTCAGTTCATAGGTATAATACAAATGCACACACAGAGCGCACACGTGTGTGCATAAACGGTAGGGAAACAATGTCGATGCACGTATACACCCACACTCACACACACATATATATATACACACGTATAAATGGAACAATATAATGGCATGTGCATTTCATGCCCAGCCTCTGCGTTTATACATAGACTCCGGTCTGTTAGTCTTTCTCGGGGTTCCTGTCCGAGCTGCGGGAGATGCTGCGTTGGTCCGTGGGATTCAGCCCGAGAAAAGGGGAACACGCCAGTACGCATACGACTAAAAAGACCAAACGCACTTTCGTGGGATAAGTTACCCACGAGATGTGAAGTCATCGGCAAAAATATCTTTTCGTAATATATGGGGCATATGCCTGTAGTCGGGGATTCACCGTTTCGATTCCGCGACATGTCCGTCCATTTCGGAAAACCGTTGTCATCGCGTAATGCAAAAAAATCACACAGCTCGCAGGAAAAAGGTCGATTTAATATGGGGCTGAAGTTTGCAACGTTGGAATTCAACGGAAGTTCTTTTTTATATTTTTATATCCTCATTTTTGTTGCTACTCGAAATATTTGTGGTAAATTTTTATTGTAGATGGATAAATGAGTATTTTTTTATGCTTAAGGAACTTTTGGAGGCAAAATCTACCAAGAGAAATTGAAGGGTTACGTGGGTTTGGAAATTTTAAAGATTCCACTATTTACATTTTATTATCTGATAGTAGAATATGTCTAGAATATTCTCCCAAAGTTTTAAGTCAATCGAAGTAAAAGTCTAGGAGAGAGAGCCTTTGGGCATTCCCCCCGTTGGGAAAGACCGGCCGGGAGCGTCGCAGGTATATCGCATTTTTCTCAAAACACTATTTTTTTAAGGTTTTTTTTCGATTACAACTAATTTTGAAAGGCTATACATAGTGTAAATTGTACCAAGAATCGAACTTTTTTGCATACAATTCTGCCAAAATCCATTTTCCATTTTTTTTTAAATCGTTCGTTCAATCACGAGCTGGACTTATCTACTGACAGAAAAAAAATTGGTTTTTTATTTTCACATAAAGCTATCATGAGTTATCCTGGCCACCACGAGGACACTTTTTGAGGGGTCTCCGGAAACCAGGTCCCACCGGCTGAATTTCCCAAATTTTTTAATGAAATTTTTTCAAAATACTGTTGAAATGTTGCTCTTTTATGTGCTTAACATTTTGAATAAAATTATTTACATATCATATTTAAAACAAAAATAGAGAAAATGTGCATTTTTTGGCTTCGAAACCCACGTTACCCCTTAAGGGAATTCGGAAATATTAAGTTTCATTGTATTCCAACGATGCTAACTTGATCATCATGGTTTAATGAGCTTCGGGAAATTGTTCGATTGTCTGGATCATTCGTCAAGTATTTTTCTTCGACTTTCTGATTTATGGCGTTAAAGTTTACATTGTTGGAATGGAATGGAAGTTCTTGTAAATTTTTCTATCCTTCCATTTTTACTACAATCTGTCATTTTTCTGATAGATTAAGATCGTAGATCTCTTATGATGATAAGAGAAAAGCCGTTTGAGTGATTTTCGTACCCTAAGTCAGCGAAAAAAACGTGAGCAATAAAAGAAAAATTAACTTCCGTTGCATTCCAACGATGCAAAGTTCACCATCATTCTGAATTGACGTAGTGAAATGAACAAATATTTTCGGCAGATCCTAACATTATAAAATATCACTGGACGAAGCTGAGCTACAGCCAACGTGAGACTCATAATAAGCTCACACAGAATTTGCTCATTGCATAAAATTCGATAGGTACAATTTCGAGTGTGAAAATATTTTTCCGCCTTTAGTTAATACAATATCACGAGAAAAAAAATTCGACGGTGAATTTAAATCTTTCGGGGTCATCCCCAGCAACCTTAAAGGGCAAAATACGTTCAGTCTATTCCCCCAAATGTTACGATCACTTAAAGGTATATTAATGATATTGAAGTTCGCATTGTTGCAATGCAGCGAAAGTTAATTTTTCTTCAATTGCTGACATTTTTCCCTCATTTAGGATACAAAAATGGCTCAAACCGTTTTCCTTATCTCAGAGATCCACGATCTTAACATGTAAAAAATCATAGATTATAATAAAGATGAAGGAATGAAAAAAGAAACATTCTTTCGTTGCGTTCCAACCATGCAATCTCAACGACATGTATATGAGTCGTCACCTGTATTGCAACTAGTATTGATAGTATTGAGTATATAATTGTATAATATTATATATTCGTGTAGGTAGTGTTATATAGTATATAATAGTAGTATATGATTATATATTATATTTTGTATTTATAGGCGGTATTATGTATACGCCTGCATGTGTGTGTGTGTGTGTGTGTAGTCAACTTTGAGCGTAGCAATGACACCTCTTGACACGTGCCTCCAGCGAACACTTCCTAATACGTAACTCAATATATACATCTATACAGTGATACACAAGTCAATATATATATGTGTGTGTGTGTGTGTGTGTGTGTGTGTGTGTGTGTGTGTGTGTGTGTGTGTGTGTGTGTGTGTGTGTGTGTGTGTGTGTGTGTGTGTGTGTATATGTATATATCAAGTAAGGATCGAAATGTAAAAGTCACGACCGGCACGAGAGATCCAATTAAGACTACGTTTATCGACTCCCGAGCAGCGAGGAAAAGATGGCGAGATGTATTCGATTACTTTACATCAATGTTTCCAACTTCTGCAAGTATTCAATCACGCTACCGGAGCATTAATTATATCAGACATTCATTTAAACATTGAAAAATAATAAACTTTCCATATAATTAAAAACTACACACGCATCTTCGAAGGCTAACAACGATCAAATTACCATTTCGTTTTTTTATGACGTTTTTTCGTAATCCAAAGCCTTTTTTGTAAATTAAGGTTGTCAATGCCTAATAAAAATACGTAAAAACGTTCGACTGATTTTCACAGGCTGGAGGTGAAAACATGTTTACAATTTTTTAAAAATCGTTACATTCCAGCGATGCAAACTTCAATATGATTTTTTTCCCTGCTCGGCGCAATTATGTTATCGCATATTCGCATTTTATACTATATATATTGGTGTATATATATATATATATATATATATATATATATATATATATATATATATATATAATGAATCATAACCGTGCAAAACGTGCAGACGCGCTTTGTCGATCGGGCTTTTCGCGCGCGTGCATACAGGCATGTATAGATACATACGCGGCGAGTGGGAGCCATAACTATAGAGAAAGACAAAGAAATACATGCAGGGTTCATAGGGAAGTACACGGGAGGCCGTGTACGGCAATACATCGCGAGACGAGTATTCAATGATTGCCAGTGTACCGTTTGCTCGTCAACGACCTCTCATATGTGCCGAATGAAAAGGGACTGCGATAAAAGAAGGGAAAAAATGAAACTCAACTAACCCCTCCACCCACCCCCCATTCTCCCCGCGAATCATAAGTGCTGAGAACTCACGTGGAATTGCAAATAATGTAGTTCCTCTTTTTTTTTCTTCCCGACAAATACACGCTAGGAAATTTATTTGATAAGGTAAATTTGTTTGTCCATGGCGCACTATCTTTTGTATGCTTTCTTTCTGTTCCCGAAGAGTAAACGTAAGATGTAAAAACGTCCCGAAAGAGTCGTATAATCGTATATAAAAAATCCCGAAGAGTAAAAACGTAACGTGGGTTTGAAAATTTTTTAAAATCCATTTTTTTAAATTTTATTATCTAATAGTACAATATGTCTAGAATATTCTCCCAAAGTTTTAAGTCAATCGGAGTAAAAGTTTAGGAGAGAGAGAGCCTTTGGGAATTCCGTCCGTTGGAAAAGACCAGCCGAGAGCGACGCAGGTATATATCGCATTTTTCTCAAAGCACTATTTTTTAAGTCGGTGAACACGATTTCTCAAAAACTAATGCACCGATCTTATTGAAATTTTCCACACTTCTTCTTCTTCATTGACTATTGATTGAACGAAGGTTTTTTTTATTACCACTAATTTTACAAGGCTCTAAGAAGTGTAAATTGTACCAAAATTGAACTATTTTGCATACAACGATGCCAAATATTCAAATTTCAATTTTTTAAAAAATCCTTCGTTTAATCGCGAGCTATACTCATCTACTAACAGAAAAAAATTGGTTTTTTAATTTCAGATAAAGCTATCATGAGTTAACCTGACCACCACGAGGAAATTTTTTTTAGGGGTCTTCGGAAACCAGATCCCGGCGGCTGAATTTCCCAAATTTCTGGATGAATTTTTTTTTTTTAATATTGTTGAAATGTTGCTCTTTTATGTGCTTAATATTTTGAATAAAAAAATGTATATATATACATTTTTTTTAACAAAGAAAATATACTTTTTTGGCTTCGAAACCCACGTCACCCCTTAAGTTTTTCTCTTTTGAGTATGTGCTCTCGTCGCGATTTCGTCTGACTTGGGTTGTCGGTATGCAGTGTACTGTTAAGCAATAAATAAATCCGCAACTGAACAGAGACGTAGACGTCTTAGATTTTGATCAGAAGTAAAAAATAGGTTTAAAAAGATCAATCAATCAATGAAATTCAGATGATAAGAGAAAAAAACCTATACTAGTCTATATAACTCCCAATTGCTTTTGAAAACTTTTAAGAGTAAAGTATACACACTAAAAATAAAAATATCTATGCTACAAGAAAATAGGCATCCTACGAGTTTGAAGTTCGCATCGTTGGAATGCAATAAAAATAAATACTTGTGAGTTAATTTTTATTTCTTTCGGACAATTTTGCCTACAAAAATTCCTTAATTATTTTTCAATGCACCCATTTAGAAATCTACAATATAAATGTTTAGAAAATAATTTTGCATGCTAATAAAATATGGTCCAATAAATCGGATACGAGCTATTTAGGTTTCCCTTTTGGATGCCACTTTTCGGGCCACGATGTATAACGATATATTTAATGTAAGTTATAATGATTACATTATTAATATTATTAAGCAGCATTATCGTAATAATAATGCATTCATATTATGGCGATAATGCTACCAATAAAAATCGTAGTACGGTTTGCATCGTGAGAATGCAACAACAAAACCTTTTTTTGGGATTCCCAAATTTCTTTAGCACGTTTAAGCTACGAAAATCAATGAAACATTTGAGAATCCTTATTTAAAATGTTTAACCAAAAGGTGCAAACAAATATTTTGAATAATAATAAAAATAAAGAAGAATTTTCGTTGCATTACGACGACGCAAACTTTAACACCATGAATAATAATAGTAACAGGAGTAGTACTGGTAGTGGTAATGATAGAGAGTGTAATAGCAATAGTCACAATAATACTAAAAAATAAAATAATCTATGACTATGCAAGATACACGCGGTATAATAATGAATTCATTATTAATTACGCATGTCTATTTGGCTTATCAAGAACTTATAAGACTTATCTATATAGAACTGCAGAGTACGCAGAGAGAGCGTCAGACTTCGCTCAAGCCCGATAGTTTAATCGCTTGAATATACACATAACTGTCCCAGAAAACTATTCTCGCTTTCGTGCGATGCTGTTAGCTTGGCCAGAACGATCTTGAACCAAAAGAGGGTGGGGACGAATTGTGAGTGAAGAAAATTACGGGGGAGGAAAAGGGGGCCAATAGAGAGATAGAGAGAGAGAGAGGGGGAGAGAGAGAGAGAATAAAAGGGAAATCAAAGAACTAAATCGATGGCAAGTGCCAGACCATTTTGCGATTGTACCCTCGCTTTATTGTGGGTCACAGATAACATTTGACATCCATATAGCGTTTGAATACGCTTCTACGCAAGATAACTATAAGGAATATTCTCATTTTGCCCGGCATTATCTGCCTTCCTCGTCCTCCCAACCTTCAATCTCTCCATCGCAAACAGAAAAACTTCATTCCCGGTCGCGATCTCTGAAAACCTGTATTGGTTATGATTAGTGGTAGAATCAGCTCGCAATGAAATATTCGCGTAAGTTACATGATTTTAGTTTTTGTTGTCTTTTGGGGACCTTGAGACAGAATGCTGCGTTATTCAACGACTTGACGTTTGTCTAGTCTATTGCTAGAAAATTGCGTTTGTCTAGAAAATTGCGTCAGTTGCAACAACTCCAAACAGCCTCGTATTCAGTTTCGTGAGGATCAATATTTCTGGTATAATTTTCAAAATATCCGAATCGTTGGGATGCAACGAGTGTTCTTTAAAAGTTTTTTTTTTATTTCTTTATGTTTATCACAATTCATTGTTTTTTCATAGATTAAGATCGCGGACCGCATATGAAGAAAAGATCAACTGTTCGAGGGATTTTTCCATCCTAAATCAGCGAAAAGAATATGAGCAGTAGAAGAAAAATCAACCTTCGTTGCATTCCAACAATGCAAACTTCAACAGCATTGAAATTGATTGACCCATATTTGATGAAATTCCAATTTATTGGTAGTGAAAGTTCTCAGGATCGTAGAATCGCTTGATGCAAAACCTAAAGAGGATCTCGAAATTGCATTAGGCTTGTCCACAATTATTTGGAGGCTGGCTGAAGGCACTTCTGCTCAAGGTGCAGCGAGAAGGCACCTAAATGTCGATTTTGCAGGTTAAACCTGCTGTACCAAGTATCAATAGCTTCACTGAACAGTTTCGAAGCACAACGAGATCCAAAAAAAAACTATTAATTTCCCATGACGTTAAAGTTTGCATCGTTGGAACGCAACGAAAGCTAATTTTTGTTCTATTGCTCACATTTTATTCGCCAATTTAGGTCACGAAAACCATTGAAACGGTTTTTTAAATCGTCGTTAGAGATCGACGACCTTAAGGTATTCCTTTGACGAATCCGAATATTTAACAATTCATTGATTTTTGTCCATAATCAAATAAGAATACATTGCAGTATGCTGGTAAAATTTCAAGCCAAGTTACTGAACGTTTATTGAAAAATGACGACATTAAAAATCGTCTCATTTATACGGCGCTTTATGGAGATGACACGCTGGCCACATTTAGATCGAATAATTTATTCACTAAATAACTCTAGATGCCTTATAGAACTGCTTACGCGTGTCAAAATTTCAAAGGATTCCGTAACCACGATAATAAAAGGGGATCACCGAATGTTTGAAGAAAATATAGATGATAAAAGTTACGAAAAATGTGACTAGCAAAAGAATTCACGTAGCCGCTACTTTTTAGAGAAAACATAAAAATATCTAAATCTACTAAATTTTCGTGAATGTTTTTATTCCAGTTTATTGTTGGGTATAAAAATTGATTGTGACTCATTTTTATTAAGCGCTACTGTAGTTTACCAATGATTGAGAGGGGGCCTCCTTAGGCCCCATAAAATTCGGTCCTTCGCGACAGGAATACCTTGATGAATAAAAATCTACAGATATTACACAAAGTGCAACTATTTGATGGCATTGAAAATGTAATCAGACTTTTCGGGTAATAAAAAAATAGGTACATGTAAATAATATGAGTTGGTTTTTATAATTTTTTTAAAATATTGATACGTTGAGGTATATAATTTGGTTTGTTTGGGTCTGTTTGGGTCTGTTTGTAGAATAATTATATCATTTTTGTGATATATTTGTAATATAAGTGGTAATGTAATGTTCTATATAATAACAAGATTAGAATTGGGTCGGGAGAGCGCATTTTCAACCAATTACAGACATTCAACATATCGCAGCTCCCCCCACTCTTCGTCCAATTAACTCAGACTCCTATGATCAGCCTACTTCAACAAACATATACAGTTTTTAAAGTATTTTCAATGCTAACATTGTCAATGATAAAGAAAAAGATTTATTATACTAAAAATGAAAAAACGAAAAAAATAAATAAGAACTTTCATAACTTTCTACGCCAATTTTCCAAACTTCAGACACTCCAAGGCAGACGGTCAGCAAACAAAAAGGGCCCGAAGGCACGTTACTCGGTGAGTACAAAAGCGTACAACTGAAGCCCTCCCGTTGGCCTGCGTTTGATATACCAAATTGTGCATGTTGACTGCGAGATTCAGGTTTATCGTGACCCAGTTGAAATTCAATGGGGCAATAATCTATGCTCGAAGAAACTGGAATCCTAGTCGCGCGCGCGTATTCTTTTGTTTCAATTGTTTGAACGAGATTTACTTGTTTCCCAAGACTCTCCGAGTTCCCTCTTATTTCCCGTTCTACGGAGTCTTGCGCAACCCACGGTTCAAACGAGATAGAGAAGATTCTATAGGATTGTGTGTACCTCCAGCCCGAACGTGAGCCAACCTTGGCGTATCTAATTCAAGTAGAAACTTCAAAACGCGCTTTTTCTTTATCGTATGGTGAAAACGTGGAAAAAGTTTGGACAAAAGAGTTTAGAATGCTTCCTGCTGGATTGCAAGTTCCCGCGGCCGGTGCGAGGATCGGATGAAGCTGGTAATTTTCTTGGAGGTAGGCTTTTCACAATAATGTCAAAAGCGCGAGTAATAGCACTGATTATAACGCACAAGTAGAATCGGCTTTGAAGCAAACTCAGGCATCAGAGAAATGCTTCCAACGTCACTTTCCAATTCGCAGCGGTACGAGCCACGGAATTGTCACACGAATATCACTGATCCAAAGTTTTCTTTGACTGTTGGCTACCCGATGTTGCCAGCGGGGGACAGTTCCGGATATTCCAATTTCCAACTTTCCGCAGCTACACATAAACTCAAGATTCGATCGAGACTCGAATAGCCCCATTCCCATTCTACGTCTACGTCGTATCAAAGCACGAACTTCAATATTAAAGTACACCGAAGGGATAGTCGGCTTTGGTAGGCAAGCTCATCATGATATTGAAGTTTGCATCGTTGGAACGTAACGAACGTTTTATAGTCACACCGTTTTTTCGACAAATTTGGGCTAGGAAAATGTTTCTAACGTGTTTTAGAATCTTTAACAGAAATCTGTGGCTGGAATTTGCTACACAAGCTCTTGGAAGAAATGAAAATCAAGAAACTATTTTCATTGCCTTCCAACGATGCAAACTTCAAGATCGTAGCTCATCAGACTACGAGTAGCGATCTGGAAGTTGTTATGGTTGAAAATCTGAATTCAAAGTGGCGTTACTTTCGGCCATAATCTCTCTATGTCTTGCCAGTCTCAGTATCGTTCGAATCTTTCAAACCTGCCACAACCAACGATTTCACGCTTTCTCATTGAAACACGGCGCTTGGCGCGAAGCAAACGGATGGCCCGCCTATTCGTGAATTCACAGTGACACCGGAAGTTACATATTTTCCTCGCTATGGTAGAAACTTTATATTTGTATATACACTTGCTAGTTTAGGTCGGGAACTTGTGGAACGGTTTGATGCTAATGTGGAATCTGCTACGAAGCAATTGCATATACATGCGGAGCAAGCAGGAAGTACAGAGACCCTCTCATGTACATGTATATATATATATATATATTATCACAGGTCGGTTGGTGAAGGGAGCACGAGGGAGAGATTAGGTTTACGGTGCTTGGGTATAAACGAACCGCGGGCGGGATGATCGCGACGCGCCGTTGACCACGGGGACGACAGCGCGATGTTTTACTCGCTCACACCGGCACGTCGGGCACGCGGTCTGGGCACACTATGTGGATTCTAGCCCATATTTCCATGCGAAAATATTCAGACTCGAGCGGGTGCACCGATATACGGTGGCAATATAGGGTGCACGGGAGAGCGTTTCTCTAGAAACGCGATATTTATTTTACGCATATACGATTTTCCGCTATGGACGCGAGACGAACGTACTCGGCGCGAAGTTAAAACGTTCAGTGAGCCTTTTTGAACATTTTGGAAAAATGAAGGTTGGCGATGATTTTGAGGGAGACGGATAAAAATTTTATTTCATAAGTTCTTCACCGAATCATCGGTAATTAAAATAAGTAAATGATGGTATTGAAGTTGGCATCGTTGAGATGCAACGAGAGTTTTTTTCGTCGTACAACCCATTTTTTTCACCACATTACGCGTATAAAAATCACTGAAACATTTCTGAACATCCTTTTTGGAGTTCCACAACCCAAAATCGGAAAAAAAATTTTAATGGTTAAAAAATGAAGAAATCAAAAAATGAAGATTTTTCGTTGCATTCCGACTATGCATACTTGAACATCGTGGTAAATTGAGATTGAAGTTTTCATTGTTGGGATGCAATCAAAGCAAAGTTCTTTGGCTTAGTTGAATTTCTTTTGGTATACTTCATACGAAAATGCCACGAGAAAGTGCCACGATTTTGACACACCGGGCCAATTTGGACTTGATGGTACGTCACCCACCTGCCATTGCCAACTCTTCGGTCCGTTTTTGTTTTTTTTTAAATCATGAATACATTATCAATACTTCTTAACATGTCTGCATAATTGAACTTCGGAAAATGTAAAGCGTAATTGTACAAAATTATTGAAAATTCTCACTTTTGGGAAAGTGGGCATTTTATTTAAAAGTCGTCCGGCAAGAATGACCCAGCGTGTGAACGGCCAGTTAAGATGCTGATTTTGAGTCATTTCCAAAAAAAAATTTGGTGCACTAATAAAAATAAGGATATGAAGATATAAAGAAGAATTTACGCTGTATTCTCTCTAGTTGCACTCTCTAGTCGCACCTAGTTCTCTAGGTTGCACGTAATATAAGATCGAAGGACTGAGTCCATTAAATTGAATCGGAACGCTAATTAAAAGACAGTTCCTCCGTGTTTGTTTATCCCGGACGTAAGTAGTTGTCCATCGTATAAGCAGGATGTTGTAATGGGTAATAAAACTGTTTTGTTTTTCCTCTTTACCTGCTTCTTCCGAATAAGTTAAACCCGCGGATACATGGGTACGAAGAAAGTAAACTCCGTTATAATCAAGGTTTAGCTGTATTATCCGCCTCGTGTTCTGCGCGAACGTTTGTACAGGTAGATGTACGTATGCACCAGCAGGTATGCAAAGTATACACGCGCGAGAGTAGGTGGAGGTCCGTAAGTTATGCGATGGCCACGAAATGGAAGTGAAACGGGAACCGGAACGGATTGCACCCGACGGTGCGTAGAGATCTCTCGCGGACCTATGCGCGTCTTGAACACTAGAGGCGAAAAGTCGGCTACGCGGTCCTCCTGGCATTTTCATTTTCATACATATTTTAAATAAATGACATATGCGCATCGACGAGAATCTTTTGCTTATTGTGACACTTTTTTGAGAAGGGTACTTTTGAAAAAGAAAAAGAAAACGAAAATGTGTTCCACCCATTCACCGACCAACTTCCGATTCAATAACTTTTTCTGTGGATAAACTTAAGGGCCTGGAATGGTGATGATTTTCATAGCGACTTTGATCCAAGTGCCCATTATATAGTATTTCCGGTAGGATGTTTGAGTTCCGAGAACTTTTTTTATAAGTAATTTTTGACGTAGCGGCCACTAAACAATCCGAATTATAGATAAGGCAATTTATGCGTGATGTGTACGAATGGGGACCAATATTCCAGAGGTGTTCTGTAGACGGCCCTGAAAATTGGCTTGAACGAATAATCGATTTTGGAGCAGGACGTTTATTTTAATGGTTTTTATATAATGACTTTGAAGTTTGTATCATTGGAAGGCAACGAAAACTTCGTAGCCCGAACGTTTTTTGACAAATTTCGGCTACGAACATGTCTCCAGCGTTTTTTAGGATCCTTATCAGAAATCCGCAGCCAAAATTTGCAGCACAAGGTTTTGGGTGATGAAGAAAATGAAGAAAGAATTTCCGTTACATTTCAACGTTGCCTTCCAACAGCGTTTTATATAAATATACTTCATTGAAAAACGATTATGTGTGTGTGTGTATATATATATATATATATATATATATATATATATATATATATATATATATACAGATACTCACAGAATTCTCACAGAGTGAGAATTGTTGAATGGCCATCTGTTTTTAAGGTTCGGATGCAGAGATTTTGCGACCGAGAAAAATATGATATTTAATGGCTTTTCAAGTTCTCTTCGAAAACAAAATACAACCTCTGTTCGTGATAAGTGGTAATTGCCAGAAAAATATGAGCATTTTTATCAAAATCAAAATTCCACTTTGAGTTCAGCAGAATGAAGATAATTAAATTCCGAATATGAAAAAGCCTAATAAAACTTTTTTCCAATGGAGTTAAATTCCATTTATCCACTTTGAAAAGCATCTTTCATAATGTTTTCCTCGATGACGGGATGCAGAAAAAAAGTTTTTCAGGTGTGTTTCGTTTTCAAAATTGAATTATTTTTATTCTGCTACGCTAAAAAATCAATTTTGATTTTTTTCCAGAACACTCAATTTTTCCTGGGAAATACCACTCACAAAAATTCGCTATTTTTTTTCGAAGTGGCCTTAAAAAACCGTTGTAAATCATTTTCCTTTGCCGCAAAATCTTCTCGCAAGACCATGGTGCGCGCGCGCGCGCGCGCGTGTGTGTGTGTGTGTGTGTGTGTGTGTGTGTGTGTGTGTCTGCGTGTGTGTGTGCGTGTGCGTGTGTGTGTGTGTGTGGATATAGATACTGGTAACATTCATTATTTTGGCGACACACTCTCCCTTGATCGAAGAGATAACGCACCGCAACGATACATGCTAGACGAAAAGTAAGTACATTCGCTCAGTAAATAAGGCATCGGGCTCGAATTACCGAGTCGATTTCGCGCTCGCTCGCTTTTCCACACGTGAGTGCATAGCAAAAACCATACATAGCCGCGCGCGCACACACATACACACACTGCGGTGTCGACGACCGATGCGCTATCGTGTGTGGATTCAGACGAGCACTCGAGCGGGACTAACGCTAAATCTTCTCTTTTCCACGGACGATTAACGGAATAACGAACCTTAGCTTTTTGCAAAAAGGCCCATTATTGCGTGGAAAAAACGGTTGTTGTTAGATTATTTTTCTGTATCACAAGCAATTTCTTTTCCATTCGATTATCCGAAATACACGATCATTGCAATCTTCAGTTACGCAAATAACATTTTTGCCTTCGTTTTCCAATACGTATTATGATATTTGCAATAAATGTTGAGCCACGAAAGGGTTTTTTTTCTAGAGAGTATTTTGGAACTGGCTGATTGTCATCGGCTTCAATTTTAGTCGGTACCGAATTCAGAAGATTAGAGTCAATATTGAAATGCATGCTTTTGTCTTTATCTCATCAACGGGTCAAAGTCCGAAATTGAATGTTACGTTGGCAAACGTGAGGTGAAGCGGTGGAGGGATAAGAGTTGCGAGATAGACACCGTGTCAACCTACAGGCATCAACGGGGCAATGTGCACACGCATCACCGTACACACTACATCCTCATTAACTTGATCGCGAGGATTGGCCCTCTCCCGCGTCATTTATCTACGCGTATTTTTCTTTTATATTCATTTATGTAACACGGTGTTAATTTGACTTTGCTAGTCGCCACATGTAGCGGACGATCGGACCAGCGTCGAGTAGAAAGTCATAGGGGAAATAATGCTATGTGAATGTGCCTGGAAAATATTTTCTGCGTTATCATCTGGGCGAGGCTAGGAGGTAAAAGGAAGATATGGAAAGAGACGGGACCGAAAGATGCTCGAGGCGAAGAAAAAACAAGATAAAGGTTGCACGGGGTGGGATCCATTTATTGTTCGTCTTGGTAGCCGCCGAGACCCTTTTTCGGTTCCTTCCTTATCATTAGGTCATTGAATTCTTCGGTCTTCGGACTAAGAGTGTTTTTACACTAAGATTGCGACGAAGCCATTTCCCTTTTTTTCAACCATTTGGAAGTTTTGGAAGCGGCGCAGGCGCTCAATCCACGATCTTACAGCACATACGCACCCATCCTGAGACCATCTTTCAAAGTAATTTTCATCGCGGATCCGTCGCGAGACATTAATAATCCATCAACCGGGAAAGCCGTTACCTACATCGCTTCGGCTGCTATTGCGACGAAAACCTGTCGCTGGAGGTCTTTGAGGGAAAATTCAGATTACTCTTGCCTCCTCCGGACTCGCCAATTCGTTGAAAATCGTTGAAAGATTGGATCCGCGAATGGCTAACGGGGACACTTTAGTTTCGCTAGACACGGAAAGTATTTTTATTCAAAGGCTTCTTTCTAGGCCGGATGGAAATAATACGAAGAGCCTCCAAACGCCGCCAAAGTGTCGGTTATCGGAACGCCATGTATTTTCATAGACGGCGAAGGGCTGTCAAGGATAGCGGGATGGCAAAAGCGTAGAAAGTGTGATACTCCATCATTTTTTAAAGGCATCCATGCGATCCACGTACAAACAACGTAAAAAGTCGGCAACTGATGAGACTCTTCGACCACAGAGAAGTCCGATCGTTTCATCAACGGCTTAAGGGTTGCAAGAAAGAAAATCGACGAGTATTTCGTTCTGGAATTTTACGGCTTTTCTCCCTCAGCTAATCTAGCACGCTCGTGGTTGGCAGATTCTCCATTCGCCTCAGCTATAAGAAGCACCCCACTTTGGGGCTCGCTTTTGTCGACATGTTAAACTTTATGGAAGGACGAGAACTTGTGGAAAGTGTCTCTGTATTATAGAGTGCGAGTTTCGGACCTGTCGAAAGGGGCGACGTCGCTAAGTGTGTCGCACAGGGTCTCCAACGTGTGATTCTCCTCCGATCCAAATGCGCGCCATCGCCTCCACCTGCAGTAAGATTATGTGCAGCATCAGGGCGTATATCCCAGTAGCCTGGATAGTCCGCAACTAAATTCACAAGGACTGTCCTAGATTTTAAATATTCCAGGGAGAATGAATACACCTGCCTGGAATGTTGATAAGGAAAGTCACTTGTTGATCAGAACCTGCAGGCGGAGATTAAAGGTCCTCTATGGTAGAATTGTCGAGAGAAACTGGAATATCATTAGAAACCGTTTTTCCAGCCTGCCCGAAAGCAAACCAACTTTGACGATCCTTTCGTCGGTTCATCTAACGATCCTCGAGCGACCAACCTATTTTCGACCATAAAATATGTGGAAAATGGTGGCTCAGATACGAGAACCTTCACATTAGATGCATCAGCTGTAACAATCGAAACTCTACCTGTCTTCGTTTTCTTCCGAGGCTCCTAATCACCTGTTCACACGGATGCCAAGTGTCCCGAATCTCTCTAGATTCGAGGCTGAAACAGCTGCAGATGCGAGGTATCAGTGATCCAGGTCGATCCCAGGACACGGAATACACATAGACCGAGATGGAAGAAGAATGAAAGAGAAACAGTGACTTTCCTCTACCGTTGAAAATGCAATATGGTGTAGATGCACATACACGTGCACTGTAAAGATGCATACTTGCACTACCGTAAGTGGTAACCCACTAAAGGCTCACTCGGTAAAACGCTACACGGTGGAAGATCATATGGTACAACGAGGTCTTCCCTCGTCATGTGTAATCTTCGTATTATACACTTACCCCGGTCTTCGTCGTAAAAGATGAAACACAACATTGCGAAGTGCGCTACAGTAAAACGGGCGCACAATGCAAAGTACATGCTCTCAAAACGGCGCGTTACTCTTTTTTTTTGTTTCCGTGATATTGCGATCAACGACGTCGGGAGCACTAAAATCTTTCCCATGATGTATCGAATACGTAAATGGATGAAGCGACAGTATGGTAACATCGGTGTAACTCGCGGACGCCGCATGTGTGCGATCGTGAACTACATTTATTCTCGTGTTTACAAATGATTGAGATGATTAGCGGGTCTAATTATCGCAAGGTTTACTCTAACGGTGGACAAGCCGGTTTCGCATGCAATTAATCTTTACATGCTGTTTGCCTATGGTAACAATGTTTACCTGTTCTAGGTGCAGGGAGATAGTTAATTTTTTTTGCTCCGTAACTCCCGTGACTGCAAATCAGCGTCAGTTCCAACGTAAGCAGAGTTAAATTGGAAAACGAAAATAAGTTGACTTCGCGAGAAATTAGTTGGCGCAACTAGCAGAGGTTAACCACCAAACGACTAGATCCAAATGTATCGATCGACCTAATTAACTTTGTCCCCCTGCCCCACCATGTATCATCCTACAAGTGCCCTCCGCGAGAGCATCTACCTAGTAGAGTTTGCAGTTGTTTTTGCCAGTTTCACCGACCCGCCTTGAATGCCTCAGCTTGAAGGGATTAGTTTTCTAACGAGATACGAAGAAGCCGCGTAGAGACACGAGTATCTTGGCCAATTTCAAGAAAATACCTCATCCCAAGGCATATTGCATCTTTACCACTTCCACCTTATAACTACTCAACGCTTCTATCCCGGGTTTTGCAATCATCGCAGTTGCCACAAATGTGGCATTTGCAGGACCGCCTAAGTTCGGGACGGCAAGCGCACCTGGAAGATTAAAACAGATGGAAATGATGAACAAGCGCGGAGAATGGAAGTCTAGCGACATCAGGCCTTGAAAATACAGCCTTTGAAAATACAGCCTTTTCACAGTTAAAAGTGAACAAGGAAGGTTGTCGCACTTGGGTATGCGTGTACAGACGAATGATCAGGAAGTGCGTTGCAGCAGGTTTGCTTGCCTGATTTTACAGCAGAGACAGTCTGCACGACGCTGTCGCTGTTATGAGCTTGGGTTTGAGCCACGATCTGCGATGCGTGTGTGTTTTACGGTATTAACTTGTTGGTCGCAGCACTTCACCTAAAAGCGAGGACTCTCTCCACCAAGGCGCGTGGGATAGTTCTCATCGTATTATTATCGTTGCTTCGCCTGGTTGTACGCATTCCACGCTTACAGTCGCGCTTCTCTCCTCCCCCGATATAGTTCCACATTCACGCACATGCGTTTTATTACACGTATGCACAATTTTCAAGGTAGTTGTGCGAACTGGGGCCCCTGCACGATCACGCCCTGTATCGTGTGCCCAAGCGAGTCGGTGAAACATCGCGTATGTAAGCGCACATAGAAGCACCTTCAGTACTGTATAAGCCGGAATGTGTTTATGTCTGCCTGTGTGTGTCTGATGTCTCTCTCTCTCTCTCTCTCTCTCTCTCTCTCTCTGCGTGTGTGTGTGTGTGTGTGTGTGTGTGTGTGTGTGTGTGTGTGTGTGTGTGTGTGTGTGTGTGTGTGTGTGTACTCGAGAGAGAAGTGCGTGTTGGTAGAAGCGCTAGGTCGGGCGGGAACCGCCAAGAGATCTCCTCCCTACGGCTCCCTCTCTTCTTGCTCTTCGAGTCGACGCAGCAGGAAGTCGTTTCCACTTACCCACTTGCCGATTTCAGTCGTAGGGATGCGCATGTATGGGCCCGAATTTGCTGACTGCGCCCGGTTGCACCGGCACAATGCTTCTCTTTCTCCTTTTGTTTTTCATGCGAGTCGTGAGATCGGAAAAACACCGAGTTGGATATTCGTATACGGATTCGGGATTTACGGCTTTTCGTATTAAGATCCCAACAAGTGGGCACTGCGAGCTGAGTGTATGTGCACGGTTTTCTCGAGAATCAAGTGGCAGCCGGTGGCGTCGCGACGCGCGAAGTCTTTGATATAAAAAGATTCGAACACGCGAGCTGTACCAACACCCGATGATTCAATATTATAAATACACATGCGAAGATACGGAGTTCGTAGCGTGCGAAACGCTCGAGCGAATTTGGAGCTTCGAAAAGTCAAGTGTTTCCTACTATCGACTGTCTTCGCTCGGAAAGAGCCCGTTTGATTTTGATATCTTCGATGAATCGATGAATGTGCCAAAATGGATAACCACGATTTACCAGCTCGGAGAACAAATATCAGACGGAGAAGATATTGAGGACGATCTACGGTGGTAGTGGTAGGGAAATCAAAGTAGAATAAACATCGAACGCTCTTTCGTGGAAATAACAGGCAAAAGGTATTGTGAAAGAATTAATGGTATCCCATATATACATCCAAGGGAGTCGAGTCCCTATAGTAATCGATATACGGTCGGGATAAACGAAGAGTGTGACACACGTAAAGCTTCGCGCGTCCAGTCTCTCGTTTCACCACCAGCCTATATGTATATTTAGAGTGAAGGATCGAAACTCATCGTGTATGTGTGTAGAGATCGCATATACATGGGGCTGTTTGCAGCACGAAACGATCGGATGGCTTTCGATGCTGATGCATGTAGATCGTCGGACACACGGGTTTGTGGCCATATGGTGTAGGGCTTCTGTTCTAGAAACAACCCTGAAAGTGACGACGTATACAGTCCCATAACCCTTCCTCCATCGTTCATTTTTTTTATATTTCTCTCTCTTCCATTCTCTATTTTCTTCCGTTATTTCTGCTTCCTATCTAATTGAAGCACGAATCACCGATCCAGAAATTTTCAAATCGTATCGACCGGCAGGACTAAGCGGAACGGACTACAATTCAATAAGTGAAACAGGACAGAATTTTTTTTAACTCTTTACAAGTTGTTTCTCAAAATACCAGGCTTGCATTGCCAAAGCTTTCCACTTGGCGAACAGAGCTGAACCTCCATAGTTGAGCCGCGCGCCGCATTTCCTCCGAGACTCCGAAGATTGTTTCTCCGTGAGGAATATTGCATTCCATTCCTATCCTCTTTGCCCCAGGCCATATGAACCGTCGAGACTCCTGTATAAATGACTTTTCGCGAGTTCGGTTTCTTTTTCCCCAACCTGCTGCACACCGTTACAGCGACTTTTTTCTCCGTCTGAGAACCTGCTCCGAAAGCGACTCTTTTTCTCCCTAGATCCCGAAACTACCCCCTCGCTAAATTGTTTGACTCCGTAAAAAGCGGCTCAATTCCCGTACGGCAATAAACAAATTGCACGAACCGAAGCCAACAGGTTCAAAGATTCTCAAAATATGACATGGCAGTTCGTTACCAAATCACCAAAAATCAATATGATCGATTACCAAAAATGACATGCAAGTTTTGGTCCTGAGGGGAAAATTATGTGTCTTTTTTCATACTGCAAAATAGCCAGTATTAAGTTTCGTCATTTCGATCATACATGGCTGCAACCCTTTCGTGTTTTCTGTACCAGTACCTCTAAATGCATGTAAGCATAGACGAACCAATCTACTGCCTTCCATTTCCGACCTAGGAAAGTTGTTGGAGAGATATTTGTTATAGAGAAATGGCACAAAAGAGACATATTCTATTACGCACGACATTGATCGATGAATTTTTTGGACCGGTATATATCTCTATAGAGTTTCCCGCAGTGGCACAGCCCAACCGTACCCACGTGCCACCACCCTTCGTGCACCTGCACCGCGTCAGGGATGGAGACCCCGATCGAATATGGGTGCACCAGGTGGCCTTATCCGTTGCCGGAGAGCTGGCCGACTTATTCGCGGAGTTAATTGCTACGGCAAGTAAAACGCGCCAACCCCCTGGGGCGTATTGTGATCCAGCCCTACCACAGCCGTGCATACACATATTCAGAGTATCATAGCAAATACGTGGCGCATTTGGAGGGTTGCGCTTTTGCAAGAGGGTGTCCCGCCGAAGCTGTTCCATTAAACGGAAACGCCTTGGAGAACCGTTCCGGTAAGGCAGCCAACTTACTTTCTAGCCCACTGGACTAAGTGTCGTGTTTCCTAATTACTTTTTCAATTTTTCTACAGCCTATACATCGGCGACGCGTGGCATCGTGTAACGTGAAAAACGCGCCTTACTTTGTACGTATCATTGATAAATATTAATCCGTCATATTTGGATACCTCTCGTATCAGCTTGTACGATGTTGCAAAAAACGATTTCGGGGCTTCTGAATGACGTATTCGGTATGCATTGCACAAAACCCCGGGGACTGCGTAAGCTGTATATGATAATGACGATAAAACGACGACATCGGGATTCCACACTTTTCACTGCAATGGCAACCGGCAACGATGCGCCGAAACAAAAGGTCTCGCTTTGAGGGTCGGCGCCTACGGTAAAGGGACAAGAACCTTCATCCTCCGTACATAAGTACACATGTATATGTGTACTTATTCGTTCTTCGCTATGTCCCGTTGTGCGCAATACGCACTGCAATACTATGTGCGAATTATAGTCAGACTGTTTGCGAGCTTTCGCTCGTCTCGTCGCGATCAGTCGTTTCATTCAAGAGGAAGGTGAGCGACAGTTGTCGTCGAATAAATTTTCGGTTCAAAAAATTGTGGATGAAGCTCAGCATGGATGGACGGCGACGGAAACGCAGAGAAGGAGCGAGAGATAGAGAAATATAGAGCCATAACATATTTCATCGATAATTTATTTTACCGTTTATACAGAAATATACCTTCATTCGATGCAACTAGGTACTGCAAACGCGTTCACAACCTTTATATCGTATTTTCCGCAAATTTTACATTTCTCGAGTTTTCAATAGCGTTGAAGTTTTTATCGGTGGAATGCGACGAAAATTCTCTTTTTTTTCGTTGCTTCATTTTTATTATAATCCATAATTTATTTTCGTAGATTAAGGTCGTGGATCTCTAACGAGGATAAGAAAAAGTTTTTGAGTAATTCTTGTACTCTTAAACGGCGAAAAAAAGGTGGGCGATAAAAGCATAATTAACTTTCTTTGCATCCAATGAATGACATGGAAGCTTGCATCGTTGGGAAGCAACCAAAATTAGTTCTTTTGAATTGCTTAAATGTTTTTGGCCGATTTAGACGGGGAGAATCATTCAAACGTTTCTACGTATTCTCAAGAGAGATTTACGTCCTCAATTTCCAAAAAAGTCTTTCAAGTATCATAATAGAAATAAAGAAATTAAAAAACGATGCATTGCAACGATGCAAACTTCAACGTCATGCCAACGATGCAACCTTCAACATAATAATTTTCAGGTGTGCCAGCGTGCGTATGCAATACCCTCGAGTAATACATTTTTTACGGTGTTGAAGTTTGCATCCTTGGAATGCAACGAAAATTCTTTTTTCTTTTTCTAGTTTTATCATTTTCGAAAATATTTTCTCGCCAATTTATGTTGTACATTTTGACAACTGAAGTTTTGAATTTTGAAAAATGATTCGGCAGTCTAAAAAATCTAATTTTCGGTGCGTTCCAACGATGCAAACTTCAATACCATCATTTTTTCTGTATGCGATTGGAGTTTGCATCGTTGGAATGCAATGAAAATTTCAATTATTTGATTGCTCGAATTTGTTTAGCCGAATATTCGTTACGAAAATTCCTCGATCATTCGTTAGTTCGCTTATTTGGAGATTTAGAATTTAAATCTGCAAAAATAGATATTGTAAAATCATAACAATAAGGAAATAAAAATATAAAAAAGAATTTTCGTTGCATTCCAACGATGCATACTTCAAGACCATATTTCTTTAGATACCTGATACGAGATGTAGGTATCAGAGTGAAGTTCTGGCTCAAGACGTTCGCGACACTTCCGGTTCCGCTTCGTCTCGATATTTCGGGACGACTTTATACGATCCATAAACTAAATCGAACTCACATCTATTACATTAGTGGAGGTAGAGAAGTCAATATCATAGCATATATATATATATATATATATATATATATATATATATATATATATATATATATGGGTCATTCCATGTCAAATCGACAAATTTTTTACCTGACCCCCTTTGATTTCGCTGAAAATTTTCTATCTTTTTCGCCCCCCCGACAGTTATTTTTCAGAATTTTTTCAAATTTTTTTTCCCGACTCAAAAAAAGTTATGAATTTTTGAAAAAAACCGCTCTTTTATTTTTAAATTGCCAGAACTTTTTCAAAAATTGACCGTTTGGGAACTTTTTTTTTTCAAAATTTTTGTTTTTAAATGTAGTTTTCGAAAAAAAATATGAAAAAATTTTCAGAATCCCAGATATATGAAATATTTTAGTTTTTTTGAAAAAACCGTAATTTTCTCAAAGTCCGACCGTTTTTTTTTTTTTTATTTTGCTCTAAAAATACTTCAACTAATTCTGCAATGATCCCCGTTAATCAAAAGATGTGACGACAATCGCTTCTAATTTTTTTTCTTGATTATAAAAAAATTTTTGTTGAATTTTTGCTAATTTTATATAACTTTGTTATGAAATTTTTTTTATTTCCTCGTGAAACCTCAAAAGTTAAAAAATAAAATTTTATTGGAGAATTTCAAGTGATTATCGTCCAAGAAATTGTTATTTAAAAAAAAAAATAATTTTTTTCTCTCATTGACGTTATTTTTTTACTCTTATGGACGTTTTTTTTTGGTACTGAAATATGACAACTTAACGTCATTTTGGTACTGAAACATGACAAAATAACGTCAATGAGAGAAAAAAATTATTTTTTTTTTTTAAATAACAATTTCTTGGACGATAATCACTTGAAATTCTCCAATAAAATTTTATTTTTCAACTTTTGAGGTTTCACGAGGAAATAAAAAAAATTTCATAACAAAGTTATATAAAATCAGCAAAAATTCAACAAAAATTTTTTTATAATCAAGAAAAAAAATTAGAAGCGATTGTCGTCACATCTTTTGATTAACGGGGATCATTGCAGAATTAGTTGAAGTATTTTTAGAGCAAAATAAAAAAAAAAAAAAACGGTCGGACTTTGAGAAAATTACGGTTTTTTCAAAAAAACTAAAATATTTCATATATCTGGGATTCTGAAAATTTTTTCATATTTTTTTTCGAAAACTACATTTAAAAACAAAAATTTTGAAAAAAAAAAGTTCCCAAACGGTCAATTTTTGAAAAAGTTCTGGCAATTTAAAAATAAAAGAGCGGTTTTTTTTCAAAAATTCATAACTTTTTTTGAGTCGGGAAAAAAAATTTGAAAAAATTCTGAAAAATAACTTTCGGGGGGTAGAAAAAGATAGAAAATTTTCAGCGAAATCAAAGGGGGTCAGGTAAAAAATTTGTCGATTTGACATGGAATGACCCATATATATATATATATATATATATATATATATATATATATATATATATGTATATGTATATGAATATACAGAGAAAGAGAGAGGGAGAGAGAGACGTGAAGAAGCATCGTCTTTATAATGATCGATGCACATAATATATACGCGCGCACACACATCCAAGAGTATATTGAGACATACACTCACACATATATATATGTCTTTGTACGCGTTTTATACACGGGGGAGGGCTCTAGAACGTAATAATCGGCTCTTCGATATTCGGTACGTGAGCACATTTCCTCACGTTCTAAAATCCCGCTATATGGTTCGGCAATGAGTGTGTGTATATACATGTATATATACGTACATACATACGTGAACACACACATATATATATATATATAAAATGTGTGGACGACTACGAGGGGGTAGAAAGTCCGCAGGGTTGATGCTCTCGTGCTTACTGATGATTACTGGAGAGCGAGGGAAAGCCCCGAGAATTTGAGAGCCATTGAGAGCAGTTGCAAGACGAACGAAGAGGGAAGCGGAGGGTAAGTGAGAGAACGCGAGCAAGCAGAGAGTGAGAAAAAGGATCGCTCTCTGCGTCCTTCCCTTCGTCGAGGGGAATGGAGGGACCACGTATATACGCAAGTGTTTATAGCGAAGGCAAGAAAGGGTTAATGTAATTAAGCGAGAGGATCAGACGATGGACGAGTACCAGATTCGTTAGACGACGCGCAATCACTTTAGACTATGAGAACGGTCGGTCTCCTCCGCGCCCTCCACCCGCCCGGTTCTCTCTCTCTCTCTCTCTCTCTCTCTCTCTCTCTCTCTCTCTCTCTCTCTCTCTCTTTACCTCTCTCTCTCTCTCTCTCTCTCTCTCTCTCTCTCTCTCTCTCTCTCCCTCCCCCCCCCCCCCTCTCTCTCTCTCTCTCTCTCTCTCTTCTCTCTCTCTCTCTCTCTCTCTCTCTCTCTTCTCTCTCTCTCTCTCTCTCTCTCTCTCTCTCTCTCTCTCTCTCTCCCTCTCTCGATCTATCCATCTAGATATCTATCTATCTATCACTCCCTCCCACTTTTTCTATCTCCACCGCGCTGTTGGCACCTCAAGTATGAAGATGCACACTTCAGAAATACTGTGCCCACGTGATAAAGAAAACCGACGTGGACGTGCAAAGCATTGGCTTGGATCAGAACTTGGATGGGTGATCGTTCTACCGACCGTTGAATGGAAAGACCACTGGAACTCGGCAAATGAAAATGAATGAAAATGAAATGTGTCGCCGCAGGTTTCTTCCAATTTCTCCGAATCCTTGCACAAATGCGAAACACAGTAGTTACGGGGTTGGGATCGTAAAATCTCGTAAGGACACACAAAGGAACATAAGATATAAATATGAAAAAAATTGTAGTCGAAACAAAAAGAAATTGTTTCTCCATCTTTCTTCTTTTACACGATATCAATCCAGATCATGGTATCGATTGCGCGTAAGTTTTATTACTGGTGTTAAAAACGGACTATATCTAAATCGACGATGCATTGGTGATTTATTATTTGATACTGGAGTATTCGTACGCTCCGGGGGTGGCTATATTTTTGTAGAGTTGAAGTTTGCATCGTTGAAACACAACTAATTTTTTTTTGTTTTTTCCAAATTTCCTTCAACATATTTACGCTACGAAAATCACGCAAACATTTTTGAGGATCCTCAGCAATCTGAAACTTTAATCTGCCAAATATGGTTTTGGATAACAATGAAAATGTGGAAGTAAAAAGAGTTTTCGTGGAATTCTAGTGAAATGTGAGCATTTTTATACGTAAATAATTATTTTTTATGTGGGTATAAATAAATCATGGCGTTGAAGTTTGCAACGCAGGAGCGCAATGAAAGTGCTTTTTTCAGTTCTTTATTTTTTTGTAATCTAGAATACTGCTCAACGGCCGATTCGGTGCCGTAAAACTTTATAATTTTTCTAAGTCCTATTTCTATACTGATCCTATTTTAAAACTTTATTTTGATATTCTACGTAAGAACACAGGAATATACCATTTATTAAAATAAAATCTTATTTTATTGAAAAATTAGATTTTTATTTCATATTTTTACATTGAGTAAGTTTTTTAAAATGATTTTCTTGAGTGAGAGTTGTCGAGGCAGTCACGTGTCAAACTCCAAACATAATCATGCGTATGTGTCCCATCTTCCCTGATACCTATTTGCCACGATTTGTATGCCCGGTGAAAGCGTTCTCCTAGCTCTTCACTGAAGGAGTGAAGATATTCTGGGAATTTATCTTGATCCTCTATTTCTATTCCGAAACAAGAAAAAAACGGCACTGTTCATGAAATCTGTAATCGTTTTTCTAAATTGTTGAATAACATACTCTCCGCATATATAAGAAAAAATATTAGGGTAGTTCGAACAAGCTCGTCATCGCTTTACTGCCGTCAACATATCACTGAATTTATTTATAATAGCAAATCATTGGGAAAAAAAGCAAAGAAGACAAGTCTTGAATGAACTGCTAACGACACTCACTATGAAATAAAAATTCATTTGAAAACCCTGTGTAGTAATTGATATATGGGTTGGTATAGGTCTCACTACTAGCCACTTGACCAAAAATCATACGAACTTTGCTGGCACCGAGAAGCTTTTTTTGTCGACTTGTCCTATTTTTTTATAGTTTAAGGTCGGAGATCTCTAATGAGAATAAGAAAAACCGTTTCGTGCCCTAAATGAGCGAAATTAAAATGTAAGCGATACAAGAAAAATACCTTTCGTTGCACGCGATCGATTCAAATTTCAACATCATGTCAAAAAAGTCATCATGTCAAAAGATGTGCTGGTAGGCAAGTATGCATATAGTGGATTTAAAATACGATGTTGAAGTTCGCATCCTTAGAATGCAATGAACGTTAATTTGTTATCTATTGCTCACTTTTTTTTTGTCGATTTAGGGTAGGATAATCACTCAAACGGTCTCTTATTGTTCTCTTGTAAGAACCACGACCTTAATCTATTCCAAAAATTTAAGATTGTTATAAAAATAAAGAAACGAAACAAATTAAAAAAACACTTTCGTTGTATTCCAACGATGCAAACGTCATCGCCATATATTTTTCCTGTTTCTATACTCGACCATCGATTGAAGAGGCAGGCATCGAAAACGTTCGACAACATTTATACACGCGCTTAATTACATTATCCCACGAGATTGAAGTGCGACGACGGGCACTTTTCAATTTCGCCGTCGCACTCGGAGGGTTCAAAAGCGGGGGGATCTTCCCTCGTTTAACCAAGAAAATCATCCGAGCGTACAAGTACGAGGTATTTTTCCTCCCTTTCGATATATATATATACATATATATTTTTTCTATAGCCCATTTGCCCGAAGCTTCCGCTCTGGGGTAGTCGGGGCGTATCTCCATATTCGTTACGGCCCGGAACGTCAGTGGCATTTATACCGGTATACAAATACGTTGGTATACGATGATAGATAAATATTTCATACCAATTTAAAGAAAGGCGTAGGAAACGGTGAAGATTGACTCATTACTGTCCTTGAAGAGCCCGCGAGCGGGCTTGATATTCGGGAATCCGGAAATTGGCGTGAAATTGCACGAAAATTGGCGCATCTCTAAACCCTTCGCTCTCTTTCCACCCCCCCCCCCCCCACCGCGCTCTCCGTCGCCCACTCTCGTTTGACAGCTACCCTTTCATGCGAGAACACCCTCGTACCAATTTTTCCCCCGACCCTTGTATTTCGGGGTGAAGCTGCTTCGATAACGGAAACGGAAGCGCGCCATTTTTACCCGTGTATGTGTGTAGCTGTATGAGTTTCAAAGAGAGGGGGCGAGAGTCTTATCGCAAAAAATGCATGGAAATTCGTACAAACATATCGAAAATCTGAGAATCATATTTCGCAGTTATTTGATTATTTCGATCAACATATCCAGCTCGGTTTCATTTAGTTTGAAAAATGGTGTTGAATTTTTCATCGTTGCGATGCAACGAAAATTCTTTTTCACATTTACCATTCCTGATTTTTCATTATTGTATTAATTTTTGTTAGCCCATTTCAGATGTAAACCTTCAAATAAGCATAGTAAAAAGTGGTTAGGGGATTTTTGCAGCGAAAAACAAGAAAAAGAAATTTTAGGAAGTAAAAAACAATTTTTTTCTTGCACTCCAACGGTGCAAACTTCAATGTCATGTCGAAAAATAATTACAAACTTTCGTACCAGCAAAGATCGTTTTATCACCTCCAAATGATGCTACTAGTATTACTCTGGGAAAAAACACATTTTTTATTTTTTACAAAATTTTTAACGTTTTGGTTGTGCCGAATAGTCACAGGAAAAAAAACTTGTAAAAAAATGAAGCTACACGAGAAATTTTCTCTCGTGTGGCAAAGTTTCGTCCAGGTATGTGGCCGGCTCCCCGCGCATGTTCGCGCCGATATAGCGTGTAATAATATGCAGAAGGCCCGCAGGAGACAGGAAGAGGTCCGCGCGAGGCCGTGTACGGTGTCGACCGGAAGTCGAGGAGAGAATCTTCTCGGGCTCCTGTACGAGGCTCGGTAAAAAGGGGGAAAAATCACGTATACGCCCATCCTCGTTGGTGATAAGCACTGCCATTTACTTATACTTCTTTGTCCTTGAATATGATATCGTTTCGAACGAGTTTCCTCGCACGTAGAATCCGACCGCGGAAGTCTATCAAAAACGCATCGCCGCTTCCAGTGCTATTTCAATGGCACTACCTGGTTAACAAAACTATAAGCGAAAAGTATATCTAAACATGCGATTTGGGTCCCGCTATTTTGGGGACTATCTATCATCCCCGAAATTATTATTAACTATTGTAAAAAGCTTGAAAATATAGGTATGGTTAATTCAGTACTATCTCAAAATCGGCGCACAAATACTAATGTTGTAAACTGTACGTTAGGTTTTGTTCAGTCACTATTCTATTCTTCCTTCTACTATTATATTGCAGTATGCACAATTCATATTGCTAACATTAACGTTTGTCAGGTAAAACTTGTTAGAAGACCTCATGAAAAGCGACTATTCGAAAAAAATGCCTCACGGCTTGTTGCATTGCAAAAATGGGATATCAGTTCAACACTTCTTCTTGTGGTTCACCTTCAGTTCTTGTAGGACACACATTACTATGCATATGGCAGGAAGTATCATATAATATGGTACAAATCACTCTTATATGGTACAAACCCATTGCAAGGGGCCAAAAATCTATTTAAACAGTGACTTATATTATTAAAAAAAGATCTGTGCAAAATTTCACCTAAGTCGGGGTTAACATGCATTCGAAAGTATAAGCACTTGATAGCATAGCGGCAGCGTGCGTAGTACAGAGAGAAGATAGGCGCAGGTAAGTTGTAGGTTCGATTCCATGTGTAGGCGAAATATTTTCTTCGACATTAATCATTACAGAAGGTCAGGGAATAACGAATTATAATTTAAAAAATCATCGCGGTAGACCTCGCAGTTACGAATTTTATGTTATTTGGATATATGACATATTCTATGCATTCAGTAGACGGGGATTGATGCCTTGAACCAACGCACCAAATACTTCCAGACAAAAGTTGTACGGTCTAAAGAGGGCCATCAAATGCGACCAATTTTTTTTTCGGTGGTAGCGCCGACTCACAGTGAAGGTCCCCTCCACTTTTTTTTAATGGTATGGTAGATTTTTGTTCAACCATCTTGTGGAGCACTTCAAGCCGCATAAAAAACATTAGGGGGTCAAAGTCGTTCAGGGTCATTCAAGGTCACCTATTGAAATGAAATACAAATATAAATATCTGGGATCACTACCAAATATTTGGAAGTGATCCGAGATACTTAGATTTGTATTATCGATACTGACCTTGAATGACCTTGAACGACTTTGACGCCCTAATGTTTTTATGCGGCTTGAGGTGCTCCACAAAATGGTTAAAAAAAATGTACCATTCAATTTTAAAAAGTGGAGGTGAGCTTCACTGTGCGACAGCGCCTCCACCGAAATATTGGTCGCATTTGATGGCCCCCTTCACACCTTACAACTTTTGTCTGGAACATTTTTTTGTGACGTCGATAATTACCGAGTTATTTCGGGTGGCAGAGATAAGAGGAACATCCTTTATATATTGTAGTCCTCTTCACTATTAGGATCTTGGTACACTTTGATAGTGTCAGGTAATATCCATTTTATGAAACCCTACTATAGGTACTATACAAAGGGTGTCTCAAAGTGACCTGACATTTTAAATTGCGCGCCATTTTTTTAAGCGCACTTAGAATACGAATCATTGATAACTGGCATCAAGAAGTATTGAGGTTTAGTCATGGAGAATTACACAACTGGACAACGCATAGAAATTGTGAAAATTCACTACAAAAATGATGAAAATTTTGCAGGGCCGGTTCGAAAAGTCCGCACGTCTTTTGGTCATCATAACGCACCATCTAGCAACACTGTGGTGAATTTAATGACAAAATTTGAGGTTAGTGGTTCAATTCTGACCGCGAAAAGCAGTGGCCGTCCTCGTACCGGTCGTTCGAATGAAAACATCCCGTGTAGAAATTTAAGTCGGGAAAAGGTGCTGCCCCTGATCTGCCTTCCGTAGATAATATCAGGCTCTGGCCAGGCCTTGCACCCTGGAAAAGGTTCACAATGTAACGGGCCTAAGGCTAGGTCCCGATCTGCTGTTCTCTTTCTGGGGAACTGATCAGGAGCGGGCCGGAGAACAAACGGTAAATGGCCAGGAAAGTTGTAGGGAATCGGTCGGGAAATAACCAGGAACAAACGAGAAAATTAAAAATCTCGTTTCGGCGTTTTTGGAATCTTTACGGGGATGTATTCAATTTCGTGTTTCGACAACATATTGTTAGTTGGTTATCTACTTGCTCAGGTAGTATATGAGTGTATACATACGCCTGCTCGCATTTCCTGATAGGCAAACAGACAGAAAAACGTGAACTATCTATCTATCTATCTATCTATCTATCTATCTATAGATGACTACCCGAGTGAAAAATGCCTCAAGTGCCAAAGTTCATTTCACAAGTATCGGAAAATCATAAGCGTAAGTGCGCACTGTAAATATAGCATTTCTGTACGTGGTACAACTCACAGGACGAACTTTTATCCTCGTGCGACGGTATCTTGCTTACGCGAAGCGCTTTGCTTGTGGCCACCTGGCGGATTGTTGGCGAAATACATTCAGGTAATATCTTCCCGGCCAAAACATTAATATTTCTCAACATGGTGACGAGGCGTTCAAAAACCATGAATGACCTGCTTTACTTTTTTGCCTTATTATATAATTTGGCTATTCTTTATGCTCAAATAATTAGTTATCGTATTCCCGATATTTATGATAAGCATTCTTATCTTCGTCGATTATAATTGATGAAATTAATGTTTTTAATGATGAATAGAATTACAACAGATGTATTAGTTTCATCCCAATCAATTATAAATATCTTTGATGAGGTGAAAAGCAAAGTAGCTTTACCCAGTTCTTAAAGACAGGCTCCACTTTTCAGAAAATGTCAATGTTCTGGCCGGGTAGACATTACGTGAAGATGTACTTGCTCACAATGTATCTCGGCCAGAAGATTGTAATTTCCAAACATAGAGGGTAAGCCGTAAGAAACGATTTTGCGATCTTCCCGGTTTGTTCCATGGAAAGGCCCGGTCAGTTAAATCAGACAAGGCAAGTCTGGTCAGGGCCGCCACAAAGTAGGGAATGCCCGGTCACATTTTTGCACGGGACAGCCGCAGTGAGTGGGAGTGTGGACGAAAGTCCTTCCACCTCGATTTGCCATCGTGCTCCGCAATTGAACATTTCAAGATGCTCTGTGCAGCGAATTTTTACGAAAGATCTGCATATGCATGCTTACAAGATCCAATTGGCACAAGAACTGCAGCCAGCAGACCATGCGCAACGTCGTACATTCGCCAATTGGATATTGGATCATCAACAAATCGATGGTGATTTTTCGAAGTAAATTATCTTCAGCGATGAGGCGCATTTTCAGCTTAGTGGCTACATGAATAAACAAAACTGTCGAATTTGGGGGACCGAAAATTCACAAGTGATTCTCATACATCCACCACGAGTCACTGTTTAGCGGATTTTGCGGAAATGCGGTTACCGTCAATGGTGTTCGTTATCGAGACGTGATAACCATCTTTTCATGGAATGAAATGCACAACATGAACTTATTCATTGAACTTATGAGACAAATTCTTTCAACAAGATGGCGCAACTTGCCACACTGCAGGCGAAATAATGCAGTTATTGCAGACAAAGTTTCCTGGTCGTGTATCCCGCGCCGCTGCGATGTGAGTTGGCCACCAAGATCGTCTGATTTGACGCCATTGCCCTTCTTTCTTTGGGGTTTTCCGAAAGAAAAGTGTATGCCAATGATCCACCATTCCAGAGCTCAAGGAAGCAATTGGACGCACCATTAATGAAATTAGTCCGCAATTATGCCCAAAATGTTATTGAACATTTCGTCAAAAGAGTGAGCGTTTGCAAACAGAGGGACAAGGCGATCATTTATTAGATATTGTGTTCCACACATAACCTCCATGTTTGTACCTTATATTAAAATAAAAATATTCGTACTTTTCAAATAAATAATACGTCTTATTAATAAATTTAAATGCCAGGTCATCATACTTATGAATTTATTTTTATTTCTTTCGGACAATGTTGCCTACAATAATTCCTTAATTATTTTTTAATACACCCATTTAGAGATTTAATATAGAAATATCCAAGAAAGAATTTGGCATGGTAATAAAAATGAGGAAATAAACGAATTAAACAGAACTTTTGTTGCATTCGAACGATGCAAACTTCAATACCATTGATTGAAAAATAAATGTCTGCTTGTGAGATTAGTGGTTACACTTAACGTTTGTGCATAATTCGTGCAACTACTAAAATATCAATAAGCAGTACTATACTTTCGGCAGTACCTAACTATGGGTATGGAATATCAATGTCCCCTCAGGAAAATATAAAATATAGTTAAAATATGGTTGAAAACACCATACATTTCTCTCAATGTACAAAACCCTTGCGGGTTTTTACGCATTACCCTTTTCTATCAATTCCTATCCGCACTTCGCCCATCTAACCGAACTTTCGGTGCGTCCACAGCCGTTTTAAGCTGCACTACACTGCATTTGCCGAGGGTACAGCGAAAATGCGGAAAACCCGTACCGGTATAGACAACCCTATATTCTTCTGATTCGTTGCTGCACAGACTTTTTTACTCAAATATCTATACTAAGGTCTCGGAAGTATTGTCCTTCCGCTGACTGGTTGATACACCATCCGGTGCACTGCTAAGCAGTCACCGCTCCGAGTATCGGCTATGCACAACGCTGCTCAAGTACCGCCGAAGTACCGCCGGAGCCGAACTCCGACAGCCGATCCACCAGTGTCGGCGCACATGGAATGTATATATATATAACATTTTTCTATTCCTGAAGCAAACAGTACACAGTTAGTACAAAAGTTCGCTCATTATCTGAACAACTGCCTTGCCCAAAAAAAAAACCATCTGCGTACTAGCGCATGCTAAAGAAACTTTGAATTTTTTCCAGTCTTCCGCCGTCAATAACAACTGCAAACTCACCCTCGGTCCGTGCAGGGAGGGACAAAAATGGCAAAAGGTGTCTCGATCGACAAAGAGGCAAAAATAACAAGGCAACTTTTAGAGTTCCCACAGCTCTTCCGTTTAAAGAAGCATCACAAAATTATAGCAAATTTTGATTAAGGGTGGAAGATAACGATGTTATTTGTTGCTGCCTCCTAAGGGAAAACAATATCTAATTGTGCCAAAAATGGTAGACCCGAAAGATGAAACTTTATTTTTGAACACCCTAATATACATGGATATGCAATGACTTTTCACTTGACCAAAAAACATCCTCGGTACGACTGGAATTGACTTCTGGTATGAGCGAGCTTCACTTTTACGGCCCGACTCAAAGCGCCCGCAATGACTCTGTCCGACAACCCGCAACTTTCTTTCTCTCTTTTCGAATGCCGAAGCAGACATGTTAGGCATAGGCAATGCTGGGTCATACGAAGACAAAAAACCTAATCATTTCAACGCACACACGTGCGTGCTTGTGGCGAGCAATCACATCGACGAGGTCTGGCAAAAGCGGCGCCGCACCATTCCAGCAGCATATGCGAGTCGACGAGCATTTGTATTCTCTCTCTCTCTCTCTCTCTCTCTCTCTCTCTCTCTCTCTCTCACACACACACACACACACAAACACAGCGCTAATGCGCAATTCAACGATTGCCAATGTGTGTGCGCGCATTTCAAGGATATACATCGCAATTAAAATTCAAAGTGAAAAGTCTACGTTTCTCGTTATTCGCACTAATTTCGGATAATGCAAACGCCTGCAAGTGTTGTCTGTTTTTTTTTGCATTTTGCGCAGTTGGAAGTAGGAGAAAGCCAAGGGCAATGAAACTTTATCTTCCAAGAGCGGATATCTCTTGAGAGCTGGAAGAGAGCACCCGGACAGGAAGTAAAATTTTTTGTACGTGATACCCAAATTCTTATTGGGGCAGACGCGTTTTGCTTTTGAAATTTCCGCAGACACTCGTGTTAGTCCATTTGGGTGAGTTCCTGCCTAAAGCCAAGAACTTTTGGAACAAGCTATCGAAAGACACGATAATCATGAGCAAAATCAACAATGATCATTTAAGGTAATCCTTTCGCGGAAGCCCGTCTGAATCATTAGCTAAATTACAGTGGCGCTTGACAAAAATAAGTCACAATCAAATATCATACCTAACGAAAAACTGGAATAACAAAATTCGCGCAAGTTTAGTAGATTTAGACATTTTGTCGTTACGGAATTTTCAGGTTTGTTGCATGGGTGAGCAGTTTATATCAGGCACCTATAATTATTTTGTGTATAAATTAATAGATGGAAATGTGGCCAGCGCGTTATCTCCATTAAGCGCCGTATAAATGAGACGGTTTTCAGAGTCGTACTTCGTTCAAAGTTCGGTAACTTGGCTTGAAATATTATCAGTATACTAGGATGTATTTTTACTTGATTGCAGATGAAAATCAGTTAATTATTAAATATTCGGGTTCGTGAAAAGAAAACCTTAATCACCGGAATTACATTTCATTTCAATAAAGCAAGACGAATTTGCTTTTTCTCATAATTCTCTTTGTTCTTTGGACAAAAAAATGGGGCGTCAAAGAAAGAAAAAAAATGAAACAAACGTTGACTCATCGAGATCGAGGCGAAGGTACGTGAATACGGCTTGTCAAAAAAGAACCGGAAGGTATGACTTGTACGTAGCGTTATGTACTGTCATAAAGAGAATTCTTTGAGAATCATGGAATCGTCGCACGTATACTTTATGCGGTCAAATCGGCATGGACGGGCGAAACGGTCATGGTCGCCGATACGATCGTCATCGCGGACTGTGTCTCTCCCGCGATGCTTTTCATACTTGGGCGCGTTATTTTATTTTCTTTCTTCTTCTGGTAGCCTTTAAACCACACAGAGAACGCGATTAATATCATCGGCAGGTGAAGGTGAGTTCATCGTTGCGTTTCGCGCTACAGGCCTTAAGTCATTGAGGCGATAGGAAAGAGAGAAATGCGAATTTAAACAAAACTGTATAAAAAGTTTAAAAATAAGGAAACCGAAGTAGCTACCACATTATCAGGACAGCCCCTCATGGAGACAAATTGAATTTATGACAGATGCGTTCGTTTCCCTCTTCTTTGTCGCAAAATCGTTCGTTCGTTCTAGAGAAATTCATGGATTGATTGATAATGTTTATTATGCCCTAGAGATTTATCGGCCAAACGGAATTGTACAGGTGATCAGAAATAATATAAACGTAATAAAAACCATAGAGAAAATCAAGACATTCTATATAAAATAAAATAAAACTATAAAAAAATAAGGGTTAAGTAAACATAAGAATACAAGAAAGTATAACCATGCGGTAACGCAGGACATAACTTAAAAATTACGCTCGGTAAGACTCGATATAACAAAACTAAACGATGCGAAAAAAATATAATGAAATTAAATGATTAAACGAACTTACCAAGTGAAGTTCTATGATAATTCTATGCAGCGCCTCTTCCGAAATGATCAACTCCACACCGATTTCACCACAAGCTTCAAAGCTATACTATCCAATCGGAAGTATCAGCCGTGTGTGTACTGTTTATGCGAACTATATATCACGTCATTCTTTTAAAGCGTTGCCGTTATGTTATACGGGTTTCTATGTAAGCATTAGAAAGGTATTTTGGGTGGGATTTGTTCATCTCGGAAGTGGCGCTGCATACAATTATGATAGAACTTCACTTCGTAAGTTCATTTAATCATTTTATTGTATTTCGCGCCGTTTTCTCGTGATCAACTGGTAGATGTTTAAAGCTGATAACGGCAACAGAGAAACGTAATTTATTATAATAATTTATATTATTTTCAACTTCGTGGGTCACACTGGACATATGGGAAGTGTACATAGGTATCACTGAGAGCTTAAGATTGCCCATGCCTATGAGTGCATATCACTAGAGATATTTGAAAGGTCAAATTTTGCGAATGTTGACAATCCGGCTGTCCATACCGCTGTTTTCCTGATGGTTCGGGTAGCAACACCATTTAGTTCAGCTGTTGACGCCGAGGCGTGGCGTGTACTGTGCGCCGTGAATGTTTTTGTATCTACGCCGTTATTGTTTAATATTGATTTTACCCATCGACTTAGAGTTTGTGATGAGGCGGCTCGAAACGGTTTTTTACACGATAAAAAAAGAGATTACACTGAGGCGGTGCAAAGTTTTACATCTTCAGCGTAAAAGGGTATAACTAATATACGCTGTTTTCGATTAAGGCCGCTTGTTTTAATGCGATCAGGAATTCTGACCTTAAGGGTAGCGCGAGTTCCCTGAATATTTTTTATATCGATTAAGGAGTATGTTCGAATCCTGTGTCCAGTGGCGAGAGCCAATGGTGTCATCATTTTTGTGGCCAAATCTTTCAGCTTGAGTTCCTCGTTCTTTGGTAACGTCTGGAAGTTTAAGACGATTTTTGGTTTCCAAATGGAATCGTATTTCGGACGGGTTGGTCTCAGGCTGTGTACCGCTTTAATAAAGCTTTTGATGCGATGATCTTGACCAACTTCGAGTCCGATGATTAGGGAAATCGCGGATCTGATAGTATTTAGCGAGACATGGGAGGCTCCGGTTTTGTATTCCTTTGCGAGGCACTTGAGGATTTTTTAGATCGATCCTTTATGCGGCAACGTCGAATTTTCGAAACAATATATATGTCCACCAACGCTTTAGTGCACCGTCATATTGTTTTAAGACGGAATGACACCTCATCGCGGTCGCTATGGTAGAACAATTGTAGATACCCAAAAATCGCTGCAACGGCTCTTCAGATCCCGTCGAAACTTTGCCAAACGACGTCAAATAGATAGACGAACAGCTGTCTGCGCCTCAAATTTTCTGAATTTGAAAAAAAAAAAAACGTAGATTGGCTTATCATAAGCCGATCCACATTTTTTTTCTCAAACTCAGAAAATTTGCGGGGCAGACAGCTGTTCGTCTATCTATTTGACGACGTTTGGCAAAGTTTCGACGGGATCCGAAGAGCTGTTTCAGAGATTTTTGGGTATCTACAATTGTTCTACCATACCGACCGCGATGAGGTGTCATTCCGTCTTAACGAGGATTCGCTTAGTGATGAAATCTTGATTTCAATAGCCGTTGCTGGTGCATGTTTCATTTCGAATGCTTGCCTGATAACTTTCCGACCGCCAGGGAAATATTCTGCCAAATTGGACCAGGCTGTTATGAGCAATTAAAAGATTAATATTGGATCTAAATATCATACATTCTGCAACGAGCATGGCTTGGAAAACAGGATACCATGGCTGAGCTAGACATTTTGGTACCACTAGAATTCCGTGTGTGCCCTCGTGTTTGATTTTTTCAATGTTCATGAGATTAATGAAAAAGGGGGGAATGCGTAGAAAAAATAGGGCTTCCACGAAACTGTAAAAGCGTCGACCGCTATGGAACCCGGGTCTCGCAGCCAAGGGATGTATCTTTCGCATTTCATATTTTTCCTGCTAGCAAATAGATCTATGTATGACTCTTCGAATTTGGTCATAATTTTCTCGAAAGCTGCATCGTCTAGTTCGAATTTGGTTTCGGGCTCGAGTTTTCGGGATTCTTTGTCTGCCTCAATATTGATTTTTGAGCTAATGTATGATGTGAATATCCATATATTCCTGCTCTCGCGCCATTTCTAGATCTCTCTCGATAGATTGTTGAGATGCTGAAATTGAATGCCTCCTTCTCGATTGATATATGCGATTGCGGTGGTGTTGTCTATTCGGATAATTATTGGACATTTTATTATATATTTTTTTTAAACATTTTAGGCCGACAAATGACGCCGGCAATTTGAGGTAATTTCTATGTGAAAATCGCTCGTTTTCACCCCACTGTCCGTGAGACCTTTCGCCATTGCAGAGTAGCCCCTATCCGATGAGATGTTCGATTTCCTGATATGTTCATACATTCTTCATAATTTTCGACATTGGCTCTGAGAGCCGCGTATTTCTCCCGTTCGAAGGCCTTGGTATGACCCAAAGCATAGTCAACCGCGAAGCAGCACGAAACTAACGTCTTAAGGAACTGTGCAAACTCTCGAATTTTGCATGTTTTTGTGGTACTCAACTGTGTAACTTTTTTCTTAATGTCCTTTTTTCTGTTGTTCGTTAACTCAATTACCTAGCGTACAGAATCAAAGCGAAACCCGAGGTATTTACATCCTTGAGTTGGTGTAAGCGGACTTCTGTTCTCGTTGATTATGAATCCTAAATTTCTTAGGAGCTCCCACGTCTTTTCGACGTTCGCGAGACATTGATTAGAAGAATTTTCAGAGTAGAAAATCCTCAAAATATAAG
This sequence comes from Ophion slaviceki, assembly GCA_944452715.1. Lineage (NCBI taxonomy): Eukaryota > Metazoa > Arthropoda > Insecta > Hymenoptera > Ichneumonidae > Ophion > Ophion slaviceki. The sequence continues at coordinate 41,682,502 of OX101783.1, forward strand.
AAAGACTCGAATATAAGATCCCTGTTTTCTTAATTATCCCACAACGGGCTTCATTATTTTCTATTCGATTTTGCGAGTGGAATCAGATAATATTCGTCTTTAAGGTCCAGAGCGGCCATAAAACAATCAGGGTTCATGAGGCGATTTTTCAGTCCTCTATTTTGAGATGTTCGGTTAAAATGAAAGTGTTGAGCTTTTTTTAATTTATAATTAGTCTATTTGATTCATCGGGTTTTGGTCTTAAAAAGACGTTGGATATAACATGATTTTTTGTCGGATGGGATCGAGCTATAGCTCTTTTTCCGAGTAATTCATTAATAAGTATCGAGATTTGTTGTTTTTCTGTTGAGAACCATTTCTTTTCGATATGTACTCTGTTTTGAGTGAGTCTGGGCGCAAAATGTGTTCTATAACCTTTGATCCACAAGAGAATTTTCGGATCTGACGTTATGTTTCTCCAATTTTTGTGAAAGATTTGGAGTCTGCCTGACGGTCTACCTACAGGAATGAATGGCGTCGATTCTGATGGTTGCGGTCCTTTCGCTAGTATGGTCTTTGGTGGTGTTGACTCGCGTGTGTTTTTTGTGTCGAGTATTGTTTCGCAGTAGAGTAGCTCTTCTGTAATTGAGACGAATATTTCTGCCCACCTGGCGTCGTCGTCTGTATTTTCTGTGCTTGGTGACGCGGCGGAGGCTTGAAGTTTTTGAAGTTTTTTGGTGTCTGATATTCGTCGTGGGTTTCAGCTCAGAGACCCATCGTTCCAGGTTTTTTACCGATTTGAGTCGATCTTCCAAATCTTGACCGCACAACCACTCGTCGACCGTAAGGGCTTGCAACGCGTCTTTCGTGGAAACCTTTGCTGGAGCTAGAATGTGGCTTTTCCTAACTGCCGTCTCCTCGCGTTGCAGATCCGCCAGCAGTCTTGTAGTGCCGCTCAGGCATTATATTATTATAAGAATTTCGGCATCGCCGTTTCCCTTGACAGCCATTGATAAGGCCTTGCCTTATCCGGAAAAAAAGCGACGATTTTTTCATGTTTTGATATTATACGATGATATTGTCTCGCTTCATAACTGCTTCTGTCGCTATCGATTTTAGTTGTGGGTTCAATTTCGTCGGATTAATGAACAGACAATTGTTCGGTAGAGGATACTTTTTTATGATGCCAGACCTTTCGTCTGATGGCAGACCTTGTTTGAGAATTTCTTCCCATCGCACTGCAATGGGTTTTGGAATTGTCGCTCCTAAAACTCTGTCAGGTGCAATGTGTTGCCCATAACTTTAAGAATGTTCTCTGGTAAGCCGTCGGAGTCATCAAGGTCTACTGTAGCCGTTGCTTCGGCTTCTGAATTTTCTCGTGGACCAGTATTCGATATGTCGGGTAGCGCTTGATCGTTGATCTGTGACGTCGATGGCTTACCTAGAATAAGCACAGAAGTTTGTCACATGATACATCATCTGTTGTATGAGAAATTGGAAAAGTCCGTTTTTTTCAGCGTCAACTGTTTGTGTTTAAACCTTCCAACAACAAATCTCGATCATGTTCTATCTTTGCCAAAGCTACAGCTTTCTGGATTAGGTACGGACCTAACAAGAGACATTATGCCGTTTTACTTAAATTTGTGCAGCGGCTGAGTTACAACTCCTCTCACGGGTAAGAGCCCGGGTAGAGTGCCTGCTTCGTTATAGCGAATAATCCTTGATCGATATAGGGTATGTGTCAGTTTCCGTTGTTATGGCAACTCGATCCGAAAATTTTCCTCCATTGGTGATGAGAAAAATTAGCTTACTGTTTCTCGTATTATCTTCCGATCCGAGAATTTCAATTTCCGAATTATTTTAAGGAGATTCGTGGTGACGTCTCTCTTATTTTTGTGTTTGTAGTTACGACTACGAGTCGAGTTTGAGTCTGAAGACCACGAAGCGACAATGTTTCTTTTTTTACTTGTTTTTGCAAGCTGACGTTCCAACCATTGTAATCGTTTCTCCAAGTGTTTTTCGTTATTTTCCGTGGCTAAATCTTCATTTTTATTTTTGTATGGAAATATTTTTTGTATTTTAAATCCGTTTGATTGATTTAAAAAAATTGTGGCCTGTGGGCACAAAGAAGAAGAAGAATGACGTGATATAGAGAACGGATAAACAGTACACACTTGAAGTACCAATTTGAAGCTAATACTGCAAATTGGATAGAATAGCTATGAAACTTGTGGCAAAATCGGTATGGAGTAGGGGTGCTGCCAGTTGATCACGAGGGAGAGGCGCGAAATTAAATTAAATAAAAACGTGATACAAAAGGTTATGACAATAATGCAGCCTTTAACAAGCAAATAAAAACGAACAAAAAAACAATCAAAGCTTAAAAAAGAGAAAGAAAAAGAAAAAAAGGCAAACACCATTTGTGGCGAAAAATGTACTCAAGGAACTTATTCACGAATGCAGTAATTCAGTAATGGGGCTTGACACATCCAGGTACAGACCATTCAGTTTAAGCGTCAGAAAAAAAGAGAGCGAGAGAAAGAAACATGAGGTTGAAATTTGAATTTCAGGGGTTGTTCCGATGACAAGCTTCCCCATCGAGGAAACACTGAATCCGCGTGCATCGCGACCTCGAAATGTCGTCGTGCCTCATTTTCATTGTCAATCCCCACCGATCGATGCATAACAAAGAGAAAACTAGAGAAATAGACAGACAGCAGCGGAGGCAGAGATAGGCACAAAAAGGGGAAGAGACATATAGGAAGAGATTGCTTGATTGGTTGATTGTTACATATATATTGTCCTCGACAACCATTAGGAAATCAAAGAATAAAAAATACAATAGTAGTATACAAAAAATAGTACGAAATTAGAAAAAAAATACAAAAAAAGATACGAAAATAATGTAAAAATAATACAGAAAACATAAAATCCCAGGACACAAACAATATAGAACGTGATACCAGAGGTGATAAGAAATGGCGGAATCGAGAAGTGGCAATCTTAACAGTCACGAATCACGAACTGGAATTACGGCGAATGAGGGTAATAATGTGAATGCATGCTGACGTTCACCCATCTACTCGAAGGCGTTGAAGTTTGCATCGTTGGGATGCACCGATAGTTGTCCTTTTTTTACTTCTTCATTATTTTTTATAGATTAAGATCACCAAGATCTCTTGTGAAGATAAGAAAAACCGCTTGAGTAAGTTTCCTAGCCTAAATCAGCGGAAAGAATACGAGGCGTAGGAGAAAAATTAACTTTCGTTGCATTCCAACGATGCAAACTTCACCATCATTGCATCCGCACGCAAAGATATAAATACCCATATAAGTCTATGCGTTTATCCACCCACACGTAGAAAAAAAAGTTACATGAAATTGGAAATAAAACGAGACAAAAAACATGACAGTAAAAATATAAATAAAAGGGAGAAAGGGAGATCGCAAAACAATAAAAGTAAAGTCGAATTCGTATGAAATATAACGAGAAATCAAATAAGGATACACGTGAACATGAAACAAAAAATAAAAAGAGGTGAAAGAGGAATAAATAGACAGAGAAAAAGATTTCCAGCCCCATCGACAGTAGGAAGTGGTCTTTTCATATCGGAAGCTCGAGCCGGTGAGCCTCGCGGACGTTGCACCATTATTATCGATCGTATACGCGGGCGCACAAAGTCCCTCGAGATCTCTTGGAGAGTGTCGCGTGTGCAAGCGTCTCGCCGCGGCAAAACAGACCTCGTGGAACGACGCCGCACATACATTACACATATGCTATATTTATATATGTGTGCGTGTGTGTGTGTATATATACACACACACACGTTATATCGTATACGCCATATACACAATGAGTATACGTACAATCGCGTACATGTATACTCATTGTTTTGTCGTACACATGTATTGAGAGACACACGTTTTGTGTACCTTCACCAGTTGGTTGCACGTGCGACGCCGACGCATCACAACCGCAGTACAAGCAGAACAAGTATAAATCCTATGGCTGCAGCGCCAATGAATAACATCCCATAACGGGGCGTTTCGTGCAAAGTCGGCCCGATCGCAGAATCGAACAACTCGAACTTGTCAATATACGTACTTTGTAAGTTACCAAGTGTACCAGGTTACCAACGAGAGCGTAAATTCAAATCGATCAAGAGTTTGCCAAAAGGTTTGGGAAATTTAAATGATTTGAGACCTTGAAAAGAAGGCCAAACATTTTTCAATCCTGGAAAGAAAAATCCAAAGTTTTTGGGCCGTCGAAAAAAAATTGGAAACTCGTGGGAAAATTTTCCTTACGTTTAAACATTTTTTTTAAGTTTTACTTTGAATGCTGATTCTTAAAAATTAGAGAAAAAATTCAAGGTTCTTGGACCTTCGAAGAAAATCGGAAACGTGTAGAAAAATCTTCTATACCTTCACACTCTACATAACCTTTCGAACGACAGTGCAATTCGATGAACGAGTACACCGACCTTGAAAAAAATTCGAAAAATTTCGAAAAAAGGAGAAAAACCTTCCTATCGTCTAATCCCTTTGAGTCGCGAATCGCCGTAAATTCATTCGATGAACGAGCGCGGCTGGTGATTTCGGGACGAAAAGAAAAGCAACAAACTCACGCCCCGAGAGTGTCGTGCGTCCCCGAGGATCCTTTTCGAAGGAGGTGTAACGAAGAGACGGCGCTGAGCCGACGAAAAATGGTAAAAAACAAAAGGAAAAAAAGCCAAAGAGTCACGACAAACCGAAGAGGACGAAATGGAGAAGGGAAGCTGCACCGCCCAAGTTGCAATGGCAATGTAAAACAAAAAAGAAAAAAAATTGGAAAACAGCAGAAAGAAGAGAACATAGAAAAAGATATATATGCGTCTGGTTGAAAAGCAAGTGAGAGACGGCAGAGCGGCATTGACAACGGAACGAGTCTGGTAGAGAACGGAAGAAGCGACGCGAGGGTCTCGGCGCGCGGGGCAAAGGGACGGTGAACGTTGGCGCGCTGTGTTCGAAAGTCTGGCGCGCGGATACGAAGGGACTTGCACTTTCTCTCTTTTCGCTTTTGGCTCTGCGTCCTACGACGATTCCCTGGTGCAAAGTTATCGTCCACGCTTCGGACATTAAACCAAAGGGCTGATGATGTTGACGTTTGCATCGTTGGAATGCAAAGGAATATTTTTTTTACTAAATTTCCCAAATTTTCTTTGACAGATTTAAGCCATACAAATCGCGCGATCATTTTTTAGGCTAAAGAGCCATTAGCGATCTACAACCCAAATCTACAAAATATGATTTTCGATACTAATAATTATAAGGAAGCCGAAAAAATATCGTTGCATTCCAACGATGCAAACTTCAAGCCCATAAAGGCTGTTCGATCTGACCCTTCAGTGTCACTGTGGGTCTAAACGACCGAGCGTCGCCAAGTTTTTTTCCGCGGCTGTTTCTCTTTACGATTTTTTGCATGTCACAATCTGCTTTTAAAAAAATAATTTTTGACACATATTATTCAATATTTAAAGTATGTTCATGATTTTTTTCATGGTCATCTGACTGATAGGCTTGTCACATTTTGTCACATTGACCCAGTGTGATAAATGATTCAAATGTTAAGTTGCTAAGCTTGAAAAACCGTTTTGTTCAATACATTTTCCAATGCTCCTTCGTATGCCCCGCCGGGTTTTGCGATCCCATTCGGTTTTAGCCCACACGATTTCCAGCTTAAAAAATAACAAAGTGTCTCTTGAGTCTTCGCTCGAAGTAAATGATGTTGAAGTTGGCATTGTTGGAGTGCAACGAAAAGTTATTCTTTTGAATTCTTACATTTTTTGCTGCAAAAATCACTGAGATTTACAATCTCAATTTGTCAAAAAGAGGGGTTTGGATAAGCATAATAAAACAGAAATGGAAAATGGACGAAAAAATCGTTGCATTCCAACGATGCAAATTTCAACGTGGTCGAACTATTATGTACAGATTTTCATCGTTGGAGTGCAACGAAAAGTAATTCTTTTTAATTATTTAAATTTTTGGCTGTGAAAATCACTCAAACCTTTTTACGTATGCTTATTAGAGTTTACGATCTCAATTTTCTTTGAAGAATGATTTGGATAAGCATAATAACACAGAAATGGAAAATAAACAAAAAAAATCGTTGCATTCCAATGACGCAAACTTCGACATTTTATTCGACTCACCAAAACCTTTCTGTTCTCTTAAACGAGTTGACCCTTCGTGCGATCATCGAAAGCTTTATTTCGCAGACGTCGTTAATTTTTCTAAAATCCTCTTCTTTTATTATAAAAATAAATCGCCCTACAACAATGCAGTACATGAAAGTCCGATAAAATATTATTGAAATCTAAGCATCTATTTTATTTGTCTCACAATGAGCGACAATTTTGTGCTTATCTCCGTCTTCAATTCGTTTTCCGGCGTCTGTGTCCCGGTGCCTTGTTTTCGTGACCAGAGAAGAATTCTTTTTGGATCGAGCGTGTGACGCCATTAATATCGCACTTCTCGTGCGGCGGAGCGCAACTGTTGTACACGTGTGTAGAGCAACATCAACTACAACACAGCACACCCTGTGGACCGGTATTGTCTCAACGTGCATTACGTAAATGAGGATAACCCTTCTCCGACTCGCCCTGCTCCTCGCGCTCACTCCTTGTCCCTCTATGCCTCCCGCTCTCGCACCCGTCCCTCCGCTTTCTCGAGCTGGCTCCTATTGTACTCGTTATGCATCCGTTGAGTTTGGTCACCTCGCTATTCTCCGATCCTTTTTCATCGTCTACGCAGTCCCTCCTCTCTGCCCCCCTCCCCTCTTCTAGTTGTAAGTTACCATTCTTTTCAAGGGGTTAGGCTACTGTGACGAACCAAAAATCAGGGTTATGTAAAAAAACGAGTTCTGTTCTTAAAATAGTTAATATTGGGTAAGCCTTGACCGAGCTTTTTTTTATTGGGTTTCAATCCTAAAAAGAAATTGAATGTTGTTTCTGATTTTTCGAGGAAAAATGACATCATTATTGTTAAGGAACTATTACTACACTGAATAAGTGTACCATTTTTCAAGTCAATCCGTTGATTAGATGGCGAGAAAACGTGTACACCGTTTGGAAAAACAATAGTTTCAAGAAAAACGCGTTTAAGCTGTTCTTGAAAAATGCTTCGTTGTAATGCAACGAAATTTTTATTTTCTTTGCTGACACCGACTATATGTAACGACTTCACCGTGTGAAAGTTCGAAAAAATTCTGAAAAAAAACGTTCAAGTGGAAATCCCGACGTAAAAGAGCCAAAAATTTGTCAATAACAAGTTGATCAGTAGAAATAAGGAATTGTTGCCTTGAAACATCAACAACGTCAATGGAGCAAGTTTTTCCCTGACGAATCAAGTTCCAAAAAGGAAGCACCACAGAAATGTGATTCATCGCGATTTTGGTCATATCTAGGGAGAGAATGAGAGTATCTCATTCTCCCTGCGTATAGCATTGAGGCTCGCAGCGGTCTAATTTAAATAATGGGTGATGCGCAACACCGTTCGATTCTCACTCAACGAGACACTTCCGATTCGTCGTTGACCCTGTAGCCCAGTTCGCACGAGTGGAAGGGAAACGCGGTCAAACATTATTGCCCCCTCGATAATTCAACATATATACCTACATTGTTTATACATATAGTGCATACAAATATGGTGGATTATATTATAATGTTCATTTAAGGTTATTAATGGTGACGACATTGCTGTGATTGTATTATTATTAGAACTGTTCTTCTTTTTATCATTATTATAATTATTATCGATGTGAGTATGGCTACATTATTATTATTATTTCTCACATTATTGAGTGGTGGTTTCAACTTTTTCTTATCAAAATGTTATTCGATCGCGTAACTGTCCCCGATACCGCAGAAGTTCAATATTTCTCGAACAGAGGGGTCAGAGGGCACTCGAGGGACTGTCTTTCCTCTTTTTCCCTTGCTTTTAGATATTGTGTAAAAGTTTTTCGGCGCTGAGCGTGGGATTAGATGCAGTCGAATTAACGGAAGTAGCCGGTGTATCGAAAAGTGCGTGTTTGTGCATGTGTATATGTGTATGTATGTATGTATGTATGTATATTTATGTGTGCAGCTGGCAGACGAATGTACAAATACAGGCAAAGGTATTCTCATGTGTGCCTTTCTGTTCGTTACGAAGTAGCGAGAAGATGGGGCAATATGGAACCCTCAAGTGATAAACTACAAAAAAAACCGATGGAGCTGACTGTAAATATAATCGCTTCGCGATATTTGTCAAATTTCACGAACAATTTTCAATGTCAACTGGATATAGTGACAACTCCAATTTCGGTCATTATTATTGGCGTCTAAACGGAATTTTTTTTTCCCCACTTCGTCCTTTGCTCCGACATAATGAGAAGTTCAGCTCGCCGGTCGTTCAAATCTAATAACTGCGAAAAAAACAAAATGGCGAATTCAAAAGAGGAAAGATAACGCATGTTCGGTCGCATGGTCATTGGCCGAGAATTTTTCCATCAGGCACTTTTCAACGCTACCACCACGAAGAACGATATCGATCGACACAAAAACAACTGTTCAACGTACCAAAGCGAGAATTCTTATTTCATCAACTATAATATAATGATCGCAGGAGCGAGAATTTTCGTGAAACGTTCATACTGAGCACATTTATTGTTACACATTAGTTTATTCGCTGGATATGGTATTGAAGTTTGCATTGTTGACATGCAACGAAAATGATTTTCTTTTAATTCCTCAAATTTCCTTGGGCAGAGTTGAGCTACGAAAATCATGCACATTTTTTTCAGGCGTCTTATTTAACGATCTAAAACAAATTTGCAAAATATAACGTTAGATAATAATGGAAATACGACATCGAAAAAAAGTTTCGTTGCATTCCAACGATGCAAACTTCAACCCTATCGCTGGGTCGCCGATATTCGATCGATCATTGCTTCGTTCATCTCGAGGAACAATCGTTGCGGCGGCCCCCAATTCGCCGAGAGTGAAAGTAATGTGGGCAAATAATAACAGGTAAAAAATTACAGCAAATGAAAATGAGAAAAAGCAATTACGAAAGTGCATTGACAGAATAATCCAACAGCGGCACACCATTCACCGTGCTTGTTATAACGACTTCGGTTGCACGCCTAAAAAAGTGTTCCATCTCGCCCCACATCGTGTTTGTTATAACGATTTCGATTGCAAATCTGAAAAAAGTGTTCCATTTTGCCCCCCACCGTGCTTGTTATAACGATTACAGTTCCACACCTGAAAAAGTGTTCCATTTTGCCCCACATCGGCTTTCGGCGCTCTATAATAGTCCGGCGTTGCGCGGGAACGTTGCAACACCTGCTACCCTATACGACGACGTCGATCACCCTCTACGTCGTACCTAAACTTCGCTGAGCTGCATTGTTCCCGTCTCCCCCTCTGTCATTCTCTCTCTCTCTCTCTCTTCTTTTTTCGTTCTTCTATCAATTTCATTGTCGTTGATTCTTCGTCAACTTTGAGGGAGAAGCGCGGTCAAGATTAGGATCCAACCACAAAATTCGTAAATCCTTGCGACGTTGCACAATATGTGGTTTCATGACATAACGCAGATGGTTGGCATGCGAATACACAAGTGCCTTATGCGAGCGAGCGCCCTCGTCGATTGATCGAGATACGGCACGACCGGAAAATGCTTGCGGCTTGAAAGGTTGCACACCCCTGATCCTTAAGGGGTTAGGCCACTCTAGAGGCCGAAAAATTAGGCTTTTTGGGTTTTCTTTTTCAGAAAAATTACAAAATAAATCGAGATTGCAAAAAGGGTGTTTATCATACATATCAGGGACTGTATTCAGTAATTTGTTTGAAGCGATTAGTTTCAAAATGGCGGCTGTGCAGCGATTATCTCAAAACTGAATTTTTGACGATTTTTTAGGCAAATTTTTCACTTTCCAAAAATTTGCCTAGAAAATCGTGAATCGGTTGAAAATTGTGTGCGTTATGTTTCCGGCCAACTTAAAAATGCAGTTTTGATATAAACGCTGCACAGCCGCCATATTGAAATTAAGGGGTTACCCCCACTTGCGATTTTGAAAAAATCGATTTTTTTTTAATTGCATTTTTTTGAAGTATAAGTATCCGGGCCCATACTTCTGTATGGGCCCGGAATAGATGACTCTATGTAAGTTCACAAAAAAAATATTTTCTTCGTGTAAACTGAAATTGAAACTTTAAACGCGTTTTTCTCAAAATGGCATTTCTGAAGTCGGTGACCAAGATTACTCGAACACTAATGAACCGATCTTCTTGAAATTTTGCAGGCTTATTTAATACATCAAAATGTAGTCTTTAATCGTTCGATTTTTTTTTTCGAAAAAAATGGCCGTTTTATAGCCAAAAAACGGCGGTTTTTTTCGTTAAAATCGAACCATTAACTTTGACTGTCCGCCATTTTGTGAAAAATTAATATTTTTTAAAATCCTTCGATTAAAGACTAGTTTATACTTATATTTGACTAAATCCATCCGCATTTTTTTTCAGATGATCCACTTCGCCACAATGTTGGTCACCGCAAACCGTGTATATAAAAACATTATTTCATTGACGGCCATTTGCCACTAAACAATGTAATATTTTTCAATAAAAAAATTACTGAAAGTTCTTCAAGATGTGTTCTTTAAGATGGTATATTCATCGATTAAAAAAGTTTTGTAGTTTTCTATAAAAAAATCATGAAAAAGGCCTTTTTTGCGCTACAAGTGGGGGTAACGCGTTAATCGCTTCAAAAAAATTATTGTATACAGTCACTGATATGTATAATAAACACCCTTTTTTGTAATCTCGATTTATTTGGTCGTTTTTCAGAAAAAAATCACCAAAAAGCCTATTTTTCGGCCTCTAAAGTGGCCTAAGGCCTTAAGGCGTCTGCATGAGCTTGAAATTTCCTAAATACGATTTACCATATAGTTGTATAGTCTTGGGTCTTGAATTTAATTTGCATCAAACTTTCCGTAAAAATTCTCAAAATTAACCGAGTTATAGCGATTTTTGTGCAGGGCCAGATCGCCCACTGCGCTTCGTCGAACCGCCCCTTTGCAATTTAGACTTTTTAGGGTTTTTCGCTGTTATCGAAACTGTGTTTTATTGAACGATGTAAGACGTAACTCGAAATATGCTGGTTCGATTGAGTTCAAATTCAGGCAGAGCATAGCTTATAACATTTTCTATCGTATGTCCAGATGATCTTTTTATATGTTTACCCATTTGTTATGAACAAATTGTCAAAGTAGTCTATTTCGTCGAAAATCGATTTTTTTCTACATTTCGCCATTTTCGTGATTCTTAACATTTCAAAAAAGTATCCGGTTAGACGAAAGTTTTAACCTTAGGAATACTCACATTTTTCGCTATTTCGTTATACACACTCGGTCTGTGAGACCCGGCCAACTTTCGAATGCTGTAGTTTCCTTGAAACGACATTTATTCAGATGATTTTTTTAAATGAAAGAGCAGACTGTTTTGAAAAAGATGTGAAGAGAAATTCTATGTTCGGCCCATATTTTGTCTAAGAAAGCTATTTGAGCAGATGAAAAAGTTTTGTGGAAGAGAAGGAACGCGAGTTTTACATTTTTTTTTCAAAATGCATAACTCCGGAACCAATCGACAGAATTCGGGTTTGTTTGAGGATTCTGAAAGGGCAGAGGTGAAAAACAAAATGGTGATATAATTTTCATTATTACACAACTTCCAGGGGTCAAGCGGGTCGATTTTCGGAGTGTGATTTTTCGTTACAATCGATGTTTGGTATATTCTGTAAATATAACCTTAAACTTTTGAAACCGTGCTCAGCGGGCGCTCCGAGGCTTTGATGACGTTATGATGACGTTGAAGCATCGTGTGAGCAAATTAAAAAAAAAAGATTTTTTTCGAAATCCTAGAGTGGTGTTACTACCCCTTAAGTAAAAAACTGTAAAGGGTCGATCGTTATCCGCTCAATTATTCACGAGTTTTCATTCCGTGGCGATCACTTCACATTGCTTGCCACTATTATTCGATGCATAAAAAAACACAAATGTCATACAGGCCATGATCCCAATAAGGTGTCGAATCTCCGAATTTCATCGGGACATCTCGAAATTTTTAATTTTGCAGAGTTTGGGCATATTTTGAGTGGATTTATTTGTTCCACGCCACGATCTCGCCAGACTTACAAGACGAGCCAACGTGTAATCATAAAGACACGCGTAAGAGGCGCGCGCGTCACATGACGAGCCTTAAGCGCAGCATCCGCTTGTATGACATTTGAGACTCATTTCGCGTTCTCCACTGCTCGAGATTCATTTCAATCGCTTTTTGTCGCGGAGTGTCGAGTGAGAGAAAATATATTTCAGTTCCCACATCGCGAAGGGACATGTGGCAACGTGGTCATATTAGAATCGATGGGGAGGACAGACGAGCGTTCCAGCTCGTGTAATAGTTCCCTCAAAGTAATTCCGATCACTTTTTGCATGGCAAGTGCTGAGAATGGGCTGAGCCAAAAATTTATGTTGCCGAAGTTTGCATCGTTGGAATGCAACGAAAATTCTCTTTCAATTCGTTTTTCTCCATTTTCGTTGTTATACAAAATCACTTTTGATAGATTAAGGTTGTAGGTCTCTAATAAGGATCTTATAAAAGTTCACGGTAGTTTAGATTGGCGAGGAAAAAAATGGGGAACTGGAAAAAAAAATTTGGTTGCGTTCCAACGATGCAAACTTCAACATCATCAAACATATTACAGCGCAAATGGCTTCAAGGTCTGTCTCTTTTATTATCTGTGACGGATTTGGTGCTTTCCACCTGGCGGAATATTTTTTGTTGTATCTAACGTCTTGTACAGAGTCCACGAAAGTCAATGAAAAACAAGTATTCTAAAGCATTTGAGAATACCAAATAAGTATTTGAGAATTCTAAAGACGATAGGGTCGAAGTTTTCGTCGTTGGAATGCCATGAACATTAATATTTTTTTATTTCCTCAATATCTTTTGGCAGATTTTGCCTACAAAGATCGCTCAACAATTTTTTGAGATACTCATTTGGCGATCTACAATATATAGTTAAAAAAATCTTCTGCAATTATAAAAATAAGGAAAATAGAAAATAAAAAGAACATTTGTTGCGTTCCAACAACGCAAACTTCAACATAATAAAAGAATGACGTGAAAATTTGCATCGTGACCATGCAGCGATTGTTTTACACAATTTTTAATCCGTCATTTAAAAAAAATCAAATACGTTTTTATTACATCTGTGGTCATAAAGAAGGATGCGTAAACACGTTTGAATATCTTCATAGCTTAGATCGACCAAAAAGAAACATTGTCAATTAAAAGGAATTGATTTTCGTTGCGTCCCAACGATGCAAACTTCAACATCAATCCGGCGTCGGGCGCGGTTGGAAATCAGACTCAGCAATCACGTTTGCAATAACTCCGAAATTGTTGTACCTTTGATTTTGCGTTTATTATAAATTCTAAATAGTTTTTAAAAGTATTTCTTCGCATATTTCCTTTAAATACATCGCTCCAACGGTAAGGAATTTTGGTTTTTTGACCTAAAATAGCTTGGCATAGATTTTATGGGCAGTTTTTGAAAAAGAGCCTCTCAGGCACACCGCGCCCGACCTAAGGAGTTTTCGAGGGGCGCGCGACAGAGGGTTAAAGAAAGAAAAACACACCGTATCGTTTGAAATTCCCTTATTCATGACGTTGGTATGCAACGAAAGTTCCTTTTGATATTTTAATTTCCTTATCTTTATTATTATTATACAAAATGTTTTTTTGTAGATTTCTTTTATAGATAGGTAAATAAGTATCTTCGAAAATGGTTAAAGGATCTTTGTAGGTAAAATCTACCCAGAGAAATTAAAGGAATTCACAAATATTAATTTTTATTGCATTTCGACAATGCAAACTTCAAGCTCTTCCTTATCGCTCCGCTCGCGATATTTTTCTCTTCGCACCCAGTTATAAATAAACATCCCCCGGCGAAGCAGAGCATCCAAACTAATGTACATGAAGTTTGCATCGTTGCTATCCAACGGTTTCATTTTTTTTTTTTTCGATTTTGTTTGGTTGGTCCCGGTGGCCGTAAATATTTTTTATTCATTTTACCATATTTTTTTAGCAACTAGAGCCGAACTGACCAAGAAAAAATAGGAAATTACAAAATCGAAAAAAAAATGAAACCGTTGGATAGCAACGATGCAAACTTCATGTACATTCCAAACTATACTTCGAAGAAAGCTCTGCATTGTTTTCATTTTTTTCTATGTCCGTATCAGATTACGCGCGTCTCATGATGAAGTTTCCATCGTTGGAATACGACGAAAGTTTATTATTCCTCTATTGCTCAAATTTTTTCGCCAATTTAGGCTGAGAAAATCACTTCAACGATTTTTCCGTATCAGAGAAGATCCACGATTTATAAATATTTTTCCACGAAAAATTCCAGAAGATCCACGATGTATAAATAATATTTATAAATATTCGATCTATAAATAAATTCTACATTGTAATAAAAATGAAGAAATAAAAAAAGAACTTTCGTTGCATTCCAACGATTCAAACGTCAATGCCACATTCTTTCTCTCCAACTGCGAACTGATAAACATATTTTTCATTCAACGGGATACTTTTCACGCCAAGTGTCCTGTGAGAGGCCTCGATACACACACACACACACTCACAGCTCCTCGAACACGATAGGACGTATCGCGTGTATTGTATAATCCTCGTATTACGTATCAGCACACACGTAAACATATGTGCATGTATCCCAAGAGTCGACGTAGGGCTCAACTCTCGAAGGCTTCCCCTCGAGAGCCCTCGCCTTGCACACATACATTCGTGCCTCGGCATCGAAACACCTGTCTGCGGCGCTTCACATTTTTTTTCTTTTCCCTTCCAACGAGACCCGCGGTCCGGACGATTTTACGAACCGCCCAAACACCGGTTCGTTTTTTTCTTTCTTTCTTCGTCACAAGCTGCGCCAATATTATTGATCGGTGTACGGCTCCGGCTATATGCCATGTTGAGCAACGTTGGCCTCTGCCGATACTTCGATGGGTGATCGCTTACTCGGACACTGGCTTGCGCTTCAGCCACTACTCGATCGGAAGGCACTACTACTGACAAGAACATCACGCTGTTGATGTTTGCATCGTTGGAACGCAACGAAAGTTTCGGAGCCCAATCTTTTTGGCACATTTTGCCCTACAAAAGCACTCAAATGTTTTTTCATCGTCTTTATTAGACATCCTGAGTCGAAATAGGGAAGAAAAGATTCTGGATGATAATGAAAATATTAAAAAGAATTTTCATTGTATTGCAACGATGCGAACTTCAACATCGTGGAACATCGCTTGTCCACCTTCGATTTTTGTGTAACACATACATGAGGGATTCTCCATCGATTCAGCCACTTTTTTTCGACCATTTCAGATCTGCCGCATAATTGGTTATATCAAAGTACTACTAAAAGGCATTCTATGTGAATTTTTTCAGATTTTTAAATTCAACCTTTTAGAAAATGCCGTTTTTTTTCCAAATGAATATATCTCGGAAACTAGAAGTAACTGAAAAAAAATGTCTGTACATAAAAGTTGTAGTTTTGTGTTAACTTTCGAGCGGACGACTTGAAATAATTTTTACGATTCGGTAACGCTAATTTTTTTTACCAGAAAAGGGGAAAATTATGTTTTTATTAAAAAATGGCAATTTTTGTTGGCTGAAAAAATTCCAGTCTTCCGGTATGTCTGACAATATCGCAAAAAAATCGCGAGTGGCACGGATGGAGGTTCTATGGTACAAAAAATGAAACCACACAAATTAATTTTTTTATACCGCACTGAAAAAAAAAATTCGTTCATCCAACCAAAATTCAGTTGGTTTAACAAAATGTGTCTTTAAATACGTTCAACTTGATTTTTGATTAGCATAACAAACGTTTTGTTAATCTAACTGATAGTTTTAGTGGTGTGAACTGTAGCTTATTTAGCATGTCTGAGCAACTGTTAAAACAACAAAATTTCGAGACAACAAAATGCATTTTGCCCATTCAACGATTTCTTTTTCTCAGTGCGGATTTTAGAAAAAGCCGTTTTTTCCACATTAACATATCTCAGAAACTTGAAGTTACTGAAAAAAAATGTCTGCACATAAAAGTTGTAGTTTCATGTGAGCTTTCGAGCTGAATATTTTAAATAATTTTTACGTTCCGGTAACACTGTTTTTTTACCAAGAAGGGGGAAATTATTTTTTTATTCAAAAACAGCCGTTTTTTGCTGAAAAAATTACAGAGTCTTCCAGTATGTCTGACGATATCGAAAAAAAATCGCCAGAGTGGCACGGAGCGAGGTTCCGGTATAAAAAAATTAATTTGTGTGGTTTCATTTTTTTTACCTTAGAACCTCGATCCGGGCCACTCTGGCGATTTTTTTTGCGATATCGTCAGACATACTGGAAGACTGTAATTTTTTCCGCCAAAAAATGGCTGTTTTTGAATAAAAAAATAATTTCCCCCTTTTTTGGTAAAAAAAAATCAGCGTTACCGGAACGTAAAAATGATTTCAAGTCGTCCGCTCGAAAGCTAACACAAAACTACAACTTTTATGTGCAGACATTTTTTTTCGGTTACTTCTAGTTTCCGAGATATATTCATTTGGAAAAAAACGGCATTTTCTAAAATGTTGAATTGAAAAATCTGAAGAAATTCACATAGAATGCCTTTTAGTAGTACTTTGATATAACCAATTATGGGGCAGATCTGAGATAGTCGAAAAAAAAGTAGCTGAATTGACGGAGAATCCCTCACATGTGATAAAGCATTGATAACTATAAGACACGTATTTCCTTTTATCTGCGGAAAAACAATTTTAAGGGTTGAAACCACCCCTCAAAGAAAGACGTGTCGAGGGGTGGTTTTGCAGTTTCACCCATAAGCAGTCCACCGATCTGAATGAAACAGGAACAAAAATTCTTCCGATGTAAAGCGATGAAAAATGCACTATCGAAATATTGAAAAAATTAATTAATTAAGAAGTGACACGTCTTTTTTGAAGGGGTGGTTTTACCTCTCAAAACTGTTTTTCGCGAAACAAAAAAAAAAAGCCGTTCCTCGTGGTTTTCAATGCTTTATCACATACATGAGTTTCAAAAAAATCGGAGACGGATACTTGAGTGATGTTGCATCGTTGAAAGGCAACAAAAATTCTTTCTTAATTTTTATTTCTTTCTTTCTTTCATCGTCCAAAAGCTTGTGCTGCAAATTTCAGCTGCAGATTTCTAATGCAATTCTAAAAAACATTCTAGCGACATTGTCGTAGCCCAAATTTGTCAAAAAAACATTGAGGCTACGAAAGATTCGTTGCGTACCAACGATGCAAAGTTCAATATCATTATTTTTTGTGAGTTTCCGATCCTAACACAACTGGAACTCCGTACAATATACTCTCGCCTTTTATCGGCACAGGTTTTCCACAATTTTCTTGTTCCCCCACGCGAACGCCATACGAAGTTGTTCATTAGAGAACGAGTGGCCGTGGGGAACACTCTGGGGGGTCACTCGGGCACTAGGTATAGTGAAGTGACACGTGTGTGCGGTGACGGTCTAAGGAATGAGATCGTAAATACCCGAAAGAGCATACGAAGAAACATTCGAATATGAAAAATAATCATGAAATAATATATCGAAAAGAAAATATGTTAGTATATTTTAAACGCAGAATAATCACGGCGTCAACGTTTGCACAGTTGGAATGCAACGAAAATTCTTATTAATTTTTTACTATTTTTTTTTTCATTTTTAGTATAACGAATAATTTTGCATCCATTAAGGTTCTGCATCTCTCCTGAATATTGCAGAACTTTGTATCGTTGAAATTCAACGAAAATACTTTTCCTTTTCGTTTTTCTCCATTTTCATCGTTATACAAAATCACTTTTGATAGATTTAGGTTGTAGGTCTCTAATAAGAATCTTAGAAAAGTTCGAGGTAGCTTTAATTTGCCAGAAAAAAAATTGGCGATTGGAAAAAAATTATTTTCGTTACGTTCCAACGATGCAAACTTCAACATCGTTCTACTGAGGATAAGAAAAATCGTTTCAATGACTTTTGTGACCTTAATCGGCGAATAAAATGAAAGCAATAAAAGCAGAATTATCTTTCGTTGCAGTTCAACGATGGAAACTTTAACACCATGAATAATTATTATATATAATTCTGTGTTGTACACGCGCGCGCCCACACACACACACACACACACACACACACACACACACACACACACACACACACACACACACATACACACACACACGGGGTGATTCACGAGAAGTCAGTCACTAGGAAACACCGGTAAATATTGATTTGAGACGAAACAGTCGGAATTATATGTAGTGATTATATGTATAATGATTATTCTGTTATAACATATACATGTGGGGTAAGAGCACCAGTACTCATCCCCGAACCAGTAGTCGGCCACTTCATATTAAATTATATCTATATATATTTTGAGTCAATGTTAAAGTGTAGGGCCGGCTGACTACTGGTTAGGGGCTGAGTACTGGTGTCTTACCCTATGTTAACTTCTAATGAATCACCCTACACACACATCTATATATATATATATATTATATGTAGGATTATGCATGATTATTCAGCATTTAATGTGATGACATATTATTTTTTCGATACATTATTTCATGATTAATTTTATATCGGAGTGTTTGTTTTTATGCTCTTATATATTTATAAAATTAATATAAAATTCCGATATAAAATTAATCATGAAATCATGTATCGAATATATATATATATATATATATATATATATATATATATATATATATATTCGTACGCACTTACATATATTCATATGTAAGTGCGTATGTGTGTGCGTCAATGACCCTGTAAGTGTGGAATTCCTAACCTTTGTAACGTGACTGCTCTAGCTCGCAATTTTACTTTGACGCTTTTTACAATTCATATAAATACGGAGGGCCAAATAAAAAATACAAAAACAAATTACAAGCTGAAACAGTTATGTTCGGAAGGTTAGGAATTCGAAACTCGTGGGGTCACCGGAATACATATATATGTCAGGGATCGAATGGACGCATCCCGAGACCTTTTCTAACATACGATCTTTCTCGCCCTCTTCCTCTCCCTCTCTTTTATCCCCCCTTCCGCCTCGACCGCCGTTCTTCGCTCGCTGCAACGCGCGTCAGCATCCGAAAACTCGATTCTTTCGATTTTGTTTTTTTTTTCTGCCGGTCCTCGCGTGAAACAGGTATTTGGGTTCAGGCGCGCGGAGTAGGGATTGGCGCGACGACGACAAGACTTCGCGTGGAGCAACGGAGACAGCAAGGTCACGGTATATCGAGCGAGAGAGAGAGGGAGAGGGAGAGGGAGAGAGAGAGAGAGAGAGAGAGAGAGAGAGAGAGAGAGAGAGAGAGAGAGAGGACGGAATTAAGAGAACGGTAAAGGTCTGTCGATTCTATCATTCGCCCCAGCTACTGATGACCGAATACGAAAACAAGAGTGGGAAAAAAAAACATTGAAAAAAGTTCACTGAAAATTGATAGAATCCGGTGATTTCTATAATTCGCAGTAGTTTGTTGAATTTATTATTTCGGGTTCGCCCCTTTATATTTATTTATTTTGTGTGTGAAATTTCATGGCGTTGAACTTTGCATCGTTGGAATGCACCGAGTTCTTATCAATGTTTTTAAATCTTATTTTATTACACTATAATTTTTTTGACAGATCAAGTTCGTGGATCCCTCATGAAGATAAGAAAAGCCGTGTGAGTGATTTTGGTATCCTAAATCGGTCAAAAAATGTGAGCATAGAAGAGAAATTGACTCTCGCTGCATTCCATGGTGTTGAAGTTTGCACCATTGGAATGCAACGAAAATTCTTCTGTACTATTTCATTGCTTCATTTTCATCACTACTTAAACTCTGTTTTTTCCAGGTGCAGGTTATGGATCTCTAATAAGAATAGTCAATAACGTTTCGGTGATTTCCGTAGCCTAAATCGGCAGAAAAAAATTAAGCAATGGGAGGGAAAAATTATTTTCGTTGCATTCCACCGATGCAACGATGCATTGCACTCCAACGATCCGAACTTCAACGTCAAAGAATTTTAGCCCCGAATTCGTAAGAATGCCAGCGAGAATATATAAATAATTAGGGTATTGAAATTTGCATCGTTGGACTGCAACGTAAATATATTTTCTTCGTATTGCCGATTTCTTTTTGGCACAAGAAGACTGCACAAATTACTGAAACATTTTCGAGGATCGTTATTAAAAGTATGTAACGAAAACTTGGGCAAAAAGTCTCGATAATAATAAGAATAAAGAAATTGAGAAAATCAAGAAGAATTTTCGTTGCATTCCAACGATGCAAACTTCAGCGCCATAAATAATTAAATGTTTAATTATTTCGATTACACTTGATTGTTTCAATTAGTTTTATTCTTTCCACCGGATTCGACAATTTACGTACGATTATCTCGATTCGATTATGTCCAATGACGTTGCATTGCATCGTTGCAATGCAACGAAAATGATTACTTTTGAAATTTCCCAAACTTCGTTTGGCAGATTTGTGCTATGAAAATCGAGCAAACCTTTCTTAGAATTCTTATTTAACGATCCAGAACAAATTTGCAGAATATGATTTTGGATAATAATAAAATAAGAAATTTAAATGAAAATTCGTTGCATTCCAACGATACAAACTTCGACCCCGTTTATGTCCAACGATCGTCTTCGCACTTCGGTAACTTTACCGTACGCAATTATTCCACTTTTCATAGCCTACCCCTATGTTATTCGTTACTTCGCGACTATCCGTTAATTACTTCGTCAAGAATGTGCGTGCCGACTTTTGGAGTACCAAAAAGTTGCTATATTGAGAAAAAGACGAGGGAAAAAGTCACCACACGTCCCAAGATTGCGCGCCAATAAAATGATTGGCGAAACAGTGGATTTGCGCGGATCACGGTGGATCGAGTCCCCTCGCGGCGCTTGCTCGTCTTCTCGAGGCGAGTCAGGTGTCGCGGTCGACGAAAACCGTTACGGCCGGCGCAGAGACGAACACGTTACACGCGACAGTGAGGGCAACGAGAAATTCGCTAGGAGTAGAACGTTCGACGCGAACTGGTTTTTTTCGATCATGCGTAACATCGCGAGTTCTTGGAACTACACACAAACAAAAAACACGGACGAGTTTTTCGTCCGAAATTGAACGTGGAACTTGGAGCAAAAACGCAAAAGTAAGCCCCACAAACTGATATAGTGTCTTGCCCGTATGCACCGATCGAGACGGTGAGGTTATAAACACGATGTAACCGTCAGAGTAACAACGAAACTGAATTATTTTGTGTCCGGTGTTATCGGGCAACTTTACTTACGTTAAACGTCGCAGTTCCCTTGCCGCCGTTGTCGATAAATCCACAGAACGAGCAAGGGCACAGAACAAGTTACTACTGAGAATAAGAACTGAACAAACAAAAGCACATCACGGGCACTCGTATCGAATAAAACTACTGAAAGAACCGGGAAGCCGCATGATTGGGCCCCGAGTTTTCTTTTAATTTTCTTCGTCGTTAAACGTTAAACCGATCGCATTCAATATTAGGAAAACGCCAAATCGCTCGAACTGGAGCGCGCGTACGTGAATCACGTTTGAAAAACCGTCACGAGCGCGACGATACACACGAGCGAAACACTCGAAGCGCTTTGAACGACTACGCGCTGATCGCCGGCGCGCTCGGGACTCGGGACGCCGCTGAGCGGGTTTCCACCACCCCGCGGCGCGCCACGTGAAGCTCTGCCCGTTCGAGTGGAGAACAGTAACCTGAAGTTCGCCGGCTCATTCGCGACTTATTTCGCTATCGACGTTAGAAATGTCGTCAATGTCGACACTTTATTACTCGTGATAACGATTCAAAATTGAAAATGAGAAAACAACGGGCTTTCATTTATACCCAGCAAACCAAGTATCGGAAATGTACCGCTCATGTGGAGAGCGCCGTACCGGTACTGTTACCATCTCGTACGTGCGGACGGTACTGGTCCATTACCGGTACGCCGTACGGTTCGCTGTACCGTGAATGTACTAGTACGGTACCGGTACAGTATCGCCCCCGTGGAGCCACCGTGCACTGCAGTACGGTGTAACTCCACGGTAGCGATACCGTGGAAGTACGAGTACGCTGGTATCCCGTAGCCGTACATTATCGGTACAGCAGGGTACGGCGTACTCTACATTTGCGGTACGCTGTACTAATGGTACGCTTGGTTAACTGGGCCCAGCTAACCAAGTATCGGAAATGTACCGCTCATGTGGAGAGCGCCGTACCGCTACTGTTGCCACCTCGTACGTGCGCACGGTACTGGTACATGACCGATACGCCGTACGATTCGCTGTACCGCCAATGTGCTAATACAGTACCGGTACAGGATCGCCACCGTGGAGAAACCGTGCACTGCAGTACGGTGTAACTCCACGATAGCGATACCGTGGAGGTACGACTACGCTGGTATCCTGTACCCGTACATTACCGGTACTGTGGGGTACGGCGTACTCCACATTTGCGATACGCTGTACTAAAGGTACGCCTGGTTAACTGGGGGGTATTGAGGGCATGTATCGCACGCTAAGACGTTTCGATACGGTCGCGACGGTATTGCAGTATTGGTAGTTTTTGGCTACGGGCCACCACAAACGACCACCAGATGACGCAGTAACCGTCTTCTACTGACATTAGAATAAAGAACGGAGGCCCAATAGGCAACGGGTGCTGCATGTCCGTGTGTGGTGCGTATCGCGTGTGCACCAGATTATCAGGATTGTCGATATTTTCGGTGGTACAATTTGGGGCAGTTCTACGATAACCGTGGCGCCGCTATTTAATGATGGATTATTTTGTATCTCGACGAGACAAATCGAAAGTGAAGAATACAATTTTTCGATATCGATATTAGTTTTCGAGATATCGAATTTTTTAATCATTTTTTTTATAGATAATATCGTAAATCTATCGAATTACACATACACACACACACGCACGCACGCACGCACGCACGCATGCGTGTCCCAAAGATTCATTTATCTAAACATATATATCTCAGCCACATATATCCCAGATATTCATTCAAACACTATATTTTTGTCTTGACTATATTGAGTCACGAAATTTAATTCAAATTTATACGGTAAATTCTTTGTAGTATACTGAATGCATCCCCTAAACTTTATATCGATCGTTTACACCGTTTCTATAAAAATTACAACGGAAAAAACACTCTAACATGGGAAGATGCCTAATTGTTATAATGTAAAGAGAGCCGAAATTGTCAGAATGTACTGACAGTGAGTGATTTCACAGTTTTTCATAACATTTTAAACATTTTTTGACATTATTTCGTGAGTAAAACTGCCATTCAGCGATGAGCATAGGTATCTCTCTATGTTAAAAACTGTTTCTACAATTGTAAATTTTATAGAAACGGAGTAGACGATCAATTAAAAACTTGGAGGGTGCATTCAGTATATGATAAAGAATTTACTGTATAAATTTGAATCAAACGGTAACCTATCGTCAATTGTCCCAAAACGATTCAACGGTCTTAAAATGTGTAGAATTCGGTGCATCAGTTAGTAATTCACAATTCATCCTATGGTAACTAGAATCTGTACTCTTTTTCAACATTTGGAACAATTTCGACCGTCGGGCTTTTTCTGCAGCAATATCACATGTACACAATAAATTTCATCCCAATTGGTGGTATCGTTTGGTCGAAATTAGTGTTCAAAGTTTCGAAGCGGTCGAGCGTGTGATCAATGGCCTTACTATTTCTTGAAGATAAAAAAACTGTACCAACGGTCGGTAAAAAATATGAAATATGTATGTTTTTAACAATGAATGTACTTAAACTGTGAAATCATTTCAACGAACTTGTTTTTAAATTATTATTGTCGTTTTTGGGCGTTTTGAAATCGAAAAGATAAATCGACTACTCCTACTAATATTTGTTTTAAAAAACTGATTAATAATATCAAAGGTCGGTAAGAAACTAGGAAGTCAAATGTGTTCCAAAGTCATTGACTTAATGTTCAACGGAATAATAATTATATCATTGTTGTTATTTTCATTCCTATTGCAGCTATTATTATGATCCTGGTTATAATAATTATTACATTAGCCATGGTAACAATCAAACTGACTATGTCGGTTTTTACTGAACATTTCACTGTTTCTTCCTATGACGACAGGTTTCACAATGTTATCTTCATGGCAAAAACCCAGCACGATGTTCTTCTCCCAAGAAATTCGCAATTTCGTACGTTAATTAAATTTCGCCCAACAAGGTATTCAAGTTTTTATATATGTATCTCTGCACTTATAAACGGAAGTGTCTGTCAGTTTGTCTGCACCCGATAAACTTCGGAACCCATAGTCCGATGTGGATGTGGTATTCACCAGTGTATAGCGTATTTTCCGCTGCAGGTTTAAAGGGGTAAGGCCACAGTAGAATTTTCAAAAAATCGATTTTTTTCGCTAAAACGGTGCTTTATCATCATAAGAATAAATTACTATTCGATTTATAGCAAGACCTTTTTTCACCGACTTTGAGCGTATAATGTAAGCCCACCTCTGGTACGGCCATAGAGTACCTAAAACTTGAAACGCGTTTTTCTCGAAACAACTTTTTACCAATTGGCGTGACAAATAACTTCGACAATTTTCACTCGATTTACTTCAAATTTAAAAGTTATGTTCCTAATTGCATTTCTCAGAGAAGTACGTACGGAATTGCTGATTAATCGAAAACTTTTCATTTTATGAGCAGTTTTATACGAAATTTTTCACTGCAATTTCACTCAAATACCTACAACTCAATTCAAGTACAAACCTTTGAATAAAACAATATTTTTTAAATACCGTACGTACTTCTCTAGGTATTCTAATGTAGATTGACGAGAATTCTTGTTTTTTGTTCTAGGTCAAAAATTGTGGATACCGAATGTCACGCCGCGGAGCGCCTAAAAAAAGATAACAAAAGAAAATATTAGTACTCGGCCGTTTGTACATAAAAAAAAAGATATATTTTTTAACAGCTTGTTATTCATACTAGATGTGTAATTAATTTGATGAGCGAATCACTTTTTCATACGAAAAAAATTGTTAAATTCGCACATGATTTTATACCCGTTACTGTGGCCTAACCCCTTAAGCTATGTATCATCGCGGTAGGTTATCGGGGAGCTGAGCAGTGAAAAAAATGTAAGACGCTCAGTAACAAAATTGACCGTGTAAGCATGCGCTACCTATTATTTACGTCTTATGTATAGAACAGGACAAATTGAAAAATTGTCAAATGTTCGATCAGAGAAGAAGAAGGCATTGTGCGAAGCTGGAACAGCATTCGCCGCATATTATACGGAGAGAATATAGGATAGAAGGAAAAACAGATGGGCGCACCAAATTCCGTCAACTCAGCCCTGAATATGGAACATATAAAATGTATTTTTTTTTTTTTTTTTTTTTTTTTACACTTTGGCATATCTCGTTCACTGCTGAATCAGAAGGCTCGATGCGTCGACGCCATTTTCCACGCTAGCTTCCTTTCGTAATTCATAAATCTGCAATTATCGTGTAAAAGCTTGAAATTTACGGAAAAAAAAACGAAATTCAACAAATTATAGGTTGAAAAGTGTGTTTGTTGTTGTACCTGAATGTAAGCCTCCGTCAAAGTTATCATTTGCGGTAAAATTTGCGTCACGTGCAAATCTTGCAACTCGTACCACTGTCCCGTAGCTCGGTGCAAAATGTGGACCCTGTAAGTGCCCTGACCGGGCTCACCGTCGTGAACTATGTTCGCTACCAAATCGTACGTAGTGCACGGGTGAATCGCTTTTACCTCGGGCGTGAGAATATCACCGAAATCCACATTTCTGAAATGTATTTCAACTGATTAACACGCTTTATTGACTGGTGAATTCGCTGAATTTTATTTACTGGTTCACGCAAGATAAAATTTATTCGCGAAAATATATTTTCTCACGGGTCATTTATATACTGGAAATAAATTATGCGAACGTCAATTATGCCAACGTCATTTCTATAGTTTCTAATTTTCGCCCGAAATATAACGGATTGTACATTAAGGGGTCATACTACGCTAGAGACTCAGTGAAAAGTTACTTTTTAGCTTTAATTATAATTTAGGTGTAAAAAAAAAAGCGCGTTGGTCTGAGACCAAAATATTACTATTTCAACTACTAAATTTCTAACGTCAAACTCAAAATAATGTAATGCAAAACTTTAAATGGCGCTTTTCCCCAAATATCGTTTTTTTTAATTGGCTTGCAGCGTAACTTTAACATATTTGATGAAATTCACTTCAAATTTCCATAGTATTTTCAGAACAAAATCCTCCACAAAAATCCGTAAGGTTTTTTTCGATTTGTTAAAAATTACAGTTGATTCTATTCGTTCAACTCGCGATTAGCCAAAGACTCAATCTTTTTTCAAATGCTTGCCACATGAAAAACAATTTTTTTAACTTCCTGCGTATTTCTCTACCTACAGTTATGTAGATTATTAAAAAATTGGTTTCTGATTCAAGGAATACGAAAAAACTTTCCGAAAATATAAATCTAATCCGAACCACAATATATTCAAAAATGTGATAATAAGCTGATATTTGATATTCTCGCATGCAAATATATCGATTTCCATTAATTGTTCGATTATACTGACTTGATCGGGAAGTTAACGATTGTTGGATTTTTCTCAACGAAAAATGTGTTCTTCGTAAATCGCTGTAAAAAAAAATTCTATTCGTTCAACTCGCGATTAGCCAAAGACTCAATCTTTTTTCAAATGCTTGCCACATGAAAAACAATTTTTTTAACTTCCTGCGTATTTCTCTACCTACAGTTATGTAGATTATTAAAAAATTGGTTTCTGATTCAAGGAATACGAAAAAACTTTCCGAAAATATAAATCTAATCCGAACCACAATATATTCAAAAATGTGATAATAAGCTGATATTTGATATTCTCGCATGCAAATATATCGATTTCCATTAATTGTTCGATTATACTGACTTGATCGGGAAGTTAACGATTGTTGGATTTTTCTCAACGAAAAATGTGTTCTTCGTAAATCGCTGTAAAAAAAAAGAACATTACCCAAAATTAATCGCGTGCAGTGCAAGTGTAACCGGGCTGGAAAATGATTTTTCACCTTAATGTACAGAATCAGGTACGGGGGCAATTCGGTTATCTCGAATCTTTTCATGAAGTTCTCCTTGTAGGTTTTGTACTCTTTTTCCGCCACGGCATTGAATTTGTTCAGGAGAGTGTACAAGTTAACCTGCATTGGAAAGGGAGATTATCATTATTATATTGTAACGTTGCGAAAAATCGCAACAAGCCG
Organism: Ophion slaviceki; assembly: GCA_944452715.1. Classification (NCBI taxonomy): domain Eukaryota; kingdom Metazoa; phylum Arthropoda; class Insecta; order Hymenoptera; family Ichneumonidae; genus Ophion; species Ophion slaviceki. The sequence goes on from OX101783.1 coordinate 41,709,989, forward strand.
AAAGGTTCCGGATTCGAATCCCGGCCCAGAAGCGCCCGCATTTTTTCGAATAGTTCTCTGGAGTTTTTACCAGCGTTACAAATGGCGCACCCATGTTGGGCGCAATTTATAAGTTTCACAATCTAACAATCAAAAAGATCAAAAGTTTGACATTGCAAAAATTCTGATGATCCGGCTCGAGCCGTCGGGATGAAGTATGAGGAGAGCGCCCAATGCTTATGCATGGAGCCGATTGACTGTTACCAAGTGTTCGCTTTCAAATAATCATCATATTAAACTTACGTTTTCAAACTATTTTTCTACATCTAATTGTAAAAATATTAATTTTCTGAGCATTCGGTGATTACATTAAATGTTTTCATTACTTTGTATAATTATTTTCTAGAACTTTTCAAAAATGAATATCGGTCCGAGTAAAAAAATGTCGCTGGAAAGAAAAAGTGTGTACTAAAGCTGTCTATAATGTCGAACAAATCAGAGACTTCAATCATTTTCCGATATTCTGAAAAAAAAGTTATGTATGAAAAAAATTGCCGCGTTATTTTGTCTTTGCCTAGAAATTTATAGAAATTTATAATTTCTGAAGATAGTTATCAAATTAATATTAAGTGATTATTACTAATTAAGAGAATAAGTACAAATAATATTCGTTGTTAATTATCCTGACCGAGTAGTTTGAGGTTCCCGGGCATGATTACCGAACACGGATAAGATAGGTAGCATTTGTGCCGTCTACGACGTTGCTATTATTGCACCTAATATTTTGTGTGTTTGATTTTCGCACAAATTCGCTATCGAAAGATTCATAATTTCATAACGGTACTGTGGATCCTCATTTTCACGGTACCAAGGGTTAGTCCCATAATTGGTCGAACCGTACCTATTTTTCCAGCTCTGTGGTAGCATTTACTTAACAGATATTAAGGCCTTAGGCCACAGTAACGGGTATAAAATCATGTGCGAATTTAACATATTTTTCCGTATGAAAACGTGATTCACTCATAAAAGTAATTACACATCTATTTAGTATGAATATCAAGGTGTTAGAAAATATATATATATATTTTTCTTCGATATACAAAATGGCACACTACTAGAAACTTCTCGAAACAGTTTTTTTTTTCAATTGACGTGACAAATAACTTTAACAATTTTCACTCGATTTACTTCAAATTTAACAGTTATGTTCCTAATGGCATTTCGCAGAGAAGGACGTACGGAATTTCTGATTAATCGAAAACTTTTCATTTTATAAACAGTTTATGAGCAGTTATAACGAAAATTTTCACAGAAAATTCATTTCTTAAGTTCAAATACCTACAACTTGTGAATAAAACAATATTTTTTTAAATTCCGTACGTACTTCTCTAGGTATTCTAATGTAGATTGACGAGAATTTTTGTTTTTTGTCCGAGGTAAAAAATTGTGGATGCTAAATGTCACGCCGCGGAGCGCCTAAAAAAAAGATAACAACCGAAAATATTAGTAGTCGGCCATTTTGTACATCGAAAAAAATATATATATTTTCTAACAGCTTGATATTCATACTAAATAGATGTGTAATTAATTTTATGAGTGAATCACTTTTTCATACGGAAAAAAATTGTTAAATTCGCACATGATTTTATACCCGTTACTGTGGCCTAAGGCGTTAATAATGTACTGAAAAATGATCGGGAGTTTTCCATAAGCGTAATGTAATTAGCCCACGAAATACGTCGAGTTTCCGAAGTTTTTTTTCTAAAAAAACGGTACTGTGGATCGTATCCAAACTGCACAGGATAATCAGTAAAGGGGTTATGAGCGTCCAGAAAAAATGTCAGCTCGGTGGTAACATGTTGACCTAACCCCAAAACAACCTTAAGATGATCTTTACTTTACAGGCACACCTGCGGAATGATGTTTTCGGTGAACTGATCCTTGAAGAGCGGTGGCGGTGGAAGATCGCAGGTCAGATAGAGAAAAGGGCTTTCCGTCACCGTTTCACCATACTCGACGGTATTGAGTAATTCGCTTCTCTGGCTCTCTTCAAGCTCCAGAGGTGGAATCTTTCGCGTGTATATCCTCATGTGTCCCAGAAACGTTTTGTAAATGATACTCGAGTCTTTCTTCTTGCTGCCGTTCAGGGCCAAATGCAGAGCGTTCAGAAACCAGGACAAGAAATCCACGGGATCGCCTTGAATAAACGAACTTCGAAATTAATTCGATACTTCTCATCGATCGCGCTATTCTCGGAATTGAAGACAATCGTGGGTAGTAAGGGGTTGGTGCTTACCCTGCTCCGTGAACTGAAATCTTTTTTTACTCCATAGTACAACGGCCTGCAGCATCTCGTGTGGACTGACGTGAGCCTTAAAGTTTCGTGGATTCCACAATTTGCGCATGAGCTCACCGAATCTTTGCACCAACAGGTAAGAAGAATCTCCGGGCGGTCTCTTCACGTGACTGTAGTTCGATTCCCTGAGGAAGAAGTCCCGTAACGGCGTCACATGGGAAAGAGCCTTCAAACAGATTGAGGAGAAAACGAGTTAAATTTATTTAACTCTGACTGAAAAATCAACTTCGTCGAAACTGTACACAGTGTAAATTAAGGACTAGTGTCACACCGACTGATTTGCACACGCCCAGCGTTCTCCGCGACTGATATTTCGGAAAAAAGGAAAGTCCGTCACCTCTGTTAAAAGACGAAAGTCTTTCTCTTCGTTTGCCCGAAATCTGATCCACCTAAAAGACAACTTGGCCGTAGGGTTTATACCAACCGGACGTGTCGCTCATGTCCTAAACTCTGGTTGAACGTCATTCCGTTGGTAAAATAAGCAGCAAAATGTGTTTTTAATTTGGTCCATTGGCTGAACGGTTATTCAATTGAATAATAGTTGAAGTATTATTATTGATGTTGTTTTTATCACCATAATTGTTATTATTATTATTGTTGTTGTTGTTGTTGTTGTTGTTGATCTCGTTATAACCATTTTTATTTTGACTTACTATTTTTTATATTATTTTTAATTAAATCTCATTGCTCCGGGCAACGCACTTCCCCAACACAAAATTGTTTTTCTGTAGATTTCGATTGTACGATTCCAAATTAAGGGAGACTTTGTCCTTGAAATTGTCAAAAATTCAATTTGGGCTCAACATGAGCAGCTAGAAGAAGAGGAGGGATGCCTCTATGGACCAGGCATTGCCGATTAGCGGTAATTATAAACACATTTGTGTAACATATCGACCTGAAATTTGGAGAGCATACTCAGAAAATATGTCTTCACGGAATGACGGATCGTTTTTTCGATAGATACATTTTTGCATTTATTATTTATCTTTTTATGCGAAAAAAACGCGAAAATTCGATTTTTTTTTAAATGCCGCCATTTTCCGAAATTTGTACTAAACGAAAAACCCATCCGTCATTCCATGACCAAAGGGTCACAGATTGATAATATGCTTTGAATTTGTATTTCAGATCAATAAAGAGGGGGCAGTGATGTCAGCCGTTTACCTCCCGCGATTTGAGGACCTGTTTTCGCGGAGCTGCAATGTCCGCCATATTGGTTTTTTCTTAAAAAAAAAAATTTAACGTTCTGTATATCCTGAATAAAAGCAAGAAAAAACCGCACTCAAAAAGCTTTATTCGTTTCCTTTAAAAAAAATAAAATGTAAACACCTGAAATATGGCACTCCAAGGACAAAGTCTCCGTTAAAATCCGCAAAAATGTTTTATTTATTTTTGTAGCTTTAATCTTACGAAAAAAATATGAGAAAAAAACGCATTCCATTCCAACGATGCAAATTTTAATTTCATATACCCCCGCCGGTTAGGCTCGAACTTAATCTAGACTCGGGTGTTACCCAAGAACTATGGTTAATTATCGTTCTCGCTATTATTACTATTATTATTGTTGTTGTTCTTATGATTACTATTGCTACTATTATTACCGTTGTTCTTATTATAATTGCTATTATAGTTGTCACCTCAACATTTTCCCGCGCATCTTCGAGACTTTGCGCGCGGCTTCGAATTCAATGATTTTCGATAAATTATTATTTTTTTAAATATAACTATGCAGTTTTAAAGTTATTACTTTAAGGTTACTACTTTTTTCAAAAATGTGCATAAATTTCGAGATATTTCAAGTCGAAGATCACTTGGGAATACGAGCCCACGTGTACTTTGTGATTCAGTACGGAGGTGTAGAAAACAGACAGGACGAAATTATGAGGGTTCGTAGTGAGCACGGAATCCTCGAAAAACAAAAAAAAGATCGATGAACAATTCTAGATTGGGTTAAATCTCAGTCTTACGGTATTGAACTTTATAACAAAACATCCATGTTCTCACCTGCAAAATAACATTGCAATAGTCGTTCGCCTTGATATTGTTCATTCCCACTATACCGGGGGAATACATGGAACCGTCGATTGCTCTGGAGCGTTTGGAAATTTTGTCAAGCTGGGCGATCTGAACCTTTCCGAAAGTCGGATTCAGCACGTACTTGATGTCGTCCAAGGATGAGTCTGCAGGAAGAAATGAGTCGCTTCGAATTCGCTATGAACCCTCCAATAATTATTCTTCACAATCGTACGCACCGAGGATCTCGTAATTGTCGGGTAGACAGTAAAACTTGAGGGTATGAAGATTCAAAAAAACGTGATGACTCTCGGCTACGCTGTGGGTATAAGCGTGAGTGTTGGTACCCCTGCCCTGGAAGTACTTGCCGCAAACCAGACAAGCGTACACGTTGATCCTCGAGAGCGAGACGGAGCACAACTTTTCAAAGTCAAAATCCAAAAATTGTCGATTTATCGTGTCGAGGTATGGACACAGACGCGGCGCGTTCGTTCTGTTCTTTCGATCCGTGCCATTTTCTGAAACGAATATTTGCCTCTGAATCGCTTGACGTAACGTACAGATCAAGTTACAAACTTTCCGTTGGTGTTTTATAAAGGGCATACACCGAGAGGAAATTTTGGAAAATATCGATTTTTCATATTTTTCGAAGTTTAGGGAGTTGTGGGTGTTTACAGGTAGGTTTTGCCAGCCGGTGCACTTTAAACGTGTTTTTCTCAAAACGACTCTTTCAAAATCAGTGACCACGATATGTCGGAAATTACTGCACCAATGAACTTTAAATTTTACAAGCTTCTCTTACATATCAAAAAAAGCAGTGTGTCAACTAAGGAATTTTTTTTCCAATGCATACTTTATTTTTTATCAACGAAAATAGAGTATTTTGTTCACCGAAACTCGATGTTTTCACTTTGGATGGCAGCCATTTCTTCAAAAATCAATATTTTATTGAATTCTTCATTCCAGCACTAGATAATTTCATGCAAAACTAAATGCGTTTGATTTTTTTACTTCCGATGATTTGTTTCCGAGTAGCAATGGCTGTCGCAAAGGACATTTTCCAAACAGCGGTCTGTACAAACAAATGTATCCACCACATTTATAAATATTTGTCAGTACGAAAATTGTAAAAGATAATTGAAACGATACTCTTTTATGTAAAATAAAAGTAAATAATTGAAAACCCGTTCTCATTTTCCCAGGATAAATTCATGAAAATTCCATTCTTCCAGCCGCAAGCTAGGTTCAACCCATTGATGATTCTTTCAACTGTCTGTATCAATATTTAGCTTCATTAGGGCGAAATTCTTGAAAGTAAATGTGTCACGTCTAACCCTGCCGCAAATTGCAAGTTGCTCGGCTCTTTACAGGGTGCTGTACAGGTTGGCCAGGATGTACGGAAGAGCCAAACACGAAAATAAACAGAATTTCCATACTTCACGGTAAATTATGATACTTGTGAATGAGTATTGGAGTGTCCGTAAAGTTTTTTTTATACATAAATTAATAACACAGAAAATCTTATATGTTCAGTATCTTTTTTTATTTTTCTTTAATATATTATAACTGGCAGTCCAACAATGTTCCTAAGAACACATGCAAAACTCCTGGATATTGAGTACACTATAATTCTTAAATGAATTACCAAATGGGTCTTATATTTTTAATACAGGCTTAGAACAAATAAAAGGCTAGTGCATTCCATTTTTATTGCCATGGTAGCATTTCTGCACAACTGCCACATTCCATAAAGTTAAGTATCTAAAAACATGGTTTTGTAGTTTGTATCGTTGGAATGCAACGAAAATGAATTCTTTTTCATTGGTATTTTTTCGTCAATTTGGATTATGAAAATCCTTCGAACGTTTTTATGCATTTTTATTATAGATTTACAACCCAGTCGCAAAAAAACATGCATAATAATAAAAAATTGAAGTAAAACCAACATATTGTTGCATTCCGACAATAGAAACTCCAAACTCATATAAAAACATATGCACAGCGACCCGCCATTTAATTAATTTTCCATGATACAATGCGTTTGAGAAAAAAAAGGTATAGCATGTGTCAGGATTTTAAGGATTGAAATTGTGTACAAAAAATGCCTTTACAGAATCTTTCTACAAGAATTCTGTACTTGACGGCAACAATTAGTCAGCGAGTATGGATTGTGTCGTATAACAACGCCGCTGCATTATAATTTCTTGATAAAAGACTTGTTAGCCGTTCGGAGCCAAATCAGAGGAATTTTTGCGAACGTCAATCATTCGCCAATTGTAGCGATAAATTTGCTACATTTGTCTACACTTTCAGGTTATGTTCATGTGTCAAATGTTTCTCTCATTCTATCGACGCATGAATGAGGTAATCTTATGCGGGTGTTCAATTCTTTATATTGTTAGTATTTATTGGTACTCGTTGTAGGGACATTTGGAAATCTTCACACGGTAACTCGCGTTTGATCACTTATCACGATAGATACGAGTTATTTTTTGAGGTTAACTCATGAACCGCGACAGAGGAATTTTCATTCCGTAAAATTGATGACAAAGTACGCAGAGACGTTGAAAATTGCATCACTGCGCGAATAAAAATGTTGAACTCACTGTTGAGGTCGTCCTCGGAATCGCTATACTCCGAAAATTTTCTTTTCACACTTTTGTTCTTCCGCGATTCCATGTTTGTCGGCGAGAACGTACGCAACGATTCGAATATAGAGCCCGAGGGGATAGGAAAAGTTCCTAGAACGAAGATTCAGTCCTATAGAAAAACACAGTTTGTGCCGACATAGCGACGTGTCACAACCACGGGTTTACACACAGCCTTGAAACGACGGTGGTGGGTGGGGGTAGGCCTGCTTAGTGTCCAAGATTCGTAAATTCCGATTTACGCCGTAAGTTTCGCTCATAATGTCGGGGTGTCAAGTGCGACATAGAAGGAATATAGCAATGTCGTGGGCTGAACTCTCGGACTAAACACGAACGGAATTACACAAAAATTATCACCAAGTACTTTCCTTTCACAGCACACACGAACACGTTTTTTACTATAAAGTTTTGGTTATGTTTAACCATCATAGACGCGGCAGGTTAAGGGAGGACACCACTGTAACGGCCCATTTTCGACCGTTTTGTGTGGAATTTTTTAAAGAAAGGAACAACATACATGGTCAAAATAATTTTTAGGCTTTGGTATATATTTGGTATATAATAACATACATGGTATTATATTTATATGGTATATGGTATATAATAACCTACATGGTCAAAATAATTTTTAGGCTCGGAGACCCTCAAAAATAGCTCGAAAACCATTTTAAACTGTTTTTCAGCTATAAACAAGTATATCGTTATATATTCGTATCGTATATTCAAAATCCTTTGAACATTCAAGTTCAAAGTATTTTTTAAAAATGTTGACCAAAAAACCGATTTTTCGAAAATGTTAGTGTCCTTCCGAGGGACCAGGGGACGGGCACTTGTTGACCGCAGCGCCTTGGACACCAAGCGTACCCCCACTACTGAAATTCGCCTTTGTTTTAAGACCTATATGTAAGACCGTGGTCTCGGTTGGGGCCCGATTTTTCAGAAGTACTATCAAAGTGCTAGCCATATGTTTTGTAACTGCAGCCGCCAGTGCTTAAGGCGTTAGGCCATGGTAACGGGTATAAAATCATGTGCGAATTTAACCATTTTTTTCGTATGAAAAAGTGATTCACTCATACAATTAATTACACATCTATTTAGTATGAATATCAAGCTGTTAGAAAAAATATATATATTTTTTTCGATGTACAAAATGGCCGACTACTATTTTCCTTTATTTTTTTAGGCGCTCCGCTGCGTGACATTTAGCATCCACAATTTTTTACCTAGAAGAAAAACCAAAAATTCTCGTTAATCTACATTAAGCTGCGTGTCCACTTGCAATTTTATTGCGCGATTTCTTGTTGAAGGACCTATTGCGAGAGCCTCGCATTGTGTAAACGACGCTGCAAGTTGTCTCGTGCTAACTTGCAAGAGTTCGCACGAGACGCCCGTAAGTCACTTTTGTTTTTGGTGGATACGCGTTCGTACAAGTTCATGCGAGTTTCTCGCACTTCTCGAAGTAGGTTCGAGTTTCTCGCATTCGTATCACAGCAAGCATGACGGACACTACAAAAAGTGAGTGAACGCAGCGCGAGATCGTCCTTTTAATTGCAAACTATGAGTTATTTCCCGAATTGTCGGATGTGAAATCTCTAGATTATAAAAATCGATTCAAAAGAGACAATGCATGGATAGAAATTGCAAAAGTCGTCGACGAACCAGAAATCGATGTTGCAAAAAAAAGTAAGGAACTTGCGAAGCCAAATGTTCCAAGAATTGAAAAAAATCGAGAAAAAACAGTGGACAAGGTAGCTTGCTGAGTGCTGTAAAAGCAAATGGCCATATTTCGACTCATTAAAATTCATCAAAATAGCTGCAGATTATACGTTGACGGTACACAGTCGCAAGAAACCGAAGTGTTACGAGCAAACGTACGGTTGGTGATATTGCACGACGCATAAATGTATATTTTTTCGCAATTTTTGCCTTGATTAAGTTTAATAAAAAATAAAAATCCGGAGATGAACGCGAAGAAATTTTTTTAATTGGTATGAATCCGTAATTTGCAAGTCTAACAGACTTGCAGACCACGGATCCACACCAACTGAAAAACTTAACAACTGTTAACTGAACAACTGCAAAACCTAACAATTGTAAAAAAAAGTTAACAACTGTTCTTCGACACCGAGCTCTGCACACTTCAAAACCCATTCTCGAACCCAAACTTTTCTAGGTTTTTTTTTTAATTTTCTTTTTCATAATCAAAGATGCTGCAACAGCAGCAGCAACTTGCACTTTAGCTCTTGTCGACATCTTTATCCATCGACAGTGGACACGGTACTGCGAGACATTTTTTTGCGAGAAGGATGGCGAGCTCGCAATAAAAACTGGGACGAGTAACTTGTACAAATTATTGCGTACAGTGGATACAACGCGTACGAGAAATTGTGCGAGTTCTCCCACGAGAAGCTCGCAGGTGGAAACGCAGCTTTAGAATACCTAGAGAAGTATGCAGGAATTTAAAAAATATTGTTTTATTCAAAAGTTGTAGGTATTTGAACTTAAGAAATGAATTTTCTGTGAGACATGAGAAAAGTTTTCGATTAATCAGAAATTCCGTACGTACTTCTCTGCGAAATGCAATTAGGAATATAACTAAAATTTGAAGCAAATCGAGAGAAAACTGTTAGTTACTTGTCACGCTAATTGGAAAAAAGCCGTTTCGAGTAGTCGGCCATTTTGTACATCGAAAAAAATTCTAACAGCTTGATATTCATACTAAATAGATGTGTAATTAATTTTGAGTGAATCACTTTTTCATATGAAAACAAATTGTTGAATTCGCACATGATTTTTTACCCGTTACTGTGGCCTAACGCCTTAAAACGAGAAGTTTAGTATTTGTTTGCACGCGCGCACTTTTTTTTCGTATCGTCAGGTGGCTCTACTCAGCGGCAATGCCACAAGCAACGTCATCAAGGGCCCATAACGCTTATCGGACAGTTACTTTTTTTTTAACTTAATTTATTTTGAGCCCGTCTGGACGCACATGGCGTTGAGCTTTTTTTTAATGTATTGTATAAACGTTTTTTCTAAATAAATATATTGGCGCTCCCGGTTTTCCTTGAATGCAAATATGGAATCACGATGAACGGACCGATATCTCGAACCTCGACAACGTCCAAGTATACTACATCGAACTTTGTTCACTTCGGGTTGGAGGAGTTTTGGATTCGCGATGCAGGATTTGTTTTAACTTAGAAATGTTATACTGTAGTCGACGTTTTTATTTAGTACTATAAACTGATAAGCGAAATTCTCATTCGTATATATGAACAGAAATATATAAAAAAAAAGGTTAACGTGCAGAAATGCTGAACCCTGCAATATAGCATTTTCTGCAGGATCTTAATATCAAAAGGATAACATTTCACGCTACCTGTACTCCCTATCTATACAGCCGTGCCTCAAATACTGATTCAATAAGACAGCTATATGTGATCTAAACAATTGTCACGAAGTCTTCTTGTTCCTCTGGTACTTTGAGCTTTGATGCGAACTTCGGTAGGGACTAGTCGTACCTGGGAAGCTAATTTTGCGAGTTAAAGAGGCTGTCGAAGGAAAAAACGGGCGGGGATGAGGTCGGGCGCTTCTTGAATGTTGGATCAAGCCGTCGCGGCTGATTTCTGTTCGAGGGCCGTCAAGCGACGCGAAAGCATATCAATGGCATCCCAGACTCCAATATCTTTACCCGCCTCATTGGACGGCGATGATTCAATGCCACCAGACGCCGCTCCCGCGCCTGCAACCGGCTTCGAAACACTTTCAGCTGGGTTACGAAGATCTTTGGACGCATCTGGTTCGTTATCCTCACTCGTTTGTAGACTCCCGGAGAGGCAATCGGTGTGCTGGGGAACCGCCGCAGCCTTCAACTCGTTCTGATACACGATCAATTCTTCTGGCGTCACTGCAACACGGGTAACGCAATCGTGAATATAGATGAATTCTTGCTGTTCATGGAAAGGGGGGGGGGGGGCGGGTTATTTTTTTCGACTCACAGATCCAGTCGGCCACCTTGGCAGAATCGTCGGTAATCTCGTTGATCATTCTTGTCAGTTGTTCTACTATATCTGCCAACTGACTGTCATCAGCGTTTATCAGATTGTATTCGGAATCCCAAAAGTCCCCAAGATGGTGCGTCGTACACATGTGCCTCAATCGATCGAGCATCTGCAAAATGTAGTGTCATGCTCAACGGTCATCTAAACATCGAGTATCGAGCGAGGAAAGAAGGGTATGGCTACTCCTTTACGTGGATGAAAAGGTGAATTCCGGTTAATGTGCAGGTGTCTGGCAATCCGGCATCGTTTTCCATGCTTTTCGCATAGTGCATAGCCAGAGTCTTGATGTGGTAATGAGAGATTGCATTCCACTCCCGATTGTTTCGCAGTTTCTGTTCCGCGTTAACAATAATCGTAGTAAAATGAACAAACGAGCAGCAGTGACGCCCTATGAAGTCGGTAAAATTTGTGCAAGGTTTAATCTATGTACCTCGAGTTGTCGAATGACAGGTATGAGGTAGCTGTGTCTTGACAGTATGTCATTCTCATGATTGTAGAAGGCCTGTCGCCACAGGAGATGCTGATCCTTACCATCTTTCAGAGGTTCTGGCACGGCGTACCATTTCTGCAAGTTACGTGTAACAACACCAGATCAGATTGGCATTTTTCAAACCTCGAATTTGGCTTGAAGCCTTCAAACTTACAAAACCCTCCTTTGCTGAAGATAACGGTGGTTTACAGTCAAATTCTACTACAGGCATGAGAGTGACGTTCATTTCTGGAACGTTCTGCTTGTTGACACACACTGTAAATGCAGAACCACCCTCGCACATTTTGATCTGACAAAAATAGAACCAAAACAAATACCATCAACCAAAATCATTTGTTGTTATCGTCACAAATCGATTTGTTCTGTTCTAATTGATGACAGTTGTCCATGCCCCACCGTGTAACTATCAATCCTGGGTATATTCAACACGGCCCATGCCAGCAAACTTTCTATAGACTGTCGAAATGCGTCTTTATTCAAGCCCTTGACATACTTCCTCATCCAAACCTCGTAGCCCACAAGCCAGTCAGACATGAAATTGCTACACAAGTAACATTAAAAGGATTAAGGCTGGCAAAAATTGTTTGTATCTTTTCATTCTTTCATTGCTTCTATTACCTGTAATCACGCCATTGAGGTGTATATATTGAGTTGTCCGTAGGAAATCTCAGCTCACAATAGCCTGCCTTTGCTTTTACAAACTGTGAAGCAAGAAGACAAAAAGCATATATTATAACACCGACAAAAATGTCATAGTCAACGATACTGGAGAGAATCACTCACCTCGAGATTCTTGAAATCCAGGGGGATCTTAATAATGATGGCTACATTGAACTCTTGTGGTTTACCGACTTGCAGGCCTTTGTAATAGTTCTCAATGAAGAAAAAACCCTGAAACTGTTTCCGAAAGAATTTGTCTCGCCCTTTTATAGTGGTGAAAACGTCTTCCAGTATCTGAAAGCAGATTCCAAGATAACGAATCCATCTTTTTAGATGCACTTCAACGAGGGCTAAATCGGCAGCAAGGAACCTCTTTTAAAATGCCTTTGTTCCTCTCGTAGAGGTCATCCTCTGTACTTATACATTCGTCGATTGTTTGCAAGATCCTTTCGTCTTCGCGTAATTTTTTCGCTTTCCGCTCGGCGTCCATCTCGACGTGGCTCTCTCGGGGAGAGAGGACCGTCACAAGGCGAACAAAAGGCAAGGAATGCACGATTGCGAATGTTCGTCGACGGTTTTACTGTTGTACGCAGAATATTGCGCCTCGATGAAAGAACGGAAGTAATATCGCAAACTGGTACCTGAGATTCTTTTTACTATTCTTTATCTGTGAACACGGGTAGTTTGTTGCCGCTTAAAATTACGAGAGAACAGAGAAGATTACGTGATCCACGTCGTAGAACTCCGCGCAAGTGACCGGTTCTCTTTGTCTTCGAAGAGCCGGCGTGCGTCGGCCGCGCTGATATCTAAAAACGGGGGGAAGAACAAAATTCGAGACAAAGTAATACCGGTGTTCCCCCTTCCGTCTGAACGGAAAGGTTCTTTGTCTCGGTTGGGCCTCGGGTTTTCAGGAGCTCCAACCTGGCCATATGTTTTGTAACTGCATCTGCCAGAGATTGAAACGAGAGGTTCATGGCCTCTGCACACTGCGCGCGATTTGCGATGAGCGATGATCGATATCCAATGGGAGCTCAGGTATTCCGGAAACACCCTAAGAGAGTGAAGCTCCCATTGGATATCGCTCATCGCTCGTCGCTCATCGCGTGCAGTGTGTAGAGGCCATTAGGGTTTTTTTCTTGCACACTTGCATTTCCTTTCATCTCGTGAGGTGGCGCTACATACCAGGGATGCACCTCTGTGAAATTGGCCCGCCAAAGTCACTTTTAAAAAAATTATTTTTGATAATTTGTATGTCGGTCGTTTGTTGATGATTGTTGGATTAATTTCAACGTTTGTTGGATGGCTATTTGTAGAGAAAATAAAAACGAACATTTCCTGTGAAGTTGGCTGATTTTGGTCAATTATGACTTATTTTGAACGTTTGGTGGCTTAACCCTTTCAATACGGCGAAAAAATCAGTTTAGTGCGCCTCATTACTGGGGAGACTTATTTCTCCTCCAAGTGATTATTATGATGAAATAACTTTTCTGTCTGAAACTTGCTCAATAAGGGGGTGAATTCCTTACCGCTGAAATACGCCTATGTTGTTCAGTAACTGGGACATATGTTGTCCCAGCCGTAATTTCAAAAAATTCCAGACTGGGACAGCATATGTCCCGTCAGGTGTGAAAGGGTTAAGGGAGGACACCACTGTAACTGCCTATTTTCGACCGTTTTCTTTGGAATTTTTGTTTAAGAAAGAAATCAAATATCGAAGTACGTAAAAAAAATTATTTGTCAAAAGAATACATAATGGCGGCGCACGAGTAGCTTTGCATTACTGGTTTTCACCCAACCCTCTCCGGGGCACGCAGTAGAACTGTCGTTAATTTAATCCTGAAACTGAGAGTGAAATATTTTCGTTAATTTTATTAGCTTTAGGAGTGAGTCAAGTACGGAGGGAAATTAAAAAATAATGAAAACAACAAAAATAGAGACGAGTTTGAAAAAAAGTTCGTTTTATCGACCATAAGTTTCATTTTAAAAAGTGATATATTTTTTACAATTGCCAATCAACCGAAAAAACGCTCGTACTTGACGGTTCAAGCAATCTAAGAAGCTACAGTTAAAATTTCAAGTCGATTGGACACAAATTGGTCGAGTTCTGCTGCATACCGATTTCAAAAGCATGGTTTTGACAAAAACGTGTTTGCAGTGTTTGCAGTCAACGGTTTTATAGACGCTACAGCGGTTGATTTTTTTAGCGCAATCTAATGCCACCTATTGGACGCAAATAAAACTATTTTTAGACGGTTACTGTGTCCCCAAAGATATTAGGCTTACAAGAGTCAAGAACTACGTATACCCGCGTGGCATCACCAAAGGCGCTCAGAGACACCCCTAAAAAATTGCTCGAAAACCACTTGAAAACTGTTTTTCAACTCCAAACGAATATGCATCACATTTTTAAAGGTTCAAACGATTTTTTAAAAGTGTTTCCAAAAAAAAACGATTTTTTAAAAATGTTATCGTGGTGTCCTCTCTTAATCGGAGCGCAATCGTTTGTCGGTTAGGACTTTCATAATTAAAACGTTTGTCGGATCTTGGATCGTACAGTATTGATTAATAAAGAAGTTGTCATAAACGGGAAGATGATGTTGCAAGATCATCGTTTCATTGATGGAGGGCACCTCGGATGCTCAGCTACAATGGAGCCAAAAGCCGCTTTTTCCGCACGGCGCGCTTCAGTCGTTGAGATGTCCTTTCACTGACCACTGAGAAAGGGACCCTAGTAGTGGAAGTGGTAAAGGTGTATAAGATTCGGTCGGTGGCTCTCTCTACTCCCGTCGTTGTCCGCTGCTTGTCCAGGTTCCAAAGGTCGGTAAGATAGGAGGAGGCAGGAAAATAATTTTGCGTTTCGTCTCGGGTACAGTGACAGACTTATTAGTATGGGGCTGTGTCACTGCACCCTGCCGTAGACGCGCTGGGGGTTAGGATCTTGGGGAAAGACGGTTGTATATATTGGAACGCATGCCCCTGCGACTGCTTGTGAGAAACAATGGAACGATGTAGCCGCGTAGCGATGAGATGGTGGAACTAGCAGGACCGCCACAAAGGCACCCAAGAAATTGAATTTATTAATGATAGTAATTAGTTGAGTTCTTCTGTGGACATTATTTGAGAATGTGACTTCTGGAAGTCAAATAACCCAGCATTTCGGAAGTAAATGAGAAACCGACTAGTGTCCCCTGTATCTAGTATCCAAAATGCGCTTCACCAATGAAGCGATGGTCTTGCTACCCCATCTTCCCGTTTACCGCAAATTCATCATTCCTTAATATTGTACGATCCATAAACCGACAAACGTTTCAATTATAAAATCCTTAGCAAACAAACGATTGTGCTTCAATTAAGCCACCAAACGTTCAAAATAAGTCAAAATTGATCAAAATCGGTTAACTTCACAGGAAATGTTCTTTTTGGTTTTCTGATTATAAACAATTATTCGACAAACGTTGGAATTCATCCAACAATTACGGACAAACGACCGATAAATGATGAACTAAAAGAAATTATTATAAAGTCGTATTCGGCTGACGAATTTTACAGAGGTCGGCAATGCCACAAGGAACGTCATCAGGGCTGCAAATACTCAACGGACAAAGTTACTTCTTTTAAACTAAATTTGCTTAGATCATTTCTGGACCACCACAAACTTACTCAGACCACATTAACTTTACAATTTTTTTTATTTTCATAATAATTTGGTGGTCGTTTGATAGTGATTGGTACGCCACTAAAAATGCTTGATGGTCGACTGTTTTCTTATAATTAAATAATTATTTTTTTTTGTCAAGTTTGCCGGGCCTTTTTATTTATCGTGAAATACATAAAATAACGAGCTTAATTCATGCAGAATCGTTTAGTGATAAATATGCTACTTCCGACGTTTGGTAGTTCCTTAATTACGCGAATTGAAAAACCATCTACGTTCAGACGCAGACGAAAGAGGACTGTAATTGGTCGGATGGATCCAACGGCATACGGATCGTTATATTTCGATGTCTCTGTTTTCTTCACCGATCTGGTTCTAATAAGTCTCAAACGGAAGATAAGCGTTTGGTAGTGATTGGTAGCTTACTTATAATGATTGGTAGCTGATTATTTAATTACACCGATCGTAAAACCATCTACGTTTAGGCGCAGGTGATAGAGGACTGTAATTGGTCACTGATAGATCCAACGGAATGCGGAGCCGTGATGTTATCATTTTTTTTTATGTTGTCTTCGCCGATTTCTTTCTAATAAATCTTAGATGAAAGATAATTGTTTGGAGGCGATTGGTAGCTCAAACGCAACCTTTGTTAGTTAATCCAAACGCCGATTGAAAAACTATCTACATTTAGACGCAGGCGATAGAAGACTGTAATTGATTATTGATGAATCCAACGGGCTCGGAAGCAGTGATATTTCGATTCCTTTATGTTTTCATCGCCAATTTCGTTCCAATAAGTCTCAAACGGAAGATAATCGTTTGGTAGTGATTAGTAGCTTAATCCTAACTTAATAAATTTATAACTAACTACCAAATGTCGGGATTAGCATTGTTATCACCACCAAACGATTCCGCGTGGATTAAGCTCGTCATTTTTACGATTACACGATAAATAAAAAAGTCTGGCCAACTTTGCAAAAAAATTATTATCTAATTATAAGAAAACAGTTGACCACCAAATGAATAAAGAATCAAACCAGTAAAAAGTTATAGCGGTCCAGCTAAGTTTATGGTGGTCACAATTTAAGGGTAATCGTATGGTGATAATTAGTAGTTTTATTATAACATTTGGTGGTTAATTCTATTTAGGTTTAAGCGCATGTGTAAGAAGGCTGTAATTGGCCCTTGACGTATCCACAGGAATAGGGCACTAGAGATATTTCCATTTCTCTAGTATTTATTAACCAATTTTGTCCGAATAACTCTCACACAAAAGATAATCGTTTTTTGGTAATCGGAAGCTCAATTATGACGTTTGGTAGTTGATTCCCCAATTATGATGATCATGAAACCATGAACGTTTACCCAGCGAGGGGAAGGGGGCAGCAGCCCCCCTCCCTAGAAGAAAGATCAAGTCTATTATCTGTTGCCCCCCACCCCCACCCAATGTATTGTACACTGGTTGATCCATTGAAATCAGAACCAGTAATATTTCGATGTCTTTATTTTTCCTTCACTAATTTCGTTCCAATAACTCTCAATCAGGAGATAATCGTTTGGTGGTAATTGCTATTTCGTTTATAACATTTGATGGTTCATTCCTCAATCCCGTCGAACGAAAAAACACGGACTCTAGTTGACGCGTATAAAGGAATAGAAATATTACTGCTCCACATTCGGTTAGGTCCGTCAGCGACCAATTACCGCCCTCTTTCGCCTGTGTCTAAGCGTAGATGGTTTTTCGATCGTCGCAAGTATGGAACTAATTACCAAACGTCGGGATTACTATATTCATTACCACCAAATGACTCTGAATGGATTAAGCTCGTTATTTTATGGATTGTACGATAAATAAAAAAAGTCCGGACAGCATTACAAGAACAATTATTATTATTTACTTATAAGAAAACAGTCGGACCACTAAGCAGTCTTATTTCAGTACCAATCACTACAAAACGACCACCAAACGATTACAAAAATAAAAACATTGTCAAGTTAAAGTAGTCTGGTTACGTTTGTGATGGTCTGACGCTTACAATGTGAACGCCGCGCTTTGGTGTGTGTATACCTTTTACCACACAATGTGTATTTATTGTGCATGGATTTAAACAATACCATCGAGGGGTTCAATTATTATATTCGTAACCGATAAACAATTGCTCTGCGATTGAAACATCAAATAATCAAAATATATAAGAATCTGAAAATTTCACAATACGTTCTGTTTTTTATTTTTGCGTCATGAAATGTGCAACAAAGGCGGCAAAGGTCAACAAACTTTTCGCCATGAACAAAATCTTGGTTTTTATTTTCGGCGGGCGATTTTTACGGAGCTTCGTTATTCGGTTCGCTTCGAAAGTTCCCGAAGTTTCTTTTGGCGCTACCGTCGCCCCCAGTCGCCGCGACGGTCGCGACTTGTGCCTTACGTCGAGATGCCATTGTGTATATCCGCTCAGCTGTTTTTCACGGTAGAAAGTGACCGTGCTTGGAGCAAAAGGAGAAAGAGAGAGAGAGCGATAATCCGCGCATTGCTCATCATCGTGCGTATTTCGGAATTTCACGGTTTATTTTTAGTATAAGAGTCGCGATGGTGCGAGTATGTGCAATCGACGCGCACAATCTTTTTGGTTCGGAAAAAATTGTCAGTTCGTTAAATAAAAAGTCGAGCATCGTATCGCGGAGTGTAAATCAACAGAAGAATATACAATAAATCTCAAGAATCGTGTGATTCCTGCCATCGTTGTTGCACCTGTATTTTTTCTATCGTTGTTTGTTTTTTTCCCCTTTGGCGACTGAAATCGTTTCTTGGAAGAAGCTCCACCGCGAAAAAAGCTCTTTTATGCAATTCGTGTCCGCTATTGGGAACGTGCAGTGCGTTCGTCGTTTTGTGAATTATGAGGGGCACGAGATCCAGTGTTTTCCATGACATTTACAATCAACCGTACGATGATCGAACACGACTCAAATTGTACACCAGTAGCAAAGGTACAAAGAAATCAAATCTTCCAAATGTCATCGTTATTTTCGAAGGTCCCAGTGTGGGAGTACACCACAAATGATTTTCTCGATTTATCAAACATTTATCGTAATACCTCTCTGAAGCCTCAAGTAAACATTAATTTTTGTACATCACATTTATATTATCCGAATAAACTTTATTAGAAAACAATATTTCGAATTTTTTTTCCTCATATTTGCCAAGATTTTTCGACCTCCACTTGTTTCGATGAAAAATTTGCACTTCCGATAAAGTACATTTTTTACATCTAGTTTACCATTGTTAATTGACAGAATGGTTTTTAAATTGAAATTTTGTTTTTTTAGGTCTATCGTCAGAGAACATTATCGATGATAGACTGCCTTGGAAACAGCGTTGAAGTATGATAAAGTTTGCATTGTTGGAACACAACGAACATCAATTCTTTTTAATTGTTCGAATTTTGTTTTGGTTATGAAAATCATTCAAACGTTTTCACGTATTTTTATTAGACATTATCGATCTCGATTTACCAAAAAGAAGGCTTTGGATAAGCATAAAAACAAAGCAATGGAAATTTAACAAAAAATGACGTTGAAGTTTGCATCGTTTGAATGCAACGGAAGTTTTTTTTTTTTCCTAATGTTTTCTACAATCGATAATTTTTTGTTATTGATTAAAATATAAGGAGTACAACTTTGCAGTGACCGTTTTTTTCAAAAGTTTAAGGCTTTATTATAAAAAAGTGGCTACATATTTTTTAATCAAAGTACTGCCCGTCGCTAGCTACGACCTCGGCCCATCTTTCAGGTAGCATTCGAATCCCGCGTCGATAAAAGGCTTGGTCCTTGGAGGCAATCCAGGAATCGACCCAATTTTTTACTTCTTCGTAAGTACCGAAGTGCTGGTCAGCCAAATCGTGTGCCATTGACCGGAACAAGTGATAGTCGGAAGGGGCAATGTCTGGAGAGTACGGCGGGTGGGATAAAACCTCCCATTTCAGCGTTTTCAAGTACTTTTTCACGACATTTGCAACATGGGGTCGGGCATTGTCATGCTGCAGTATCACCTTGTCATGTCTTTCGTTGAATTGTGGTCGTTTCTCTTTGAGTGCCTTACTCAAGCGCATCAACTGACGTCGGTAGAGTTCCCCTGTGATGGTTTCGGATGGTTTGAGCAGCTCATAGTACACAACGCCCAGCTGTCAGCCCGTCTTCAAAAACTTTCTGCCTTCCGCCACCATGCTTGTTCTCGACTTCAAAATCTCCACTTTTGAAGCGTTGAAACCACCGCCGACACGTTTTCTCACTAATAGAATCCTCCCCGTAAGCATCTACAAGCAAACGGTGGGCCTCAGCTGCAGATTTCTTGATGTTGAAGAAGTAAATCATAACTTTATAATGCATACACGTATCCGTTAGCTTTTTTAAATTGTTTACATTGGCAGAGCCTCTAGTTTAAAATGCCACTTTTTTTATTGAGCTAGGGCCACTACTTCGGCCGCAGTGGCTCTCTAAGTAAAACGGTCACTGCAAAGTTGTACTCCTAATAGTAAATCTTTTTGGAGGATGAGAAGAACTGTTTGAGTTATTTATAGACCCTAAATCGATTAAATTAATGAGAGCGATAGAAGATAAGTTAACTTTATTTGCATGCGAACTATGCAAACTTCAATATCGTGCTTTGAAACTATTGGAAAGATCGCTCTCCATGTTCCATACATAGCCAAGTCCTGCCATGAATTTCATCTGATATATTTTCCTTGTCATCATCTCTTATGTTTACATTTGTTGCAGCCAGCCTCCAACTTGTGCAGCGAATGTCGTTGCTCAAGAGATTGAAAGTTCACAACGGTTGTGTCAATTCCATAAACTGGAACAGTAGTGGTACTCTGATTCTATCAGGAGGTGACGATCGTCATCTTGTTCTCACCAATCCTTATAATTATCAGGTATAACCAAATCAAATTAAAAGTAGCTTTAAAGAAATCACGCGAAACAGTATTTTTCATTTAAATGTGAAAATCCGTTTTGACACATTCTCTGGTAATGAGATAATTTGTTCAAATAATACATACACTGGAGAATGATACTGGATTATCATAGCTAGCAACTAATGAATAAATATAAAATAATTTAACAAATTGTCACGCACGGAGTCTCGTAGCTGCGATTTAATTCTTGAATTGTTTTCCCTCAGTTGATATTTGTTATTGCTGTTTGTCAAAATTCAAGTAGTATGATTTTCCCCATCCATTGAGACTTCATGAAATTTTGTAATCGCAGCCATGTAAAAAAAACAAAATATTGAAAAATCTGTGATTCTCTACAGTTTTGATCCGTGTATAGATTTTTATTTAAATTTGATAATAAACAGGGCTTTTCTCTGGGCTATCTGCTTAGCGAATCCAGCTCGGGACCTGTAAATGTTCGAAACATGGAAAATGCATATTATTTTATATCAATTTTGTAAATTCTGAATAATTCATAATGTCATTGAGTAGTTATTTTCCTTGGGTAAAATTAGACAATGACATTTCCTTGAGAATTAAGCCTTATGGAAGAAGATTTTTTTGGGAAAGAAGGAATAAATTAATCATAACAAATAGAATTCTCGCAATCCGTGTTTGCTTCGTCATCTGGTAACCTTCTCTATTCTAGGATCATTGCATTTATGATTATCACTGCACTCAAAAATTGGAGGAGAGTAAAATAAGATTTTGCAAAGGAACTTTGGCATAGCTGTATTTTGATGACTGGATATCACTGTCAAGATTCTGAAGCTTCTAACCCCATTTATGTGTCAAGAAGATGAAAAATCAAGAGAGTCAGAGGAATTAACAATAGGTTGTAACTTAAACATTTCAGAGCCTCTTTTTCACACGGAACTTTGATCTGAGGTATTTTCAATTAGATCGACACGTTCGTGCAAATTGTCTAGTAAGAATGACAAGTTTTTGAATGAAACTAGCCTACAATCTAATTGAATTTTGGTAATATTTATAGATCTCGCTGAATTCCGTGCCAAAAGTATTTTCACAATAGTCCTTGAAACGTATCCTCGTGCGGATGTAACTTACGATGTAGAATAACTTTACGTTTCGGAATTCCAATTGTCATACGTTTCAATTCTTTCGTAACAATCGTAATTGATATATCGTTCAACGAATCAAGTTGAGCATATGTTGGCATTAATTCGATGTCAGTGACTTTTGTCATTTAGTCTCCGGGGTTTTTCTTCCGACAGAATGGATTAACGATGAACCTTGATCTTTGTGATTTACGAAATACCAAATGGGCCTCTTCAAGGAAAGCATTATGCATAGCAAAACGGTCTAGCCAAGGTCTAACATTGGCCTAGTTAGGGCGAAAATGCTCATCTCTGCCAAATGGAGATTAAAAAACACACACAAACATATATATATATAAAAAGAAAGGATCCACGTGCGCTCCCACTGAAGCTAATTTTATCTTGAGATCTAGAACTATATCTAGGTAATTGTGAGGCTCGCTATTGACTGGGGGGATACTGTGTAATGTGGGTAATGTCGCGAGCACCAGAGTATGATAGACAGACCCATATAAATGATTGTCCCTTTACTTAACACAATTAGGGTTGAGGTGGAATGTTAGATTTTCTCGTGACTCCAGGGCACATTAAGGGGTTAGGCTACTGTGATGACCTGAAAATCAGGGTTATGTTGAAAATTAATTTTGACAGAATAAGTAGGATCATTGAAAAATCGTTTGGGGATTTATTTGTATTCACATTAACAAAGTTGTGTACCAAATTTCATTAAAAAATAATAAATATAGAAGTTATCAATAATCTTGTGAAGGACCTTTGATTTTGGCCACCCGGTTGACCTGAAACAAAACAAACCAGTTTTTTTTAATGTCAAAATAGATAATACTGGCTAAGAATGGCGTTGGAGTTTGCATAATTGGGAATCAAGGAAAGTTCTTTTCAATTTTCTTTTTATTTCTTCACTTTTATTACAATTAATTATTTTTTCATAGATTAAGATCGTGGATCTCTTATGAGGAAAAGAAAAACTGTTTGAGTGATTTTTCCATCCTAAATCAGCGAAAAGAATATGAGCAGTAGAAGATAAATCAACTCTCGTTGCATTCCAACGATGCAAACTTCAACATCATGGCTAAGACTTAATCGAGCTTTTTTTGCTATCGTATTTCAATTATCGAAAAAAATGTTTCAATTTTTTTTCTCGATTTTTCAAGAAAACGTGACATCATTATTGTTTAAGTAATGAAAAAAATGTGAAGAAGAAAAACGTCGTTCAAGACTAAACTATTCGGACGTTGAATCAGTTCTCGCGGTTTTCCAACAGATAGCGTTACCAGAACTGCGTGTGTGTAGTTTAAGATGGTACAGCATCTATAGATGCCGTAGATGCCATCTTAAACTACTACTGGTAGCATCTATAAGTACTTCTTTATAAATGCTGTACCATCTTGAAGTACACAATAAGCAAGCTTGTTATTCAGTGTATGTCTTGATTTCGCCGAATTGTAAACA
This sequence comes from Ophion slaviceki, assembly GCA_944452715.1. Taxonomy (NCBI): domain Eukaryota; kingdom Metazoa; phylum Arthropoda; class Insecta; order Hymenoptera; family Ichneumonidae; genus Ophion; species Ophion slaviceki. The sequence continues at coordinate 41,733,367 of OX101783.1, forward strand.
ACTTTATCATACCGTTAAACATGTCAAATGTCGCAAAAAAAACAGTATTTGCCGGGAATATTACTGCACTACTTTATTTTTTTTTAATCTGCTTCAAGAGCACACCGAATTCTTGTTGAGATTTACTGGGACAATGCTCTGCCGAAACATGCAGAGATTGGTTTAGACGCTTAAAAAATTATGATTTTTAAGTGTTGAATTGGGGGTATTACTTCATGAGGACTCATGTTAGACGCTAGCTGAAATTGCAGAATTATTAGGATCACACAATAGTTTCGAAACATTCGAAAACATTAGGAATAATTTTTTTTCAATAAAGCATTAATTTTCATGGAAAAACAGCGAGCACTTATTCAACATCCCAATAAAATTACACCGAATAAGTGTATCAAATTTCAAGTCAAACCGGTCACTAGATGTCGAGAAATCGTGTACACTGTTTGGAAAAACATAATTTAGAGAAAAACACGTTTAAAGTTTTACTAGCAGTTCTATCGTTGTAATCATAAATTTACCTTCAATCTGAGACTCCCGCACTATATGTCGGACCTTCCTCTTTAATTTGAGTTGCCTCAAGAGACGAACGACTGTTCGTCATTTTAAAGTAGCCTAACCACTTAATTCACGGTCAAGAGGCACTCATACCGTAATTTTGATCTGTAAATAAATCTCCTTGAGTTCAGTCAAAATAATAGTTTCTTTCTTTTCCTCAAATTACATTAGATATGCTTTTTCTTCCGGAGCATCTGCGAATAGCAAATAATCGGATAAGTGTATCGATTCCTAAAAATCTCCAGCTTCTCCAGCTGTATTATAAATGTACCTTGAGTTTGGCAAACAAACTTAGTATAAAAATACTAACTCATAGCATAAAGATAAAAGTGAAACATTAATCATGAGCCCAGCGTTCGAAAAAATATTCTCGTTCAAAGTCTCTGTATGGTTTCACACATCCAATTAACACTCTGGGATTTGTAGTATTTGCAGCGAAGAAATCTGAATTTAACTTCGAGCTTTATTTTTCTGGTAATTCTTTAGATAAGTGACTTGTCTGAAAAATGAGCCTACAGTTTTTTTTGTTGCTATTTTCTCATTTGTTGGGTCATAAATGACGATATTCAGTCGGGGGAAACTGAAACCCACCTCCACCCCCCCCCCCCCAGAAAAAGTTATGGGGTTTTGAAGTTCGCGAAAAAACGTGATAGAATAGTACATTTTTGAACATTTCGACGACTATATTGGGTTTGTTTGGGTAAAAGTTATGGGGTTTTGAAGTTCGCGGAAACTCGTGATAAAAAAAAGTTATGGGGTTTTGAAGTTCGCGAAAAAACGTGATAGAATAGTACATTTTTGAAAATTTCGACGACTATATTGGGTTTGTTTGGGTAAAAGTTATGGGGTTTTGAAGTTCGCGGAAACTCGTGATAAAAAAAAGGGCATTTTTAAACATTTCGACGCCTATATTGGTTTGTTTGGGTTTGTTTTTAAACAACAATTTTTCGAAAAAGTCACTTATCTAACGAATTACCATTTTTCTTTTGGACAGATTTTTTTCTACGAACGTTTAAGCAACTCAACGATTTCATAGGTGTTTTCGAAAATTTACATCAACAATGAAATATTTCTTTTCTACAGGTTCTCACCGATTACAAGACTAGCCATAGAGCAAATATATTTAGTGCCAAATTTTTACCGAACAGCGGAGATCATCGTATTGTATCATGCAGCGGGGACGGTATTATACTCTACACAGGTGAGAAATTCTTTACGAAAATAATCCCTGATCTCTTTACTTTTTGGCAAGATTGCAGAAATATAATTTATCAAGGTTAAAGTGCTGTTCCGTATTCCTTACTTTTGTAATAAATCTTTTCTGCCGAAGGAGCTTCAATTATATAGAACTCTCTGATTTGCAAAGTAGCATTTTGTATCATTGTTATTAAATTCGATACTTCGGAGATCGATTTTTTTTCGCGTACTGGTATAATACGTTGGAGGAAAGAAAAAAGAATTGAAATATTCTAGATCTCATGAGACGAACAGCGACGTTTCACAATCAATTCAAGTGTCACAGCGGTACAACTTACGAGATAGCCACGATACCAGGGGAGACGCACAGCTTTTTGAGCTGTGGCGAGGACGGCACCGTTCGAGGCTATGATTTGCGGGTTAAAGAAAGATGCGTGGTTCCGAGATGTAAAGAGGTAAAAACGAAGTGTTATCTCTATACTCCCCTGCATGTTTTTTTTTTATTTCAGTCAGTCATTTGCCAAATTTGTATTGCGTCTCGGTTTGCGGAACAACTGCAAATTGTGCATACGTTACGGCCAATATATAAACTTTTCGACTATAAACGACGCAGTTCCGTTCAAATGGAGTCGCCATAAATAAAAACGATAGCTACACAATTTTCGTGATGTTCCAGTGAATCGAATACTTTGATAGAGCTGTATTAATGAATATTCATTATTGAAAAGGACGTGCTGATCTCGTGTCGAAAAGCAGTGACGGCTTTATCCGTCAATCCTCTCGTGCCCCATCAAATATCGATCGGCTGTTCCGACAGTACAGTCAGAATGTACGATAGAAGAATGCTCGGAACGAGAGATCCAGGTGATTCATTTATTCATTATCAATTTTTGAAGCAGTTTATATTACATTATCGCAATTTTTTAAACCAGTTTATATTTTATTATCGCTATTTTTTAAGTCTTGGTTTTAAAAACTGACAATAAGTCATGAAAATATAATTTAACGAACTTTCAAGAGAAAGTATTGTCTTGACTGTGAAATAATGATTTTCGGAAAAAGTGAACATAAAGGGTTTGTAATCTTAAAAAAGAGATTCCACATGCCACATTTTTTATTAGATCTGATAAATGTTACATGTCGAATAACATTTATCGGTGTTTGCGGCCGCTCACTAGTAGCAGTAGTATTTATTATTCTAGATATCCCCCTTTAGGGTGTTTACACAGAAGGTCCCCCCTACATATATGTTTACCCTTACAAAATTTTATTTTTCCTAAACTTATACTCTACAGTCGTTTCGCTTTTAGTTTCCTCATTTACAATTTTTCCAATTAGTTTCTCGAATTGCTTTATATACATAGACAGTTCTGCTCCTATCCATTTTTACAGATTTTCTACTATTCTTCTTTTCATTTGTTCTTTGCTTTGTCGCACATACATATATGCACTAAGTTTTTCACTTCTTTTTACAAACCCTGCACTTATTATCTCTATACCTCTTGATTCCTTCTTTCCCCACATTTCCACATCGTAATCTCGCCCAAGTTTCTGTCGCTTCGCCCGCCATATCTAAATCCTCCCAGTACTTCTCGGTCTCTACGTTGTTCTTCCTGTTGTATTGTGGGCAATACCCCGATGTTTCTATTTTATTCCAATCCTGTTGGATTTCTTGGTCGACTTTTGTCCTCGTCCCCCTTTCTACTAGCCTTTCCATTTCCCTGGCCACTCACTATAAAAATAAAACTTTTTTGATTTCTCGCATTGCACTTACTACGCGGATTGTATAGACAACGATGACAGCGCGTGGCCCACCTCGATATTCACCGTACCCGAATTCGAGGGAAATTCTTATCGAATAACGTCGCTGAGCTACAGTCCCGATGGTCAAGATGTATTGGTCAGTTACAGCAGCGATCATCTGTACCTGTTCAGCGTCAAGGTAAAGCTTGAAGAGTTGTAGGTATTTGAATGAATTTTCAGTGAAAAATTTCTTATAAAACTGCTCATCAAATGAAAAGTTTTCGATTAATCAGAAATTCCGTACGTACTTCTCTGCGAAATGCAATTAGGAACATAACTTTGAAATTTGAAGTAAATCGAGTGGAAATTGTTGAAGTTATTTGTCACGCCAATTAAAAAAAAGCTGTTTCGAGAAAAACGCGTTTAAAATTTTAGGCACTCTATGGCCGTGTCAGAGGTGGGCTTACGTTATACGCTCAAAGTCGGTGAAAAAAAGTTTTCTCGCCATAAATCGAATAGTAACTTATTCTTATGATGATAAAGCACCGTTTTGGCGAGAAAAAACATCGATTTTTTGAAAATTCTACTATGGCCTTACCCCTTAGGAATAAAAATAAAAAAGAAACGGGCATTGTCGAAGTAAAAGATAAGTCTTGGCCGTCAATGTGAAAGTCAACTGCCCAGCTCTAGGTACACGAATGGTGTTGATAAAGAATTTTAAAAATCTCAATAGGATCAACGAAGCGTACAGATGAGAACGGATTCTCCGATGGGTAAAAACAAGAGCAAGAAGAATCAATTGAGATCACCGCAGCCGGTGAGACGTTTGAGGCTGCGAGGTGATTGGTCGGACACAGGACCGGATGCTCGTCCGGAGCGCGAGGGTGGACGTCGAAATGGTGCGGAGATAGCTCAAGCGAGGCCGGTTCTTCATACATCGTTGATGCAACGGATGACGGACGTTCTCAGCCGAATGTTGAACGATCCGGCTACGCGAGCTGCCCTCAATGGCGGTGGCGAGGACAACCTCGAGGGTTGGATTATCGACCAGCACGGCGAGGGACAACAGCAGCCGGCTGTCGAAGAGGAAAACGCTGACATCGCGGAAGCATCGAGTAACGAGGCTCAGCAGGAAATGGACTTGGAGGCTGATAACGCGGCGATACGAGAATCCGCCGACGAGGCGAGCTCAGTGGCAGCGATACTGAGCAATCCGAGCGAGGAATCGTCGAACGCATTGGCCGTCGACGATTCGACGGAAAACGAGATCGAGGGTACCGTGACGCAAGAGAGCGATGAGATCTTCCGCGACAGCGGGGATAATTCACGCGTCGAGGATAATTCACCAGCGGAGTCTGATACGGATGAGAGAATAAACGACAATGAGATAAGCCATGTTCCTATGGAGAGTGAATCTAGTCAACCGGAAGCCTCGAAAACTTCTATACAGTCGTTCACGTCGCTCAGCATATCGCGGGACGAGGAAGTCCTTGGTCGTGCGAGAAACGACGATGAAGCCGCGTCGTCGAGTCTTGAGAACTCCGGTGAGGGTAACATAATGGAAAATCTTCAGGATCGATTGACCACCATGAGACACGGTTTTCTCGAGAGACACGGCAGCGAGCCCGCCGTCAGTTTGACCTACTCCGAAAAGAGCTCCACCGGGGCTACCATATCACTCGGCGTTGCCAATGAGGTCATACGCGACACTTATCATCCGGGTAAATAGCATAATCCACACCTTGAGGGGTAACACTACTTCGAAAACTTGTGTGGCTTTGAGAATTTGTTGTGCTTCAAAAAAGTCAAACGAATAGCTTTTTTGGATAACTTCATTGTACGTGGCTTACTGTTAATGAAACCACTTTAAGGGGCCATACCAGTGTGAACGCTGAACATTTGGGTGATTATCGGGAAATTTTTGGAAGAAAAGTACTCAATTAAATGTTTCGGACAATTAAGAATATATTTGGCTATATTTGACCTATATTACATAATTTTTTCATACAACAATATTGAGATCCAAGCGACTTATGCGCTGCCTTCAGAGGTGCCAATGAAAAAGTTCCTTCACTCTTGACATGATTCCGGCCGATTGAGTAGCTGAAACCGAAAAAGGAAAAAATGTCGTTAAACTAGAAGGTATTTCCTGTACAATGACGTAGAATTTTCGAAAAATATTAAAATTAACTAAATGGCGTAGTTATGAAAGAAAGTCTGTTTTCTCGCCTATAAAATGGCCGTTTTTTAATGCCAAATCGTCAATTTTCATCCAATCAAAAATATCCTACGTCATTGTAGAGTAAACATATTCAAGAGTACCCAGTTCAAATTTCAAGTCAATCGGATAATTGCTCTTTGAGTTACAATGTCAGCGAATTTGAAAAATCTCATTTCGAGATAAACGCGTTTAAAAAATTAACTATCGATTTTTGCAAGATAAAATGATATTGATATAAATGATAATGATATTCTTGAAAGTATAAACTGTCGAAAAAGGCAAAAAAATCGATTTTTTTAAAGTGGCACACTGCTGTAGCCCCTTAAAGTTGTACGAGGCGGCTGAAAGAAGTCCGCTGCGCTGCGGCAAAATCGAAAATTGAACTTTAAAGAAAAAATTCGCTACAGGACCAATTGCATAATGTTTTTATGATCCCAACGTATTTTTTAAGCAAAAAAAAACGATTTTTCCAAAATCCTAGAGTGGTGTTATCCCTTGAATACTTCTTTTTAACGGCAGATATTCCGAGAAAAGAACCACCTCCCGCTCGCTAAAGAAAACCGACGAAGTGTATCTTCGTTCGTTTTCCCGAAACGGAATGCACCTCGAAGAAAAATTACCGGCCCGCAGTTAATAAACGCGAATTCCACATTAATTTCCTTGCAGGACCTTCCGGAAGTCAAAATACGGGGAGTCACGTGTTGAGCGGGGCGGGACCGAGCAGCAGTCGCAGCAGAGAGTCGCGTTACGACGATATCCATGACCGTAAGCGTCAATCATTATAACGATACCGATTACGACTTTTATTCAAATTTTGAAAGCTCGTGTACTATCTGCCATCAGGGACGGACGAGGACGTGTACAATGACAGCGACGACGAGGACGCTGAGTCCAGCAGCAGCAGCAGAAGGTAATATGTTGGAATGTTTTTTTTGCTCTCCTTAGCCTACTAAGTAGCTTAAGGAGTTTCGATACCAAAATCGAAATCGTTGTAGACGATTGAAATTCATATCACCGAGAGATTTATTTAGGATGCATTAACTGTCCAAAAATGAATCCGTTTCACCACATAGTTTCGGAGATTTTGAAGGTTCAAGTTGAGTTTTGTTCGAGTATTATTAATGCACCAAGTGGAGAAATCCCTTAATTTTTTAACACGACATTCCTGACACTATTCGCAGTTTGTTCATTTTTTTTTTCATTTAAATCGAAGCATTATTTAAACCCCTACAGCCCTGTAACTAGTGTTTACGAAATGTCACGTGTCATGACGGTTCAACGTGAACCTTCATCCATTTGGTAATACACGTGGCAATTCGTAAACGCTAGTTATAGGGCTGTAGGGTTTAAAATAATGCTTCGATTTAAATTTAAAAAACTAAACAAGCTGCGATTAGTGTCAGGAATGTCGTGTTAAAGAATTAAGCGGTTTCTCCACTTGGTTGATTAATAATACTCGAACAAAGCTCAACTGGAACCTTCAAAATCTCCGAAACTATGTGGTGAAACGGATTAATTTTTGGACAGTTAATGCATCCTAAATTAATCTATAACCATTTCGATTTTGGTATCGAAACTCATTAAATATTGCCATGTCCGTCTCTCGGAGCTTCGTAGCGTATTTATTATGTTCAAACGTTAAGAAACTCGCTTTTCGCAGAATGATGAATCCCAGTGAGTCGGAAATGGACGAAGCTGGGGCGAAGGAACGAGATTCGATGGGCCACGACACATACGACGACGGCTGCATGACGGAATTTCACGTCAAGCAGAAATACACGGGTCACCGAAACGCGAGGTATACTCCGTTCCTTCACGTTGCACACATCGTTGTGATAATTCACGCGACTATAGCTCAATTTTTCTATCGATAGAATATTAATTCTCCAATTTTTAGTCACCCCCCCCCCCCTCCCCCTACCCAAAATCAACGTGAATTATAGTTTTTTTTGTGTCCTGTGGAGACGACAGGACGGCTGTGAACACCGACAATCCGTAACACCAATTCAACGTCTTCGAACACACGAAAAAAAAACGACAAACAACTTACAAAAGTCCCAAAAAAGCCTCCGAGCGGACTGGGCCGATTAGCATCAGCCCATCCGATATATCTGACCGTTTGCCCTTCCCTCGTTTTTGACTCTAGTTTCTTTAGGACCATGATCAAAGAAGCAAATTTTTGGGGCGACGATTACGTCATGTCGGGTAGCGACTGCGGTCACGTCTTTATATGGGAGAGGGAAACGGCAAAGCTGCGCATGCTACTCGAGGCAGATCAGCACGTCGTCAACTGCCTCCAGCCGCATCCCTTTCTTCCGATCCTCGCCACGTCCGGCATCGACTACGATGTTAAACTATGGGCACCTATAAGCGAAGAAGCTAGCTTCGACACGAGTTTCGCCGAAGATGTAAATTTTTTATAGACTTTTTTACGCACGAAAACTTTATCTCTGTTTCTTCATTGCTTTGAGTTAATGTCCGGAATGGAAAAAGACTCGATACGCGATATTTATTTTAATTGGAAGTCCGCGTTAGATAATTTCTGTATCCTTAATATGAGGAATTTTCAATATTACCAATTATCAAATGTTCAGTAATTCGTCAAAAATAAATTTAACGATTTTTAGCAACGTGTGTTCGAATCGTGGCAATGCTTTGATTTTAGAAAATCGTACGCAAAAGTCTCGGTTATTCTATCGTCACGTTATCGATCCGAGTCGCCATTTTAAAAGGAGCAATGAAAAGACAAGAGATAAAGTTTTACGATGTATACCTGCCGATTGTAAATTAGCCTAGCTCGAATCTGAACGATATTGAATTTGTTGTTTGCAGCTACAGAAACGCAACGCCGTTATGCTCGAAGAGACCAAAGACACGATAACCGTGCCGGCTGTATTTATGATCAGGATGCTGGCATGTCTCAATCAGATACGCAGAGGTAGCGATAGCTTGTGATAATGCTCGCACGAGTGAAGCAAAAAAGAATCTGTTCCAGTGGCCATCCGACGTGCGCTTTTTTGTTAATACATAACACTTAACGCTGAGTTCATTAACTTTAGACGTTATCGCTATCGGATATTCATTTTACTCTTTGTCTAACAAACAAACAGCAAATAACCGCACCGTTATTGTCGGCCTTTTGGGGCTCATTTTTTTCGCCATTCGTTGATCGTCGTCAAGATGATCGATTACGAAAAATGGTTGGTTACTTCGGCCACGATGCCCGCGCAGAAACGAAGATAGAGTCGGTTTCGAAAACGAGGCACGAAATACGGATTATAAAAGAAACATTGTTTAGAGATTTAACTACAAAATTTCAAATATGCCCGAAGTGCAATTTTACTTTTTCCGTAATTGGATCTTTTTTTTTATCGCGCATTGGAAGTCCGAAAATGCTTATTCTCTTTTCCGTTGATTCAGCACTTTTTATGAGTCGGGAAATTGTAGATTAACGGGTTCGTCTAGTGTGAAGGCCGTTTTTTAATGCTTTTTGGGGGATTTTTTTTGACAAACCATTAAAATAAAATAATTTATAACTTGTATATCATTTTTATTAACATTTAAACAAACTTTGTGAATTTTTTGAAGTCATATAGAATATAGTCGGAGCCCAACAGGAACACATATATAAAAAGAGGTGCTCCACTGCTGCCATGATTCCGACCGTTCTGCTTATCTGAAATCAAAAAACCAAACGCAATTCTAATTGTGAGACTCGAGGCTCTACATGGAACTCAAATAAAGTTAGAATTCCAAAAAAATGACTTTTTTTACGGTTTAGAAAAAAAATCAATTTTTCGTATTTTTTTGGGGTTCTATGTAGCTGATAAAAAGAAAACTAACGAAGCAATCTTAATTATTTTAATTCAACTTGTAGTTATATATGTACTAAAGATGCTCTATAAATTTGAGCAGAATTAATCAAATAGTTTTTGAGATATCATGGCAGGAGTTTGAAAAAAATCGTGTTTTGAGAAAAAACGCGTTTGAAAGTTGTATATAATTCATAATAAAAAAATGGTCTCACCATCAATCTGCTATGCCTGGACCATGGAGTACACCTTCCTCTTATTCAAAGAAGTCATGCAAGGCCGTTTTCTCTTTTGATCTGACACACTAGACGACCCCCTTAACCTTTTTTTCTTTATTTTACGAAAGCTACGATCAGGTTTTATCGAAATGATTTTTTTTATTCCGCAAATTATTAATAGCGAGTTGGCGCAACGGCGCGAGCATGCGGATCCACTGCCAAAATCGAAGCAAAAAAAAGATTTATTATTGTTCGTCACGTCGAATGTCGAGAGAATTCGATTAGGATCGGGTGCGGCGCGAATTGTAAATTTTCTTGAATTAATTGAAATATATATATAGATATTTATATACGATCTGAATCCGTTGCCACGTAACAACACATCAGTCAATGGATTTTACCCACGAGTATCTGATCATATTGCACGTACGGTCGAGAATAACATTTATTTTTCTCAATTAATTCCATTATTCATACGCTTCATTTTCATTGGCTGTCAATACCGCTGTGAGTTGGCTATATCGATGTTTGTGCTTGCATTACCTTACACAAATCAAAAACAGCTATCATATACGAATAACGATAATGCGTTTTACTTTTAGAAAGAAATAGTCAAGGATAGAAAGGCGATTGTTTCGATCGCAAAAAATCTTGACCCCGATAGAGGGTTAGAGAAGAATATTCATAAAAAAGAAATCAGAAGTTTGTTTTACGTTGAATTATTTTGTTTAAAATTGATTGTAGGGCGTGGTCGGAACAGGAGGAGAAGTGGAAACGAGGACACTGAAGACGATGAGTTACGAGGCGGCTAGAGAGAGCCTCTAACGTTGCCGAATTTCATCGAGAGGTTTTCGTTTATAGTTTTCATTGAAACGCTAATCCACCCGAATTGTCAATAGCTATTAGTCAGACTCGCGCGTTAAGTTCTTCAGAATTTTGGCGAACAAATGTTACAAACTGAATCGGGGTAAGATCCAAAAGGATTTCTTGCGTAAATAATGATTCTCAATTCGAAAGAAGTGACAACGTGATAATTGTACGCTTCGATTTGAGAATAAGTTTCGGTTGTCACCCCTCTACATTGTATTATTGCTGCCTTCGTTTCTTTTTTTTAATATAGTGAATTTTTTTTCTTTTGGAATATTGCTTATATTACTCGTATCGATTTTTTCGTCGCGCCGGTATATTACGCGCAACGAAATCATTGAAATATTGATGCGAAACTTTTTCTGCGACGAGCAAAAGGGCTTAATGAGCCTACAGATACGATATTGAAGATTTATAAGCCAATCACCGACTTACATGTGGTTGCAAATAAACAAGCCAGTCGATATATGTTCTCAAACTATTTTGTTACGTATATGGGGCATATCACCTGGCTTTGAGTGATACAACTTTTTATTCTTTTTCTTTTCTCTCAGCGTTGCTTCGTCGAGCCGTATATGTGCCACGTAAAAATGCCTTTTGCCCATTGCACGGTTCTTTTGAAAATTCGTCCAGTAGGTGTCGCTCTTTTTATACGAAGGTCTTTTATTTATTGATAAAGCCCATTTAATCTTTAATAACTTTTTGTTTGTAGATTTATTCAATCAACTTGTTGATTAAGATTTATAATAGACAACTTTTTGAATCAAACCATCGAAAGATCGTGAAATTCGTACGATTGATTGCTCTAGAATTTTTTGTTCACACGATATGCTCGAAAAATAACGAAGATTACGGAGTGCACGGAAGAAATGCATGTTTAAAAATGGTGTAGTATTTTTAATTATTTTGAGGGGTTAGCCACTGCGGCGACACGAAAATCAGGGTTATTAAAATAAATTAATTTTGAAGGAATAAGATGATTGAAAAATCGTTCGGACATTTTTTTTGTATGTACATTAATGAAGTTGTGTACCAAATTTCATGAAAAATATTGATAATTAAAGAATTTATGAACAAACTCGTAAAGGACCTTTGAATGTAAAGGGCTTAACGGTGTATTTGATTCTCGCCAACCGGTTGATCAACCCTTAATAGTCACGCTGGGTCCACGGGACCCAAACAAATTATTTTGATGTCGTACAACTTTTTTTTCCAATAAAACATACATTTTTTTATATACGTAAGCGTTTCATTCTTTCCTTCTAAATCGCACCTGCGTTGGATGTAATAAATATACTTTTTGAAAAGTCCACAGAAACCGATATGTCTATTTCAAAGTACATTGTTTCCAGATTATAAAACCATTTTTTTGTCAACAATTACAAGAGTTACAGCAATTTAAAAAAAAAAAGTCATTTTTCACGAGTTTTTTTTTGCATAATTTGTTTGGATATTTTAAATTTAATTTTTGATTTCTAACCAATATCCTTGTATTAAACAAGGTTCAAATTATACCTCACTATTTTTTTCATATCGCTCAATGCATTATTTCATTATTTATAACAATTCAAAAACGCCTGGGCCCCATGGACCCAGTATGACTATAACGTGATTCTAGCTAAGTGTGACTACTAAGGGTTAAAAACAAGAAAACTATTTTTTTTTCTCAAAATAGATAATATTGGCTAAGGTTTGAACTTACTTTTTTTATTATCGTGTTTCAATGGTTTTTTTTCTTTCTTTTTCTCGTTGAAAAATAACATTATTGCTAATAATTAATGAAAAAAAAATGTTAAGAAAAACCGTCGGTCAAGACTAAACTACTATGACACTGAATAAGTGTGCCAAATTTCAAGTAAATCCGTTCATTAGATGTCGAGAAATCGTGTACACCGTTTTGAAAAATACAGTTTTGAGAAAAACGCGTTTAAAGTTTTACTAGCAGTTTTTATCGTTGTAATTATACCTTTAATCTGCGATTCCTGCACCATATGTTGGGCCTTCCTCTTCAATTTGAGTTGCCTCAAGCGACGATTTTTCGAAATTTTCACAGCAGCCTAACCCCTCAATGAGAGCTCTCGCGCGACTTGTGATGACCCATATACTTCGGTTTTCTTTGTCGCCCGAAAGAATCACATGTAACGCGTAAAAGGCTTCCAAGTAGCGTATGCATTTTTATTCCGTACAACCTTGTAATTTGTGCGAACAATGTACACGGACTGTGTTGCACACGTTTTAGGCTGCTGAAGGTACGAAATGGGGCTGTACGTATTGCGAAACTAATTTCCGAAGCCCAATGCCCATTTCGGGAGTCCTTTCTTTCCGACAATTCGGCCAAAAAGCGTTGACATTGTAAAATTCGAAATGGCAAAGACCTAAATAGCTCTGGGTCTCTGTATCAGGCGCGTGAAGCTTCGTGCTTATGTCCACGTCTTCAAAGGCAGGTGTGAGAAAACGTGTGCCTTAAATACGTCAGCAAAAATGTTTAAAAACTGATCGCGAACAACAAATATTGATAGAATAAGTCGTTCGAGTCCTTGAATAAGCTTAAATTCGAAAGATTTCGACATACAATGAACGAAAAATGTCAGATCAAGTCTCGTCAACGTCAACGTTTCATCACTGAAAACAATATATTCGATGCTGATCTTCGAAAGTCGTTCGAAAAATGCCTTGAGTTATTGTAACGGGGAAAAAAAAAATACCTTACACGGTTTGGTTTTACGAGAATCTTTTTTCTTTACTTTTTAAAAATAAGCCACGAAGTAAATCTAGAAATGAGGGAAACGAATGTGCATCGAGGTGGCCCTTAATCGGTATTTTAAACTTTTTGAGGAATTCTCAATATTGGAAGCTGTTCGAAGTGACCAGATTTTTTCCCGACGCTCCGTATCGTTTTGGAAAACCATTATAGAAGTCAAAAGAAATTCGTACAAGCTCGCGGGCACGAACCCCATACGAAATTCGAGGATTAGGCGAACAACACCAGACTTTTCCACACTAGGTCCATCTTCTTCTTTCGTGTTCTTCAAACACCCTTATTGGTTTCCGAAAGATTTTAAATCAAATCCGGCTCTAAACATCTCAAAATTTGTTAAAAAATGCCCCTTCAAGCGAGAGGCCAGTTTTTAGGCACAACAAAGTTTTACAAATTTACGTAGTGTGAACAAGTCCGGTTTTGTTTGCCTGCGTATCTGTTCTCATTCGTAATTGTTTTTTTTGCATGGTTCTTTCCATGTCGTTCGAAACTTCTTGTCTGGGATTTGTTCGGGAGTTTGAAAACGTGTCGATCCTCGTGTTAAGGGCCAGCCCTATGTATACAAAATTAGTTGTTAACTTCAAGTGCAATAATTCGAATATATCGACGACTCCATATCACATAAGCGTATGAATATTAAAAAATAAACCTCAATGGTTTCGTGTTCCGTAAAGACGAAAAACGTCGTCCTTCCTGAAAAGATTGTTTTATTTCTTATCTACCATCGTATCTTGTTAGTTGTGTAAGAGTACATAAATCGATTAAAACCGTGTACACGTTGGATTGTAGATTTTGTTCTGTTTGTAATAAAACCTTGAAAAAAAAACGAAAAAGTTCATATTGAAACTCATTTTATACATTGTTGAGACGGCGTGTTTTTTTAAGGGGAGGGTAGGGGTTTGTACTTTTAAAAAATCGATTTTTTTTTGTTTTTTCTTATAGTTCAACATTTCAATAATATAATCCCAAAATTTCAAGTCAATCAGAGCAAAACTCTCGAAGTTATTGACTATTTAGTCCCGCTCCTCTAACACTGTAGCTCCGACTTCTCTAAACTTCAAACGCGTTTTTCTCGAAACCACTTTTTCAAATTCCGTGTTCACTGCCATTTGAAAACTACATAACCGATTTAATTCAAACTTGGTACACACTTTCCACATATAAAATACCTCACCCCAACGGTTGGTTGAGCTTTTTTTACATTGAGGCGGTTTTCCACCCCCAAGATGGCGGAATTTTTCGTGAAAAATAGCACTTTTCACTTTACATGACCACCAAAATTTTAGAAATGAAAAAAAACTTATCAAAGACCGTTGGGGGGAGGATTTGATGATACTTTGACTAAATTTTCATGGTACTTGATTTCAGATAATTTCTAGCTGAGATACAGTGAACACCGCAAATCGTGTTTTACCAAAGGCGTTCTTGGAAAAGCTTCGTCACCGGCTTGTTTGTGGATATTTTCGCGTACAAATTTCACGGAATGTTCTTGAAATGACACTTAACAATGTACAAAAGGTTTCAATAAGTTTACTCTATCCATATAGATGAAAAAATCGCAAAAAAGTGTTTTTTTTTTCACGCTGAAACCCCTACCCTCCCCTTAAATCAAATAAATGCATGGTAACTGGTAAAATGGAGAAAATAATTATCGTGATAGCTGTGGAGTTTGCAACGTGGTCATAGCATTGTAGAGTGATCGAATACGGAGATTCATATTTATTTTTCTGAACATTAGGACAAAATCGTAATCAATCGTTATTTGTTTATCGTAACTTTATCATATCCGTAGGAATAATAATAATAATATTATAGTATTGAATAATAAAAAATAATAATAACAGTATAACAATAATAATGGTAATAAATATAGCGTTATATTAAATACCGATGAGAGTTTGTTTTTCTTTCTTTGTTTTTATAATTATAGTTGGCAATTATGTGATCCGCGGACCGAACCGAGCGCGGCCGTTCTCTCGCTCACGAGTTTTTGTTTTTTTCTTTCGTTTCGCTTTGAACGTGCCTCAGTGTCTCATTCCCATCGCAAAACTTATCGTGCGTGCTTTTTCTTTATTATCTTAGTACTTTTTATACTTTAATCGGTACATAGAGTATAATACCCTCTTCATTTAGCCTACGTAGAAAGAAATAGCCGTGATGGAGAGTGGCCAACATCTTATTCGAGAACGGCTAAAAACGCCACGTCAATTTTTTTCGAAAATTGCAATTGTTTGATGATTCAAAAAAGAACACGAAATTGCGAAGCATGAGAATTATATGATAAGAGCGAGACGATTCGAACAAAAGAAAATCATTTCACGAAATAATTGAAATAGACTCTTGATACGTGCCTGAGAACGACCGATAGATTGCCGTACAATTGCCTCCTAAATTTTGCACACAATAGATACTAACTTATTACATTATAGGGTGGATCTTGCCCAGCTTCGATTTTACACACGATGTTATCTGCTGTGTATGCTCGTTTTTTGGTTTTTTTTTCTTCCATTGTTCTTTCGTTTATAATTTAATTATATAATATTATTAGTCTCGTATGACGTCGGTCGGTTGAAGTCGTGAAGTTTTTTTTTTTTAAACGTTTATTATTAATCTTTCTTGCAAGCATATCGAGTCGTTGCTTCGTGTGCAATGATGTAAACGTAAATAGTATTCGTGTATCGTATGTGGTTATGTTTAAAAATTAAATTACAATATCTCCGGGTACAGAGAGTTTCCCTGCCAGGTACGCCGTTTTTCATTTCCCTTCACTATTCGTCCATTTTTCGTACTTCATCTCTTTTTGTTTGTTTTCTTTTTCGAACATTTTTCCCACATGAGTTTCATGGGAATGTCTACGGTATTCGTGTTTTTGCGTGTACGAAAATTTCAGAGCTACATATCCGCTATATCACACGAAAAAGGACTTGAGAGAAGAAACAAAACGATATATAACTTAAACAAAAAGCCGGAGATAATAAACAAACGAGTCAACAACAAGCAATGTCTTTCTCGCGATGTCCTACGCAATACTCGCAATTACGCGCATCGATGTATAGACTATTGAGAGGAATATTGCCGGGAGACGAGCGATAAAAATGTGCGTCGGAAGACTTCCGGAAAGGTAAAGCAAACCCGAGGATTTCCGATGAATTCTGCTCGGCGGGGATGAGCCGGAACTTTAGAAATTTTATCGCAAATCTTCCGGTGACTCATTTCGGAGCGCGTTACGTGGAAACCGTAAAATAATCGGAGTACTTCCGGTATTGGACAACAAACCGGAGACATTTCTGATGCTGCAAGGACTGGAAGACTTCCGGCAAAAAAAACAAAGACTGGAAGACTTCCGGTGAGAAAAATCGTAGGGAGACTTTCGATGAAAAAAAGTTTCAAATAGTTTGGCCTTTCAACTGGTTTCCTCGACTCCTGGAGTGGGTCGACCGATTTGTTTCTTTTTTACCGGAAGTTCACCGTCCGTTTCTCCCGAAAATTCCGCGGTTTTTTTCTTCCTGGAATTCTTGCTTTTATTTCTTTATCTATTCAAAGGCGTGCGTTGAAATCGCGAATTTGATGATCTTCGGTTAGAAAAAGCAGGGAATTTTCAGTACAAAAAACGTGCTGAAGGATTTCCGGTAAAAAAAATATACCCGCAGGACTTTCCGTTAGTTTGTATTTTAACGCTTTGTTTTATTAGCAGAACGAAATCGCGAGAAACTTGCCAAATCACGGTAAGCTCATTCAGCTCTAGCGTAAGGTAACGACTACTATACAACGAGACTTAATCCGTAATTGTTTCCTTTTTCCTCATTTTTTTCAATTTACCAGATCTCTTTTTTCTCTCCGCCTGTCGCAATCTTCGAGCCTCATTTTCACGAGAAACCACAAACGCGAACGCGCAATGTACACTTTGTGAGCAGATCATTTGTTTCTTTTTTCGCTAAGTTATCGACTCTCACTGAAGACCGGGAACAAGTGATTTGTCCCTTTCTCTCCATCTTTCTTTCTCTCTTTCCGTCTACATCCGGCTTCACTGAGGATTAGCTCAATCAAAATTCGACGATCGAGCCCAATGTTCCGGGCATCGCAGCTTGCGATTTAAAAATCTCTTAACTAACGTAGAATTATTCGCTCAATCACCGAGCAGGAAGAAGTCGTCAACGTTCTCCACGTTGATTCACTTCTTTATTACATACAATACGAAATACACAAACCATGAATGGTAAATTTTAGGCCAAACAATGCTCTTTTTTTCTTTCTTCTTCTTCTTTTTCATCGTTTTTTTTTATGAAACGAATGAAGACGATATGCGCGTATCGGGCAAACCGCGAAACGTACAGCTATAATTTCATTCATTTTCTTTTTCGTTAGTTCGCATCGCTAGAACATTTCGAAACTATTTTTGTTTGTCGCGATAACGACCAATTTCTTCGTTCCCGAAATATCAAAGCCTCCTCTCTTCCCCTTTTTACTCTGTAAATGTCCGTTGATGATTGACGCAACTTTTTGTTTGTTTGTTTGTTCTCGTACCACGTTTTTTGTTCGTTTTTTTTTCGAAAGAAGGAGAATGATCCTTTCCAGCAGAATTTATCGTTCTTCATTGGTATTCTTTCTTATTTTCATTTCTTCGTCGACGCTCTTTTTCAACCTTTATTCGCCACACTTATCTCGCATTCCTCGGCAAGCTGGAGGACACCTTCTGTACACGAGAGAGCCTGTTTCGCAAGGGTTTGAACGGGACTTTGCATTTCGTCTGACGTTTAATTTTATTCCGGGCGTTTTATTAGTCGTCGTACGCTTGTTTTTCGCGAGAAGCTTTTATCATTAGATTTAAGTTCGAACGAGCACGGTATTGGGATAGAAATATCGAACATTTGACATAAACATTCATTCGGGCAGCGGAGAATAATGAAGTTGTAAGAAAAGCCATTGTTTCACATTATATTGTTTTTTTTCTGTTGTTTCGTTGCGGCAGTCATCGATCATTCTCCTTCCGAATTTACGGCTGCATCGTTTGCGTATCAGCGAGATTTTTAAATTTTGCCGTACGAGAATGTTCCAGCGTATACAGCCTACCTTCGAGTTTTGGATCTAAGGAAAAAAGGGGCAACACGGAATTTCTCAATTTTGTTTTCGACACAATTCGAGATCATTTTATTTTTTAGCTCATTTTACTGATTTCCATCAATTGACACATTTTCCAAGTTTTTCTCAGGCAAATTTGCGCGATTGAAAACTAAATTTCAATCGAATTTCGAAATGAATTCGCATACTTCGCGCTACGATAAACATTTGGGAAAATCAATAATTACGCAAATCTGGGAGCGTTGATTCTAAATAACAACAGTGCCAAAGCGTTTTCAGCAAATTGTTTTGAAAATGTTCTACTATAATGAAATGATAATTCCTGATGGGCCCGAAATCCTATTTAAAATTCGTATACGAAGAAAAACAATAACGCAATTATACTTCGTTTCGATACTCAAGTTCTCACAAGGCGGGATTTTCACGTCGGATTTTATGAAATTAAGCTGATAGATGTTGCGTTTCTTGCCAGTAGACAAAATAACGAGCTGCGGGAAAATAAATTTGTGGCTATGAAGGAATCGTTGATAACGAAGAGGATATTGGAAGCACAATGGAGCAATGATTTGTTTACAATGTTCTTGTATCTTTAAAGATGCGAATTTCTCATCGAATTTTGCCTGAGCATTCATCTATGTGATATATATTTTTTTCGTACTCCTTCATGACTGTATACGCTGGAGTTTCTCCACACTAAAAACCACCGAGCTTGCCGCGAGTTTTTTTTTCATTCATTTCTTTTCATTTTCCAATGTTTAACTCTCAATGGAACGGAGAAATCTCGCTGAAGGTGGCTCGTGAAGGTGAAGTTTTTTTTGTGAACACCCACACACACACGCATACACTCACACACATGCATGTGTGTGTGTGTGTATGTATATATATATATATATATATATATATATATATATATATATATATATATATATATATATATATATATATATATATATATATATATACATACATACATACATACATACATACATACATACATACATACATATACAGGGTGAGGCACATAAAGTGTTACAGAGCAATATCACTATCACTATTGATCATATCGAAAAATGTTTCAGACAAAAGTTTCAGTGTCGAGAAGACCGTCATACTGGACCACCCTATTTTTTTCATCGTTGGAGACGCTGAAGCTACGTCAAGGTCAACTCCACTTTTTTAAATGGAATGGTACCATTTTTTTCAACCATCTTGTGGAACACCTCAATCTGCATAAAAAACATCAGGGGGTCAAAGTCGTTCAAGGTTATTCAAGGTCAGTATCGACGATACAAAACAAAATATCTCGGATCACTAACAAATATTTGGTAGTGAGATATTTAGATTTGTATTTCATTTTAATAGGTGACCTTGAATGACCTTGAACGGCTTTAAGTCCCTGATGTTTTTTATGCGACTTGAGGTGCTCCACAAGATGGTTGAAAAAAATGTACCATTCCATTTGAAAAAGTGGAGTTGACCTTGACGTAGCTTCGGCGCCTCCACCGATAAAAAAAAATAGGGTGGTCCAGTATGACGGCCTTCTCGAACACTGAAACTTTTGTCTGAAACATTTTTGGATATGATCAATAGTTTGAGTGCTATTGCTCTGTAACACTTTATATGCCTCACCCTGTATATATATATGTATATGTATGTATGTATGTATACACACACACACACACACACACACATATATACACACACCTGCAGACATACATACATATATATGAAAAAATTCGAATGAGAACATTTTTTCAAACACTCGAGACTAGATATACATACGAGATAGGAATGAGAAGGAGCAACTTTCAACGAGATCTCGTATAATCACTTAAGCAAGATACCTCTCAATGTTAAAAACTTGTACAATATGAAACAACTATAATACGTTCTTTCTTTCTTTCTCTCTCTCTCTCTCTCTCGCTCTCTCTCTCTCTCAACTCTTTATATTGAAGTTAATCACTCTAGAAACGCAAAGATACCGCAATATTTCGTCCTTCCTGTAATTAATTTAAAATCGCTTCATTAATGCATAATATATATATATGTGTATATATAGATGTCAAATGAATATTTAAAAATATAATACTCCTA
This sequence comes from Ophion slaviceki, assembly GCA_944452715.1. Classification (NCBI taxonomy): domain Eukaryota; kingdom Metazoa; phylum Arthropoda; class Insecta; order Hymenoptera; family Ichneumonidae; genus Ophion; species Ophion slaviceki. The sequence goes on from OX101783.1 coordinate 41,753,908, forward strand.
GTAGAGTTAATTCGTGCGGCAACCGTGTAATCGTATGAAGAAACACAGAAAAAAGACAAGTGAACGAAATAATAATTATACAATGCAAATATTTCAATATATATACACGCACACGTATATACATATATATATGTATGTATGTATGTATGTATGTATATATATATATAGAGCAATGTAGAGTTCGTAGTCGGTATTTAAAGGTTAATTAGTAGTAATAACGCGTACTATTACACATAACGATATTAGGAAATCAATGTCAATTATTTTATACAACAACCACACGTAGAAGCGATGAATTAGAGTAGTAGAAATAACTGATTTCCTTTCTTTAAATTTAATTTTTTGCTTCTTTTTTATCTTCATGAAATTTTTCATTATATAGTATATTGCAATATAATAAATCATATTTCAATGTGTGTCTGTATGTGTGTGCGCGCGCGCGTATGTCCGTGTGTGTACAATACGATGGCAAAAGTGCCTCTTTAAATCTTTCATTGCAGACTGAGACTTGACTCGTGGTCACTATTGGAGGATGTACGAACGTGTAGAAAGATCCATCATAATAATCAATGTAAATTCGATAAAAATTCAATCATAAATCTTGTACCCCCCTCGCGCAACCCTGATAAACTCATCGCGAACGTGCAATTCATTTTCGCATCGCTTACTTGCTTCCTTCATTAACCTTTTCTTCTCGTTCTTTCGTGTATTTCTCTATTTGTTCTTAATTAAATATTCAATGTGTATATAACATTAATTACGCAAAGAGAGACACGACAGAGAGCGCGCATTATCCTTGAGATGTCAGGTTTGTATGTCTGTTTTCTTTTCTTTTTTCGTTTTTATTCCAAACCTCGTTTTTTTCGAAGTTCTTATCTCATAATCTCACTTAATGCAATGTGTATATTCAATGAAAGATTTAATCTCGAACATATCGATTAGAGGGTCTTAAAAATATTTCCAAGTTGTTCCGTAAAAGAAAAAAATTGATTTTTAGCGGAAATGGAAGTTTCTGTGTAGGATAGAATCCATAGCTGATTTTTCGTAAGAAGGTTCGAATTTATACTTGAATTAGTGATTAATTTGAAATTTTTGGACTTATATAAAACGTCATTTTACTTATCACTTCGAGTGAACTTTGTAAATACCAGAAAAATTTAGCCTGGAACGTTTTAGTGTGCTGAACAACATGTGTATTCACTATTCTGAGAGTAGACGTAAATTTATTTAAGATTAATCTTTAGAGCTGTTCGACTCTCGATCTCGTGGAATATAGCTATGGAACTCTTGGCCCACGAAAATTCTTTCGAGCATAAAAATCAATTTTTTCTTCTGCAGGAGAAAGTTTTTTGAGACGCCCTAATACGTATAGCTATTTATTTATGTGTGTGTATATGTGTATGTGTATATATATATATGTGTTTGTCTGTATGTATCTATATATAATTCTATCTATAATGCCGATAAACAAATTCGATAAATGCTTTAAATTAGAGCTATTTATAATATTGCACTTCAGAAGAAAAAAACGCGGCCCGTCCGGACAAAGTGTATACGCTAAAAAAATCTTCATTTGGAATCGCGTACAGCCACGAGCTGAAAAACCACGATTAACCATGCAAATAACAGTGTATCGTGCATTCGTCAATCGCCATCGCGAAATAACCAACGAAAAACAATATCGATAACAAAAACAAGTAACATGGAAGAATGTTTTGTACAATCATCTGCTTTTTATCGATTTGTTTCGTTTTTTTTCTGTTCTGTATTTTTGTTTGCTCTGTTGGATTGAATTCTTCGGTGAATTATTCGTGACACCGTCACCTTGCAGTTTCCAAGGAATCGCAGACCCATTTGATGCGTTTGATACAGAATTATCATAATTACACAAACGGCTGCATCTTACCCGCGAGAGATCGATTATAAGATCGAATATTCAACGTGAGACGTAAGAATATTCCAAAAGACAAAAACAAACGTTACCCCCTTTTACCGACAACAGTAATAGTCATTGCGCGTGTGTGTGTGTTTTTGTTTAACACCGCGCTTTACAAAAATTGATTGTTCTCGATCGGGCTGGTGAGGACGCAATATCGAATCACGATCCCCGTGGAATTTTTCCCTAACTTTTATTCTTTTTCGTTCCTAGGAATTCGCAATCACGAGAGATTCCGTCTCGAATTTTCTTAGGTTCTCTTTCCTAGGTTGCCCCGTAACGGTATCAATGACCGCGAGATTAAAAAAAAACGCGTGTATCGAAATCCCGTTACGCAGGATCGTTTTCTTTACGATCGGCTGTCACGTTGACTAACGGTGTGATTCTTCGTAAGTCAATCACCCAGTTATCGACAGTGCAAAGTAACAACCTATTTCAACAAAAATGAAAATCACTCTAAAATCATGATAATTAATTTACAGCCGTATCGCCCGTTGGTGCTGAAGCATTTGCAAGAATAATGAAGCCAAAAATCTATTTGAAAAATGCTTGAAGAAAATAATGACGGAGTATGTGGATTTTGAAAATCTTTGCTTGCATCCGTTACTAGTGTCATTGCTTTTGGCATAAATTGCGGTTCGCAGGAAACAAAAGGAACAACTCAATTAACACGTCTACGTTCAAGGCCCGATAAATTTAGTCGATAGACTGGCGACAACTGGAGGTGAGAACCCGTGCAATGGTTTTCAACGTCGATAGCAAGATGACAGCGAAAGAGAGAAAAAAATGGCGTCACGGCAGAGAGAATTACGCGTTAAGAAAAATTGAGTGAGAGACTTTTGCGCCTGCGTTCTCACTCGAGTATAAAACTCTCGATATTCGCGCCGTGGATAATTTATTTGACCGTCCTCGAGTAGAAAATGCTCGATATTCCGCCGCGAATAGGTTGAAAACATGGGCGCGCTGGGGATCGTGTGATAAATATCGTGAACGAGTGTCTGTCGCGATATACAATTAGTCCAAGGCTGTCGATCGAGCGTACGCGAACGATATGCCGAAAGCTCGATATTAGAAAAGCTCGCTTCCCTCTCTCTTCCTTTTGAGACATTTTTTACCCAGAGTTCGCGTGTACGCGTTTACGTGGAAGGTCGCGGATGTCATCGTTTGTTAACGTGTACAATCGAGCACTCGCCGCTTAATCTCGTGCTTTTTGACAATTCACTGAAGTTCTGTGCTTCGATCGCGGATATCGTTTCCTTCTGTTTCGCTTCTGAGTGAAAACGTTGCCGGCGCTCCTGAGGTATCTTTGGCCACGAGTCACGAACGGTTCCAAGGGAGATTGTGTGCTTTAAACGTTGCTTTCCTCTTTTCTCTTCTCTCTTTTCCTCGCGCCGATTTGGAAATGACAATAAACCAGTTCATCGCCAAATACGAGTCCCTGTATAGTGTTATCATAAGTAACCGGAAACAAACGAATACGCGACTCGATTTAGGTAGATGTGAAGAAGAAAAAACGAGGTTCAAACATCCACGAATAATGGTGATAAAGAGAGAAGAGAGTTATATATAAGAGCACTCAGACGATTTTTTTCCCGATCGTGATCGGGGGAAAATTCCTCTCGACTCACTACCCTTATTGATATCGAATTGCAGTCTTCGCTCAATGTCCGATTCTCCTTCCGTCCTACAACCATTTCTACATTTTTTTCGCCTCTTTATCGATTGTTTTATACTTTTCCTCGCTTATATCGGCTTCGTCCTAACTTCTTCATCTCGCTCTCTCTAGTTTTCATTCCCAAAATCCTCTCATAAGTCGCAGGCTCAAAACGACACATGTGGTGGTCAATATTTAAGCCTCGTTCGGACCAAAATTTACTCAATGACTCTCTAGATGGAAATTTGTTACTCTAACTAATGATATAATATAGTCATAATGATAATAATAATAATAGTAATATTGTAAGCAGACAATTCGTTAGTCCATTTCGGGCCTCTTCTTCGCTGCCTCGCCATTTCTCACATCTCCTCCCACGATTTCAACGATTGTTACGTCGTTTCGTGCTTGTACAATTGTCCCGGTGTTATTCAGTATTTTTCTATCCTTGCCGTTTGTATTCCTTCGTGTTTATATTATATATATTTATGTAGTCTTGGTGAATCGTCCAATCGCTTTGCCATCCCGATGTTGGCGGGAACGATACCGATCAGCTCTTCCAACCCAAGATGATGATTTCGTAAAAGAGGTTCGCGTCATTGTTGCGAAGAAGAAACATATAATAGATTTTCTCTCTCACGGATTCACGTGTTTTGCAATTGTTATTCTGGAAAAATGTTTTGCGATTCTCAATCTTGTATTCTGCGCTGTTACGATGCACGTAGGATTTTTGTTCCGTCGCTTCTTCCATCAGCTAACGTAAGTACGAGATTTGCGAGACTGTTCTCTTTGTCGTCTGCCGACTATTCCCCCACGTGTTTGTGTATTTTCTTTTTCTCGATTATCTCTCTTCATGCTCGCCGGATACGCCTGCGCGGAGGCTCTTCTTTCTTCATATGTTCTTGTTGTTTTTGTTCAAATATAATTATATTATACTTAATGAAATCGCATGTACGTCGCGCGACATGGCGCGCGGAGCATTCACGTGGAACAACTGAGGACCTTTTTTTCACGACGATTGATCTTCGTCGCCCTTTTCTTTTCGTTACTTTATTTTCTTCTTTCGGTTTTCTTCTTGCTGTTGTTTGCTTGTTGTGTTTTTGTCTATTACGCGATCACAAATTATTTGTGATTGAAGGAAAACGGCGAGGGTCCGGTGACCGCGCTTCGATGGAAATGGACGTTCTGCCACTTGTTGTCTCGCTTGTGCCAGACGCGACTCTCCTCGCTCTGCTGGGTGTGCGCCACTCCCTGTCTGCTCGAACAAACGTCAAAAAAAACGCGTATCGTTAGTGTTCGGTGAAGTCGTTTGGAAACGAACATTTTTTACATGTTTTCTTTGGGTGGTTTTACTACGGTCACATTGCAACGTTTGGGAGGGAGAGTAGAAAAAATTCACGTCATGTCAGTTGATAGGGAATTACACATTTTCAACTTGGTGACTAAATATTATCCGATAATGACTCGACGCTTCATTTAAGGGGGGATTACCTTTAGGCGAGGAAAACATTTGCTGATTTTTTTGATTTTTTTTAAAGGAAAGATTTCTTTACTTTTTTTGAGACTTCGGGTAGGTTTTATTACTACTTTTGGTTATTACATAGTATTTTGAAAAATTAATCTTTGAAGATGGCGGAGGCATGGCACGTTCTTCTAAAGCGCATTTTCAAAATTGGCTTGACGTACAGCTAAAAAACTAATCGACTGATTCTGATGATATTTGGTATACATCTTTGTAACCTTATTGTCTAAAACATGATCCGGGGACATTACGATATCTGTGGCCCCTAATTCTAGCCACGCAGCCTTCATATTTTACCAAAAATAAGACTTTTTTTAAGTGGTGAACATCGAAATTCGACCCTTAAGGGAGGGGTTTAAAGTTTGTATACGACAACACATTTTTTGTCAGATTTGCTTGAAACTCGGCGTAAATACTCTACAACACAAATAATTGAACACGTATTTCAGCATTTCCTAAAATTCGACCCTTAAGATGGTTAAACTTCGTTTGAAACAACATATTGTTTTTGTCAGATTGACTTGAAACTTGGCATAAATACACTAAAATACAAATAATTAAACATGTATTTCAGTAATTTCCAAAATTTAACTTTTAAGGGGTTTAAACGGGAGGTTTTAAAGTTTGTATGAAACAACACATTTTTTTGTCAGATTTGCTTGAAACTCGGCGTAAATACTCTACAACACAAATAATTGAACACGTATTTCAGCATTTCCTAAAATTCGATCCTTAAGAGGGTTAAAACGGGGGTGTTAAAGTTTGTTTGCGATAACATTTTTTTGTCAGATTTGCTTGTAACTTGGCATAAATACACTAAAATACAAATAATTAAACATGTATATCAGCAATTACTAAAATGTAACTTTTAAGGGGTTTAAACGGAAGTGATAATGTTTGTATGAGAAAACATCTTTTTTTAACAGATTTACTTGAAACTTACCAAATTTATTTTATATATAACACTGTATGTTTTCCTCGCTGTTTGGTGAGTGTTGACAGTCAACTAGTACTTTTAACCCCTTAACTGTGTTTGTTTGGGTTGGCATAAATACACCAAACAAACCCAAACAAATACATGTTTAATTATTTGTATTGGAGTGTATTTATACCAAGTTTCAAGCAAAGCTGGCCAAAAATATGTTGTCTGGTATAAACTTCAAAACCCCCGTTTGATCCCCTTAAAGGTCGAATTTCGATTCTTACCACTCTTGAAAAAAGTCTTATCTTAGGTCAAATATGGAGACTGCGTGGTCGGAAGGTGCCACAGATATCGTAATACTGCCTATGATCCTAAATATTTTTGAAAATTGAAGAAAACAATTATTTATTGCAAATTTTAGCCATTTCTTTTTACGAAAATTCTATCTTTTAATTTCAAAGCGTACCATTTAATCGATTTTGATATCTATGTTTTTCTTGGTCCATATTTGGGTTCTCATCGTATATTTCAAGTGTCAATGAAAGAAAAATCTTTGTTGGCTTTTTTTTCAGATTAATCCCGCCGACGCTACGTGCTATACCTCCGCCATTTTTTAAGGTTAATAAAAAAAATACCACGTAACAGCCAAAAGTAGTAATAAACCACATCCAGTCTCAAAAATGGCGCAAAAATCTTTCTTTCTAAAAAAACCATGAAAATCAGCCATTTTTTCCTCGCCTAAACGTATTTCACTCCTTAAAGTTGGTGGTAGAATGAAAACGATACGTCACATTTTTGGCCAATCGTATTTTCCTCTATCGATTTTCGTCTGTACTTTCTTCGTTGTCATACAAAATTCGAGAATACTCACTTGTCGACGTACTGAGTGAGCCTGACGTATGCGATGCAGGCGGCATCCTCGCCGAGCAGGTGAACGTGAGGATTCAGGATCGTCGTGTTGACGGCCTTGCAGCTCGAGTTTTTCCCCAGGACTGCTTTTGAAGGTCAAACGATTTCAGCGTTAAATGCAATTTGATGATATCAAGGCGACGGAGAATAAATTTATCGGGCACCAAAAGTTGGCGATTCGGGGAGAATGTTTTCTTTGCACGTTTTCAGATAAATAAACAACAACAAAAAGGATAGTGCGGTTTATTGTGAATGCTGATAAGCTCGAATGGTCATACGCTTTCATTCCAGATTATATGAAAAGAATAATGCGTTCTATACCATAGACATCCAGTACGGATAGTTGGAAATAACGAAAAAATAGAAAAATACATTCTTGAGAGAACTTTAACGAGACGTGCTGAAAATTCTTTAATCATTGATTGAAGACTGTGCCACATTACAAAACGCAGAAATTGTGAGAGCATTTTTTTAAATCACTCTAATTAGTTTTTTCGCTCTCATTTTTTTGAATGTATAAAAATATGACTCGGTTTTAGACTCTTTTTAAGAGATTTGCAAAATGTCAAATATGTTCACGAGCTTTTCAAATGCACGAATCATGTAAATTCACTCATTTCCAGCATCATTTATGGTTACCGAATGCTCTGCAAGAATCTTAATGCATTCTCGAACATTTTTGACACCAGAAATAAAAAAGCTGTAAAACAAATACTTCGCCGGGATGACTAAAATCTCGATATTTTCTTTGTTTTCAGACATAGCTATTCTCCTTTTCAAGTAACAGACATAATTGAAATTTTGTCGTTTTAAAAGGGAAGCTCAAAATCGCGACACGTGAGGACGATTTGCCAAATAGAAGAAAAAAAACAGAATGCTCTGCAAGAATCTTAATGAATTCTCGAACATTTTGGACACCAGAAAAAAAAATCTGTAAAAATTGAAATTTTGTCGTTTCAAGAGGGAAGCTCAGAATCGTGACACGTGACGAAGATTTGCCAAATAGAAGAAAAAAAATCGCAAAATACATGTATTGGGTATGAAACGTCGCAAGTTGAAGCCAAATGATGTAAATAATTATTGGCGACGGAAAAATATGTAAAAGCGACAGTCATTAGTAATTTGCGTGGGTGAAATCGGCCAATGAGTATAGTGAAAGCAAACTAGACATAATTACCATTATCAAAGTAAAATTTGTGAAAGTCCATTCCCTCGACTAAATTACCTAGAGCCTCGGGCTCGAACGCGGTTAGATGAGGATCGCAGATTTTCCTGAAAAAAAAAACAACCCACATCGAAATGAAAATCGTAACAGAAATTTACAAATATCGTGCCAACTTTCGCGTAATTTCGGTTGTTTTTTAAATTCCACTACTGTTCACTCACGTGTAACCCTCGAAGTCTCCAGTATTGATGCTCTCGATGAGTTGCTCGGTCATCTTGATGATTTCCTGACGGCGTGCTGCAATCGTCAATACATGAGAGTCAATTAAAAGTTCTTCGCGTTCCATCGCCCAAAACGCGTTCTCAGGCTCTTTCCGGTACAAATCACAGCAAAACAGCCACATGCACGTATAATTAATTGTTCAACGACTATTCAAAGGAACTTCGTTGTTCGCAGTTTCAGATCTGTTTTTTTTCGTCCTACGATCGTGAGATTTTACATTCGGCCAAAATCAAACGAATGATCGAAGAAAAAAACAACAAATGTGAGAACTGAGCGAAGTTTTTATTCCTCGGACGAATTGTTCAAAGATCGAATCAAAGCCGCACAAATTGGAAATATTCAATCGAGCTTTCATTTTTCTTCCCGTGACTAATGAATACTTGACTTAAATCTGGCGAAAGTGGAAGAATTTCACGAAGTTTATTTTACAAATGAATTACTCAATGATTGAATTAAGGGGCCAGTCCACTTTGAAAATTTCAAAAAATCGAAAGCAAGCAAGACTTGAAGAAATCGACGATGATGAGCAATCAGAAGGGATTTCGTACGGTGCAGGAATTGCCGATTGAGTTTAGGTAAGAGTTTTTCATTGTATGAACTTCGAACGCGTTTTTCTCGAAACAACGTTTTCAAAATCTAGCACCATCGTATCTCTAAAACTAATAAACCGATTCTCTGGAAATTTGAACCACATATTGTAAACATGATTCGCAACAAGATGACCCTCGATGGTTTTAAAATTTTGATTTTTACTCTTTTTTTTGCGAAAACTGCGAAAAAAACGCGTTTTTTTTTCTTTTTTGGTTTTTCATCTGCCATTTTTTTATTTTTTGATAAAACTTCATATCCGAGGGTCATTTTGTAGCTGGTGTCATACTGAATCTAACGGACTTTGATTTTTTTGTTTCAGACAAGTCGTTGCCGAGTTGTGATGGAGCTACCTAGCCCACCTATTTTTGAGGCGTTACGTTAAACTATAGTTTTTGTACTTAAAAATGAATAAAAATGAATTAAACATTTTTTAGAAATGTATTTAAGACTTTATTTGTCAAGCCCAATAACTTTTATATTAATTACTTTTATAAAATCTTCAAAAAAAAAATCGCGAAAATAGCCTTTTTTTCGTGGCTCCAAAGTGGACTGGCCGCTTAAAACCTGAGAGAGCGTATTAAAATCTTCATATCTTTCGAATTCATTTTAACTTGATGAATTAACGTTGAATCGTCTGATTGAAAGTGTGCGTTTGAACGTCTGAAAAGAAATGTGTTTTAGCGAACTGAACATTGTCGCGTTATTTGTGATGGGCGTTGAATTTGCCGATAAGTCTTATCGAATAGTTCGCACGACTCGTCAGTTCGCGCGACGTGTAAATCAATTTGCTTCAGTCACGCGCGACGGTGACGGTAGATCGAAACTCCTATGTGTTGACTAGGTAACGACTTCCGGTTGTTTTTTTTTTCCAAAATATACAATCGCAAAATCACCCACGCGCGGTCATATCCAACTGGGGCGAGACTCTAGCTGGGTGCCATAACGATAAGAAATTTAATATCGCTCGCTCGCTCGAGCAGGACAATCGTGACCGATACGATGAGCGATCGAGGAAAAAAAATGGTCTCCTGGCCGATTGGTTGCGAGGCTTGGAGATATTCTTCGAAAACGTTGATCTCCAGAGAGCGCTCGAAGGGATCTTCGGGTACGTCGGAATCCTCTTCGCGTGTTAATTGTTATATCGTTTCGCAGACACAAAAGTGATTCGGAGAAAAAATCATAATAACGATAATGAGGGTGATAGCAGTGTCAAATAACGCAATATCGTCGTGGGATATTGCTCTACTTTGTTGGCTGCACGAAGCAGCGGTGCTCACGTTTTAACGGCGACAGGAAAATAAAACCTCGCCTACACGATTGATATACGATCGTTGATAAGAAACTTTTCATGTTTTCGATAGGATAATCGATAATCGGATACTGTTTTATCGTTGCTTCGTTCAGTCTTGAGGCGGATGAACAAATGGGGAACATAAACGAAAAAAAGAACAGTACAGAGAGTGAGAGAGTGATCATAGAGTATCGTAAAGTATGATTTCTATAGGCTGGTATTTCTTACCACACGGTGGAAGAGTGTTACACGTTTCAGGGATATATGTGTATATATATATTTTTAAACTAATGTGGATTCTATGGAAGCTGTTCCTCGAGCCGTGTCCTTGAAGTCCTAATGCTTACTAATTTTCTAGACTTTCCGTGTATGTGCACGAAGCATTACGAGCCAAATCGATACACCCTTTGTCCTCCAACTTCCTCGTCCACAACTCGTTTTTTCCCCAAATATTTCGGTCACTCAAGAAACTTTGGATTTATATTTTCAAGGTGACAAAGTAGTTCAAGGTCAAAGCTTGCATGTCTATGAAAATAATTATAATCATCTTTTGGCTCGAAAATTCTTTAACTCGTGTCAGAAAATGAAATGCATTTATTTCGCGTACTATTCTCGATACGAAAAAAATGTATTTACTGTTTAAGGGGAAGGTAGGGGTTTGCACTTTTGAAAAATCGATTTTTTTGTCTGTTCTTATAGTTAAACATTTCAAGAATATAATCCCAGAATTTCAAGTCAATCAGAGTAAAGCTCTCGAAGTTATTGACTATTTAGTTCCGCTCCTCTAACACTGTAGCTCCGACTTCTCTAAACTTCAAACGCGTTTTTCTCGAAACCACTTTTTCAAAGTCCGTGTTCACTGCCATTTGAAAACTACATGACCGATTTATTTCAAACTTGGTACACACTTTCTACATATAAAATACCTCCCCCCAACGGTTACTTTGAGATTTCTTTTTACATTGAGGGGGTTTTCCACCCCCAAAATGGCGGAATTTTTCGTGAAAAATAGCACTTTTCACTTTACAAGACCACCAAAAATTTAGAAATGAAAAAAAATGATCAAAGACCGTTGGGGGGAGGATTTGATGATACTTTGACTAAATTTTAATGGTACTTGATTTCAGATAATTTCTAGCTGAGATACAGTGAACACCGCAAATCGTGTTTTTCCAAAGGCGTTCTTGGAAAAGCTTTGTCACCGGCTTGTTTGTGGATATTTTCGCGTACAAATTTCACGGAATGTTCTTGAAATGACACTTAACAATGTAAAAAAGGTTTCGATAAATTTACTCTATCCATATAGATGAAAAAAAATTGCAAAAAAGTGTTTTTTTTTCACGCTGAAACCCCTACCCTCCCCTTAACTAATACGCACATAAGCTAAATAGGGCCTAGTAGCAGTATTTTGGTAAATATTCCCGTTGCCGAGAGGATTAGAGTCATACTTGTGAATCGAGATGGCTAGCAATGAGTTGTAAGAGGCACGCCGTCCCCAACGCCGTCATCCAATTGAACTTTACCCACTATTATATCAAAGCGAATAGCGGAGCGTTATACTTGACTGAGGAAATAAAAGGCCTTTCTTGGAGCCTTCCCTCCTCACGTATCCTGGCCAGTATTTCAATTATCAATCCACCATACGTCCCCAAGGATAAAAACCACACGTGCACAGCATATTCGACTAATTTTTATACTTCGACACAGAAAACCCAATGACAAAAACAACCCTTAGCATTTTACTACGATTAAGAACGTCAAAATTTGGCAACCAATTATTTTTACAACTACAGAGGATCTGTTTGTTTGTGCTTTTTTTCCGATGATGCAAAATCCATAACGGTAGTTCCAGGGTCGATAGTTTATTCGATGTATCGCGTAATAGGGTGGCCATACCGGAGGTAGATCGTATCTATATGCTGTGTGCGATAACAAGCTCGATCTTATAGTGCACGAGAATACGTGCTGCCTATCCACAGTCCATTTATCTATATGTGTTGACGAGCTTTTCACATGGGCATTTTTCTGTGCCATCTACGTATGTGCTGTTTTCTTCGCGTGTTGCTACAATTGTAGTAATATTGTTAAAACCGTGATAACGCAATAAAACTATAATGTCTTAGGCTGTGAAGAATGTATATTAACTATTTTAATATCGTAGTAAAATTACACTTATCTAGGATTCGTAGTTTTATTCTATTCGTGAGATTTCTATGTGTACGTGTGTACGTGTGTGTGTGTGTATGCGTACTTCATTCGGTGTTATTAAAATGTTGGGATGCACGCGGCTTTACCTGAGCACTGTGAGTTCGTTGATAGCTGACTGCAGGTCTTGACGGGACACATGATTCTTATTTCTACAAGCATATACCTTCCTCATTAAAAAACGCACTTTAAACACGAATAATATTTCATTAGCTTGAATAAAGTATACATAGTGTATATATATTCGTTTAGCGCTTTTAGCATGAAATCAACGAGTCTGAATCATTTTACGAATAAAAATGCATTTTTTTCTTGCGACACTATGAATTTTAATTTTTTCCCGTTGATAAAGTGCAATTTCATCGATTCGAGACTCCTGGATTCGTTTGTAAGCAATAGTTGTGTGCTATTTCGAGGAATAAACGATTGATTGTGGTGGCCTCCGATTCTCTCTCTCTCCCTCTCTCTCTCTCTCTCTCTCTCTCTCTCTCTCTTGTATTTACATCCCGGTTTATCCGAGGGAGCTTTAGTTTTCCGTCAATTTGCTCGTTCCATTGTTGCCGGGGTCAATGAATTTAAATGGATTATCGGAGAGATGTGAGAATGAGATTACTCGTCCCGTGAGCTCTAATGGAACGATATGTATGCGTCACAGTGAGAGAGCGCTCGAGCCAAGATGCCAATTGTGCAGGGTAGTTTAATCATTTAACACGTCACGAGGTATCTATTTTATTTCGTAATTACGAATTGTCTGCAAGGGATGGATTTTCATGATGTTGAAGTTTGCATCGGTGGAATGCAACGAAAAACTAATCCTTTTTAATAAATCATTATTTTTCGGTCGATTTGGGCTGTGAAAATCGCTCAAACGTGTCTACGTGTTTGTCTACTCAATTTGCGAAAAAAAGCTTTGGATAATGACGAAAAGAAATTAAAAAATATATAGTTCCATGCCAATGATGCAAGCTTCAACGTCATGGATTTTTATACACTGCATAACAAATTTTTTACGAAGCTTCACGTCCTTTTTTCAATGATAGTATTAATTGTTCGTCGAAAATGCAGTTCGAATGTGAAATTTCTCCACCGAATCAACCATTCATCAGAGTTTCCGTTCTCTATGCATTCTTTTTCGGATTTTTTTAAATTGTGAAACAATACTTTCGGGGATTTTTGCGAGCAAAATGCAGCACGTTTTTTTACTGTAGGTTCGAAAAGCATGCATTGGAAATTCGTTACAACTTTTTTATGCCATTGAATTTTTCATCAGCACGAATGATCTGATATTGTCTGTTGAATCCACATATTTTTATCGCAATAAAAATACTTTAGAGCTTCGGAATAATATTCGTATTTTTTGTACGGTTCGAAATTACTTATCGCGTGCAATGATATTGAGGTTGCGTCATGAGGTTTATATATTCGTTTTGTAGAAGGGGAATTGATTTTTCCACTGCATCAAAAGCTCGTTGATACTGTTTATCCATTTTTCCGGCAGATTCGAATGAACCTTTATAGAATATGATATAGTTTCCGGCCTTTTGTTGGTAGTGCATTTTCTACATTGTCTGTCGACAACGGATATTTCCACTGTACAGAGTAGGTTTCAGGATTGCGCAGTTCAATCGGTGCTTTTTTCGACATTGCTAGTAATTAATTGATGGATATGACTGGGAAAGTTGCGCTATCGTATCCGATTCCTGTACGTTGCGTATTCTCCTCCTGCATTTTTGTAATTGTTTTCGACCTTTTTCCTCGGATACATTAGACGTCGGAAGGGTTCTTTTTATACCGTGAGTTCTTTTCCTTGGCCAACCCAAACCTCGTTTCGTACGTCGAAAACTTCGATGGAATTTTGCATTTCGTTTTTTTCTACGTATAAAAATAATCAGTATAAAATGATACTCCCTGCGCGGTTCTAATGGGATTCGTTAATTCACGAGCGCCTGACCACGACGGATATTTCCACTGCGCGGATAGCAAGATAAAAAGTTACTTTCTACTTAACTTTTTTTTTCTAGACATTAAAATAATTGCCGGCGAAGCACAATACTCTCCGTTGGTCTCCGCTGATGGGATTACTTTTTTCGGCGGTCTGACGGAACCGAGTTTATTTCACTGGTTCTGGATATTCAGGACTCGCTTATATTTTGCCTAATTAAAAAACTTATAACGATATACGAAGTACTGCGGGATCTAACTGAAGCATTTGACTAGCGAAAGACCTCCTAATGGAGCGTGTGTTTTTTTTTCGTAAAGCAAAACACATTTTCACATTTTCAAAATTCTCTATAATTCGCTTTTTCCAGTTTTTTTGACATATCTAATTATTTTTGCTCGCTTTTTGTTAGTTATCGACTTTAACGTAGAGCAGATTTCCTAAAATAATCTTTGCACACAGGCTTCTTCGATCAACGAGTGTTGTGGCTAATTATAACGAGTACAGAGAGGTTACAAGCTCTCGTTGTATTGTTTTTCTTCCTACTCACCGTTTACATAATTAAGTTTATTCGCAACATTTGTCCGGTGTGTTATAGTAGAACGTAAAATTGATTACACCGAATAGAGAGATATCGATAAACAGAGCTGTGAGATTAGGATGGTCATTGTTTCTATCTTCATGTTAATGTGTTTCCTCTAACAGTTATAAACCGTTACTTTCACGAGCCTCGTCATTTGATTGGGTCTTTTCATTCGATTGGGCTTCGATTGCTGAAAATTGATTACTAATCGTCAATCAAATGAAACGTAACGATGCATATTTTCGAAAAACATCTACGTCATTATAGAGGAGCATCGTAGGGATTTTCAGAATTCTTAAGGGGTTACGTAGGTTTGAAAATTTTCAAAAAATCCATTTTTAGAATCTTTTATCTGATAATACAATATGTCGAGAATATTCTCGCAAAGTTTTAAGTTAATCGGAGTAAAAGTCTAGGAGAGAGAGCCTTTGGGAATTCCCCCCATTGGGAAAGACCGGCCGGGAGCGATGCAGGTAATCGCATTTTTCTCAAAACACTATTTTTGAAGTCGGTGGACACGATTTCTCAAAAAATAATGCACCGATCTTATTGAAATTTTGCACATTTCTTTAAAATGGCATTGACTAGTGATTGAGCGAAGGTTTTTTTCCGCTTACAACTAACTTTACGAGGCTATACGTAGTGTAAATTGTACCAAAAGTTGAACTATTTTGCATACAACTCTGCCAAAAATTCAAATTTCAATTAAAAAAAAAATCCTTAGTTCAATCACGAGCTTTACTTATCTACTAACAGAAAAAATTTGGTTTTTTAATTTCAGATAAAGCTATCATGAGTTATCCTGACCACCACGAGGACACTTTTTTTAGGGGTCTCCGGAAACCAGGTCCCAGCGGCTGAATTTCCCAAATTTTTGGATGACTTTTTTTTAATATTGTCGAAATTTTGCTCTTTTATGTGCTTAACATTTTGAATAAAATAGTTTATATATTATATTTTTTTAAATAAAGAAAATATGCTCTTTTTGGGTTCGAAACCCAAGTAACTCCTTAAGATTTTCTGGTGCGAATTCTCTACGACATTGATCGATAGACGACCTCGATACGTTACACGTGTAATGTTGACTCTGGCAATTGCAAACGTGCAATGAAATTCATGATATGCCAAATGTTTTTTCGCTCACGAATACGCTCTTCACTTTGAATCGAATGGGAAGTAAAGAAGAAAAAATGAAGTTACATTTCTCCGTTTGATGGGCTCACGATAAATTGCAACGTCTGAATAGGTTCGAGCAATCGTTATTCGCGTCTGTGCTTTCGACAAACTTTTGACGAATTTTCGTCGGAACGATGGTCGAGTTGTTACGAACGTGAACGTCGCTGATATCCTTACCATCGTCGGCTGCCTCGGGGCTCAGCTGTGAGTAACCAGGACGTGCAACAGAAGCGCCGAGCGCCAATTTACGTCGTACTACCTCGATTTCTGGATACATCGAACGTGAAGTGAACGCTCGAAGCCAAACGAGCAATCGCCAAGTTGCAATATTTCGTTGTCGAGGTTATTTTTGGTTCGTTATACGACGACAGAGCATGCAATTTGTTTGTATGCCGAGGATCATCATACCACAAAGAACACGAGTGAACAGAAGAGAACAAAGAGAAGACAAATATAAAGAGGAACAAATAACATTGATACGTACGATAATTAACGCGCATCTCACACCGTGCGGTCAAGTCTCAATATTTGGAAAATGATATTACGTGTATATATATATATGTGTGTATATATATGATCCTGTGGTCTCCGAGGCATAAAATGAACATGAAAAGAACCTTTTCATCCTTAAAAATTGCGGGCTGTCTTGTTCTCGAGGACATATCAGCAGTGAGAGAAATATGATTATCCTTTAAGGCGGGACAGCACTGTGACGTAAAAAAACGATTTTTGCAATTCCTCAAAGTATACATATTAAAGGATATTTGAAAAAAAAATTGAAGTTAAAATATTGAAAACTGACAAAGTTACATACGGTTTAGCAAGAGCAGGTAGCGCAATGATTTATGTATAATAAAACTGTCCATCGCGTTTTTTTCGGAATGACTTTTATCGACCTGGCCCGAATCATAATTCTAGCTATGATTGTCAGATTTTCAATTTCGAAAAAAACCCAAACTTCCGTCATTGCAGTAGCTATCGTTGTATGTAACCTTTTTTTCATTTTGAAATTTAGTATTTTCAAAGCCCCCGCGTACAAGTAACAATTCCGCCGAAATTACACCTTTTTTAAGACCCATTTTGTAAAAAAAAAATTTAACGACTACGTACATCGAGAACTACATTTATATAGATTTTAAAACATTTTTTTCCAGACCAACCATTGTCAAGTTGGTCCGTCAACGGTCATCCGGCCGTTGAACCACCTTTTTTATACGGAGGTTCTATTATACCCCAATAGCGTTAAAATTGCATTTTTTTAAATAAAAATGTACACGTTATAAGTTCAATATATGCATAATAACACACCTTTTTCTAAATTCCAAATAAATAATCTAGTAGATTATAAAAAATCGGAAAAAACCACTTTCTTCGGCCCGTCACAGTGGTCCTCCCTTAAGATATCCGTGTTTGAATCGAATTTAAAATTGATTTTTGATTACTGCCATAAATGATGATACACCAAGGATGTATCTCAAGTATAAAAAAATATATCACGTTAGTTTAGGGCTGACCTTTTTTTTAGCTTTTGTGGTGTATTTTTTTCCAATAGTGTTATAGAACATAGACTGACCAATCGATCGAGCTATGCGAGACGTAACATTCTTAATTAGGTAGTTCGGATACGAAAACGTGTCAAAAGGCGTGGAAAATTAGAATGGCTTTCAAGAACAGTTCAAGGATGGTTCTGAAAAAAACGAGAAAACCAAGCCGAAATCTGTAAACTGTTACAGTAATTTCAAGATACCATCGGATATGTGTATATACTTATATATATATGCAGAATGCAAGAAAGTTTGAGAAATGACACTATTTTTGCTTTCCGGTAGAGCGCCGTTGTCCTGGCTCTACGTTTCAAATGCTAAGTGAAATTATAATTTTCATAATCCAGCTATTTCAGAATTTACGTGACAGGCTAAATTATGAGCAAAGCGATCATGATTAAAAAACCGGTTTTGTGATAGTTCCGATTAATTGAGAGAAATTATGAGTCACGAATATTAATTTTCTTCGATAATTTTTAATTATTTCTCTATTAATTATTAATATTAATTTCTTCAACAATTGCTGATTATGGTCAAACTTTTTTTAATGCCCCTACTCGCCGGTCTCATGTGGGTATTTTAACTTGAAGTATTTTTTCTTTCTTTCTGCACTGAGGTTTACGATCGTCAGATCATCTTCGGTACTTAGAGCCGGGTGTGTCGGAACGATAATTAATTTAGTATTATTGAAAATAAGGAAAGAAAAACTACGTGTAATAAAAGACGACGAGATAATGAAACGAGAGACAGGACAAATGTTTAGCGCTTGGTTGGGGAACGCATGTACAGACCAGTGACGGAGGAGTTGTGTTGCCGTGGGGTGCTGTTGGCATTGAGGCAGGCGGTTGATGCCGACGAAGGCGAAGCACCCGATTGGCTGTTCTGTCTGTTGTTGCCCGCACTGCTGTGACTCGAAGCGCTTCCGCTACTGCTCCCGACTAAAGCATGCAATCAACCAACGAGATACACGTTTTTCGATCAGCCAGTTCGTTTATTTTTCAAATGCTCATCACTAACCTCTCGCCCCAACACTCCCCCACCCCCGCTCAATATTACCACCTTTGCATCACGCGGCAATGGAATCTATGATTTATCCGTCAAATCTACTCTCTTGTTCGCCGGTGTTTACTGGACTCAGAAAACAAACTTCTGTTGATCAACTGTCGAGGGCGTTCGAATGATTCTACGACGTCCCTTACCGGATTTACAAAAATATTGACAAAAAATGGTAGATCCGATACTCGTCATTTGGTTATCGCTTTGCACTCGAAACGCATCAGTGATGACGATAAGATGGATTTTTCACGATATAACGAAAGGAAATATCGCCCGAAAAAAGTATACTTTTTACCGTAGGTAATTAAAAATGGATATGTCTTATAATAAATCACTCGAACCGCCCTCTTCGTGCAATTGTCGATTCAAGAGTGTTTCGGTTGTACGAATGTTTATTTTTTAACTGGCGCGTCGAAATTTCAGTGTCTACGTGCATTGCTTTTTTGTTAAATTGTATATGAGGTGCTGAGGATGCAACTAACCATAAATTGACTAATGAGATGAGTCAATGAATCGTGTTATTTACAAGCCGCATACTGTACAATATTAGTGCATTAGTATTTAGCATCAATGTTATTTATAATTATCATTCTGACTGCCATTGGTATTATTTTCATCAATAATATTGATTTCGGCTTTCACGCAGACCAAACGCTGTATGTAAACTACCAGCACATCTAATGTTGAGAGGCCTGAGATTCATAACGATTGATCAGTCGTTAATTTTCCAAAATACTGCAAAATCGTCTGTTGACAAAAAAATTGATGTAACATTGAAGAAGAAACAGTTATACTGGAATTAATGCGATTCGAGTATTGATATCAGCCGATAATGAGTCGTGAAAAGCAATTTAAGCCGTGCTAAAAGTAACTCTGTTCATACTCAAGCGGAATATCGTCAATCCATTTGAGACAAATGTTATAATTGAATGGAGTACAATTCTGTTGAGGTGGAATTTATTCATCATTGATCGTTTTACGATTATTCTGAGGTTCATTTTGGACGGTGTTAGCCCAATCCAGTGTCCTCAATGACTACAAGTAGTTAGGGGAAATATCGTGCAGACAAAAAATCTCGTCTGACAAAAATCTGCCACTACCACTGAGAGAGTGTAAGTTTGTCTGCTTCGTATTCTTGTCATGAAACCAATGGGGCAACCATCAATGGATTGATTCGTGCGATTAGTATTAATGAAGTCTTCAACCATGCTGTTTATCAAAGATGTTTGGGTTAAGGGGAGAGATACCTCTAGGCGGAGAAAAAAATTGCTGATATTCACGATTTTTTTTTAAAGGAATTATTTATACACCATTTTTGAGACTTAGGGTATGATTTATTACTACTTTTGGCTGTTACGTGGTATTTTTTGTTAATCTTTAAAAATGGCGGAGGTAAGGAATGGCCTTTAAAACACATTTTCAAAACTGTGACGTAGGCACAGCTAAAAAACTAATCGACCGATTCTCATGAAATTTGGTATAAATCTTTGTAACCTTATTGTCCAAAAGGTGAGCCTAAATATTTTTTAAAGTAAGAAAAGTATTTTTTTATTGCAAAATGTAGCCATTTTTATCGGAAAATTCAATCTTATTATTTTAAAGCGTACCATTTCATCGATTTTCACAATTTCTCACTTTTTCTTGCTTCATATTCTGCGTATGAGGTTAATGAAAGAAAAATCTTTGTTGGTTTTTTTTTCAGATTAATCCCGCCGACGCTACGAGTCACGCCGTCTGACAATATCTACCGCAACTCGCTTAGAAGACCGTGCCACGCTTCCGCCATTTTTGAAGATTATTAAAAAATAAAAAAATACCATGTAACAGCCAAAAGTAGTTATGCACCATACCCTAGGTCTAAAAAATGGTGTGGGAATCTTTGCTTTAAAAAAAAATGATGAAAAACAGCAATTTCTTCCTCGCCTAAAAGTATCACCCCTCTCAAATCGGCGGGTGCGACACATCAAACACGTAGGATTGTTTCTACGCATACCTGTTTGTAGATTAACCCTTGAGGCCCCGTACCAGTAAGGGGACTATACCATGTGCTAGACTTTTTTTAATTCTTATATATACGTTTATACCCCTCAACAGGCTGGTCGGGATATGTCTGTCACGAGACAGTCACTAGATCTGTTGAGAGCTGACGATTTCGCTGAATTCTCAGTGCGTAGCTTATCGATATCGCTTATTCGTGTATTTCTTTACACAAAATCTATTTTTCAAACGACTCTGCAAGAGTTAAGTCGGCTGCCCTACGTACATTAGTTCAAAAAATGAAACTAGAAAGATCAGAAGGGTGTTGATTGTTTCTTCTCAATTCCATTTTCGGTCCTATTAGTTTAAATATAAAACAGTGCAAAGAACACAAAAGCACACATTTTCACGGCAGGCCAGTCGAGTGCAGCCTTTTTTCTTGTGAGAACGTTAAAAAAAAAAAGACACAACGTTTGAGGATTATAACTTTTTGGGTGCGGGTATTTTTGGTTGTTGTCATTTTAGTTGGACGACAACGAGACCGTCACAAGAGTCACAGATCTCTTGCGCTCGTTACCTTGCGCCCCTTGCAGCAGGACCGCCGCTATTCCTAAATGATTGCCCGGACTCTGGGGCTGTTTGTTCGCCGTACCCGCGGCTCCTATTACCCTGGAGAATATCGATGCAGCCGCGGGACTGCTAGGTGGCGTACCCTGGGACGCGTATGCTGTTTCGGCAATTTTATGAATACAAGAAATAAAAAACGATTGAAAGAAAAATCAAAGTAAATAGTGATGATTATGATGGTGATGATAATAATGATAAAAATGATAATAACAATAACAATAATGCGTAGGATTCTCATGGGTGCGGGCTAGATGCCGAGACTTGTAAATAATAATAACAATTCAAGTAACCAATAATAATAAAATCGACAATCATTGATAATTAAATACATCTCATGATCGGACATGCATGGTAAGTTGGCTTCTCAAATTTGAAAGATAATAATAATGAACATTCGTTAAATTTGATTCTTATTGATAATTCGAAATGACACACAATGGAACATGCACATTAAGTTTTTGTTTCGAATATTTTGAAAAAATATACAGTAAAAGATGAATGAATGTTGAATTTTCGAACTTGAACAAATAAGGTACAAATGAAGAAATGATCATTACCTACGACTGGCTGGAAACTTTTCTGCATTTTTCATAGAATTATAATTTAATCTGTTATGAGTTGATTGATTTTTAATCAGAACAACCTCACTTACGTATATTCTTGTAAATAAAAAAACTTTGTTTGGGGAGCATGGAACTTGATAGACGCGGTGTATTTTTTTTCTCACATATGGAGTTCGGAAAGAGAGAAAACGCGGGCTGAAAATACAAGAACGACGCATGAGTTGATTGTGGAACATGTTTTATGCAACGCGTGAGATATATAAGCAACTTCGTGGAGCGTATCTTCGCAAGATCGAGTCAAGAGGCACTGTCGATTTTCGACGAGTATTCCGGACGTAAAATTCTGTTCGACTGTGATTTTATGCATATATGTGAGTGTGTAGAAACCACGTGAGTTTGCGAGGGCAATTTTCGTACAAGACACATTCACGAAAATAGAAATTGTGACATGGCCGTGGCCTAGCTATGCTCCGAACTCCAAAACGATGTACATTTTCAGTCTTCTTCTTGTTCGCCCTAAGTGTCCATCCATTTGAATATCAAAATGATCAGTCACCAATACAATATAAAAAAAAAATATCTTCAAGCATCAACCGATGCAATTTCGAGCCAATGACAATGGAAATTACTTTAGATCGTCAAAAAATTTAGATCCTCGCTTTTCTAAAAGCATGCAACGAAGTTATCGACGACGATCAATTTTTTTTGTTTAATCGGAAAGCCGAACAAGAGCTCGGTTGGATGAGTGAAAAAGTTTCTAACTATTTTGAAAAACTTTCGAGAGAAATTTAGCAAATAATTGAAAAAAAAACAACGTAATGGCAAAATTGTCAAGATGTTATATATTCTGGGCAACAGAAGATTTTACAGCCTTCAAAAAAATCTATAGCTTATATGTCGGTTACACATGAATCCATGAAATTTACTCACGACTAGTAAAAGAGACGAAAGCCCAGCCCTTTTTAGCGTGGAATATGAATTTTTTACTGAAAGTAAATGGTTGCATACTGAAAGTAACCCCAATGAAATGTTGCCCCTCAACTCGCCCCAACCCTAAGAAATAGGGCTTGAAAACTTAAAAATCGCCGTATCTCGGTAATTAATAGCCCGATCAAAAAAGGTTTCAAACAATAATTGTTTGGAATAATAAAATTCGTATAAAGATATTTGACAACCCCCTATGTTTGAAAATAGCGGCACAAAAACGATTCGAAAATTCGGGGTTGATGCGTGTGCGAGCGGAGTAGACATATCGCTGCGTCCTTGTTGGGGTCAGTGGTCCTCTCGTGATTTTGTGCCGCTATTTTCAAACATAGGAGCTTGGACATAAAATAACTTTATACGTATTTTATTATTCCAAACAACTCATGTTTGAAACATTTTCTGATCGGGCTATTAATTGTCGAGATACGGCGATTTTTAAGTTTTCAACCCTTATTTCTTAGAGTTGGGGTGAATTGAGGGGCAACATTTTATGGGGTTACTTTCAGTATGCAACCATCTACCTTCAGTCAAAAATTAATATTCTACGCTGAAAAGTGCTGGGTTTTCGTCTCTTTTACTCGACTATCAACCATTCATATTATGATGTCAAAGTTTGCATCGTTGGGAGGCAACGTAAATTCTGCCTGAGTGTTCAAATTTTGCATTCGTCGATTTAGGCTACGACAATCACTCGAACCTTTTTACGTATTCTTATTAGAGACCTCAATTTGTAAAAAAAGACTTTCGATAATAATAAAACTGAAAAAATGGAAAATAAAAAGACAAAAATGACGTTGCTCTTCAACGATGCAAACTTCAACGTCATTTTTGGGTCAAAAAGAGTACCGAACCTCTAAAAAAAATATCCAAAATTGTTTGGTATTAAATTGTGGAAAAATCAGGTATTCATTGTTGCCCAGAATACTCCAGGAAATGTTTGCCACGTCTAAAACATTTTGATATTAATTTTGCAGACGAAGCAAGGACCAACGATCCCCTACAAAGTCCCTCAAAGATAGAAGAATTCGACGGCCAATAATATCCGCGGGGGTAAACTCACTGTCCATTTGTTTGGAAGTCCCAGGAATGCTCGTAGCGGTAACCGTCGTTGACATTTTGAAGTAACACGTAAAAATGACACTTTTCTCGTTCCTCGAGGAATGTCCGACTCCTTCACTCATCCATCGCGTCTGTCAGAATCGTGTCGAACGCCACGTTGGTTATACGTCACGGGAGTGACAAAGTCTCGTATGTAAAAATATCGTTCGCGTAGCAAAGGTGCACGCGTTCGATCGAGGCACTTAAAATTCTGCCGGCCGGTTGGAGATACAAATGTTTTTATTTTTCGTGCCAGTCGAGATGGACAAGAGTTCGAGTGCCTTCTTTGCTCGCGTTTAAAACCTAAACTGAGACTTCTCGTTGCGCCCAATGAGCATTTACTCTACTCTCTCTATCTCATTCCTGTTTCGTTTTTTAAGTTTATTTTATTCTTCTCCGTTTCCTCGTTCTGTTTCCAACCGCACGTACGGTCTCTTATTCATCATCCAATACGTTCGTTCACGACTTTATCACTATATGTCATTATGGTCTCCTCTTCCTCCCTCTCTCTCTCTCTCTCTCTCTCTCTCTCTTTCTTTCCATTTCTCTTTTTCTGTGCCACCGTCTCTATTGGTTCTCTTGTACATTTCCAATGTCTCGGGCCTGTCACGTAGCCCTCTAATACATTCAAGGAGATGCGAGAAGATAGGTAGAGCTTCATGAGGCGACGCACGTGTGTATTAGAACGGTGAGTGAATTTAAGCGTGCTTTATTTCTGCTCGAGGAATATATCTAAGAATAAATTTCCTGACCGCGGGCCTTGTCGCGACCAATCGCGACCCTCTTCCCTTCTGACTCTCCCCCTATGCTCCGCATCTCTCTCTCTCTCTCTCTCTCTCTCGTACATTTCGCCGCCATGTTAGTCTAGATTTAGGTTAGCGCTGAATCATAGAAAATTGCGCTCCAAGGTTTGCCGTTTACGACACTAACCTGAGATTTTCTCTACTGTGAAGGGTGTTCGAAGCGTTTGAAAAATGCAGTGCTTCGTGCCAATTCCTGATGAGCTTTCGATCGGTTTTTTTCTCCTTCGAAAGGTCAACGCTAATTATGGACACGAAAAAATCATCATGGAAAACCCAATACGGGAATATTGCAGAAATAATCAAAGAATACTTTTCAATAACAATAGAACGGGTCCATCACTATTTGCACATTTTTTTGGCGAATATTCACTACGATTTCGACGCAAAATTATTATTCATGTACGTGCGTTTTTTTCCCTATTTTTGCGCGCACAATGATCGATTTTCATCGAGTCGTATGACGTCATCGACGTGCCAAGGCGAACGAGCGAGTTTTCCTCGCAATTATCGGAAAAATGCAGAAAAGTTTCCTCCTTTCCCTTCAATTCACGTCTCGTCGAAGTTGTCGAACGTGTATCCCGAAAGAGATAAAAGTTTATAATGTCAACGGCGGTTTGTCGATGGAAGATAAATTGGCATTGTTATAGTGCTCCATAATAATCACGTTCCCATTGGAATATCGCGATTTTTAGGACACTGTTTATTTTTTATTTTTTTTTCTAAATATAAAACGTCGATTTTGAATAAAAGTTTGTGGAAGCAAGGCGAGTAAACTTTTCTTCCCTCTTAAGATTAATTGTTCTTCGATAAGTAAGCTATACGTATATGAGTACTTAGGTGCATCAAGTTTTCGATGCAGTGGATATCTGTCGAAGAGTCCTCCATTGGTTAGAGAGTGTTTTATTTCACACACAGGCTGTTAATTGCTCGTCAAGGGATTAATTATTAGCATGGGTATGATGGAGGAGATTACCATTCGACTGAGAAATTAAATGATTATACTTTTATTTTTTTTGCGGATGAAAACAAATCCAAGAAGTGGTTGTTTATTCCACAAAGTAATGTTTTCTTTTGGAACATTTTTTATCTCACATCACTCGAGAATAATGATCGATTTACTGGTCGTTCATTTTTTTCAATACCAACATCGTATCGGTCGTTTCGAAAATGTATTGATTGAAAAAGTGCTTGGAAAAATGACACTTTCTGATAAATCGAGTGACATATGCTTTTGCCATTCGTTTTATATATAAATGCCAATCTCGTTTGTCTCAAGTCAATGTATCCGTTGCAAAAAGGAAATGAAAATCGTGGTGTTAACGACTACCGGTTGTCTCGTAGCCTCGATTTTATGCGGGGACATTTATTGCACCCGAGCTGGGACACGATAAAGTTAATTCAACGCTGAGAGATCGATCGAGACTTATACAGGAGGCGACGACAATCGATCGTGATGACGAAGATTTTTTTCTTTTGCAAAAGCGCAACCATGGTAACGTGGTCCCTTTTGTGGAACGTTTCGAAGCTCGTTTGAGCAAAACATTTTTCTCCAACGGTATTGACTGCCAATGGCTTTCTCGTTTTTGTTAACATTATTACTTCTAAAGCTCTAAAATTTCTTTTACGTACGAAAAAAAACGTCAACTAATCGACGCAATTTGGAAATACTTCGTAGCCATGGTTAAGCACAAAGATTTACGAGTTAATACGAGCTTCACCACGTTTATTGCTACGTACTATTTATATTCATATAATTACGTGTAGTAGAGTAAAAAGAAAAACCTTCTTCCGCTGGAAGAAGTTGAAAGATTTTTATGAAAATAAAGAATATGCAACCGAGGCAACGAAAAAACGGACAAGCTTGTGAGAGCGACCTTGAAAAAAAGTCCGTGACCTCACGACCATTTTGCACTATTTTTCTCGATTGTTAAAAAAATGTTATTTCGTCGTTCAGAGACTTTTTCCCAATATCAAGTGGCATTACAACGCCGCGTAACAAAAGCCGAACGATAATCCAGCATACAAAAAAAAAGAAAAAAAAACAGACATCACAAAAATGGTCTAGCTGTAATAATGATAATATTCATGATTCATTGTGATTATCATTATTAGTTTCATCGTAGCTTCTTTTTTCGAACAGTGTATACTTTATTAATTATTCTTGTTTGATTGTTTGTTTTGGTGCAATTTGGATTACCTTCGGGTTCTTTGGCAATGACCGTGCTGCTCCGGTCGACGCCGCCCTTCTTATCCTCTGTACAACATACACACATATACATCACGTACGTATATACGACAATTCACGGTTTTTTTTACAATTAAGTAATATATACGTCTACAATTCTTTGTTTATTTCATTATTTTACAATAAAATCAGTTTATTTCGAGCGATTTTATTCTTTCCGAGGATATCATCCCTCGCGTCTTATCGAATGCTTGGTCTGATAACGAAGGGGACCCTCAAAGGGAGCAAGAAAATTCAATTTGTACGACCGACCAACCATTTACCGGTTTTCTATCGAGACTATTACCCCTCTCTTATCGAGACGCCCCTTCTCTCTTTTTCTCTCTCTATCTCCTCGTCAGAGGTATATCAAAATTTGATTTTCTTTCCACGTTAGAGGGAAGCTGAGGCATGATACGAATCTTGGTTGGCATGAGTGAAGCCGCTTTCGCGTGCTGGCTACGCGATATTTCTCCCATGCAAATGCAAAGGAACAAAGTTAAAGTGATTGGTCATCTCTTTGATGAAAAGTGGTGGCGGATAAATCGATTTAAAAAAAATATAGCACGATGGTTTAGGCGAGTTCATCATCATTGAAGGGAGGGAATTGCAAAAAAGATGTTTTCTTTGGCTGTGGAATTCATTCCTATGAGGTGTAGTACCATCTATCGAATTTTTTTAGAGTTCGTAGAATTTTTTTTCGGTCGTGGCTGGAGCGAGATTTTTCTGTGATATTTCTTTTGCCCGATGTTTTTGGTACGATGGAGGACGGGATGCTGAGGAGAAGCGTGCAAAGCCGAGGATACGTGCGCCAAGCTTTTGGATCAATCATTTACGAAGTGAGAAACGATTCTCCGTAGTGAGGTAGCGTTTTTTCCCCATCATGTCAGTCGATAATCGTTATCGTTATTGTTATCCTTTTTATTGCTGTTACTGTCGGTGAAAGGGAGGCGAGAGACACTGATCTTAGAGAGGGTGATAGAAGACGAGGTTGAAAAAGCAAAGCGTCATGTTTTTAGAGTGCACGTGAATGCAATGCCTTCGGAAGAAAGGGGGTCGGGTTGAAATTCCGAAATTTGAATGATCAGAACGCTCAAAACTCCGAAAGAATACTACCCCAAAGGATCAAAGCTCCGAAAGACCAAAACTGCGAAAATCCAAACGGGGCCTGGTTGAAATTGCGAATGTTGAATGATCAGAACGCTCAAAACTCCGAAAATATACTACCCCGAAAGATCAAAACTCCGAAAAAATTTTACACGATAGACCAAAACTCCGAAAATCTGAACACCGTTAAAATAATTCGGCTATGGAAGTTTTTAAAGTTTCTCAATTTTCATTAAATCGACGAATTATTTCAAGAATTTTTTTTATTAAGAAGTGGTTTTACGTAAATTTTGAAATTTGTCTAGACAATGTTATACGTTTTACATCATTTTTAGGCAACTGCCTAGACTTTCGCTGGCATGATTTTGATGAACTTTGTAATTTCGGAACATTAAAATTAGGAATTTTAAACCGTCGGCGCATTCAAAGTTCGGAATTTCAACCCGGCCCTCATGTCAAGATCATGCCAGCGAAAGTCTACACAGTTGACTGTAAATTATGTAGAACGTATTACTTTGTCGAGACAAATTTCAAAATTGACGCAAAATCACTTGTTAATAAAAAAAAAATTCTTGAAATAATTCGTCGATTTATTGAAAATTTTGAAACATTTAAAACTTCCATAGCCGAATTATTTTGACGGTGTTAAGATTTTCGGAGTTTTGGTTTTTCGTGTAAAATTCTTTCGGAGTTTTAATCTTTCGGGGTACTATTCTTTCGGAGTTTTGAGCGTTCTGACCATTCAAAGTTCGGAATTTCAACCCGGCCCCATCTTGAATTTCAGAATTTTAAACCGTCGGAGCATTCACAGTTCGGAATTTCAACCTGGCCTCGAAAATGATGTATTTTTTTTCGAATATTTATATCTTAGAATATATTATTTCAACCCTTTATAACGCAACGTATAAATTGAAAAATGGTTGAGTTTATGGTAGGATTAAAATAAATTAAAAAACACGTATTATCCAGTCTTTCGAAAATTTTATCAGAGAGCTAGTTATAAAGCAATAAAGGGAATGTGACAGACATGTTACATTGTGTCGTAACATTCCTTTATGATGTATGGAATGCTTCGAAGCAGCTGTTTTGCTTGTTGTTGCACAAAGCCATGCTACATTTTTAACATACCGTTTGTCGTTTTGATATTTTTTTTCGATTTTCGCTAACTTTAGGCACACTCGAATTTTGCAATTTTCCGCTAAGTGAACTTCGAAAAAATTTTGATAAAAAACGCCATCTAGTTTCCTTGAATTGCAGTAACAAATCATCGAACGGTTCGTAGCCGTCAATATGGGATTATGTGAGGACTTGGATGGTTTGTTACAGAACTGTCACGCGGTGATATAAAGGGTTAATTTAATATTTTCTAATAATTATATATATAAGAATATATTGTTTTTTAAGAACAACAAATGTTCTCCATAAAATAAATAAGAACATATTTATTTTTTTCCAATATTTGCGTATAAAAATATATTGTTAAAATATTTATCCAGGAAAAATATATGTTCCAAATACATGTGATCGAAATATTTTTGGACTTTGCGCTATTCAGAAATATGTTTATACAACAATACAAATTCTGAATTATTAAGAAAAACATAAATAAAACGTTAATAAAAGGTATTTCGACATATTCATTTTTTCCGTCGCCACTCGCAATGAAGGAAAAACGAAAAAGTAAATTGCTTCTAGAGTGACTTACTTCGACGAAAGTGATTTTAATGAGCTAGAACAAAATTGAATTGAAAACGCTCTTTTTAAATTGGCTCAAATCAACGTATCGTTTTTGAACGAATGAATGTGTTATTTTTTTTATTTCTATCGCATCGCGTAGTAGATGAGTGTTGATCAAGTCGATCCTTTGCACTTGACAGAATTTGCGAAAGGCAAAAAAAGATGGTTTCACGCAATTAAAAAAATATTGCGAAAAATACGTTCAATTCGTCAATGAACTCGACAGAAACAGAACGACGAAACTTTTTTGCATTCTAGGTGTGGATGTATAGTGAACGTGAGATAAAAACGTGGTGTAGAGAAGAACGAAAAAAATATGTGCTTTTGGGACAGGTGATCGACGTGGTTGACAGTTCGTGAAGGGTGTTCATAAATCCATAACACCCGAGATTTGGAGAAAAAAAAACAACTAGCTTTGCAAGTATGTACCAGACAATGCACTGACTGAAAACGTATAGTCTGATTATGTCATCCATGTGGTTTACATATAAACGTTCTGTGTCGGTAAAAAAAATTGAATTTTACCATGTAGCAACGGTGCAAAATAGTATAGAGTGAAAAGTGTGAAAGGATCCGTGCGATTGGTATGAAAGAACATTTAAAAGATTTCTTATACTGTGATCACGAATAAGTACCGTAAACAGTTGAAAAAAGTAACTATTAAAAAGTATACACATTTTGTATGCACAATAAATCCAACAAATATATATATATTAGGGTGATTCGTTTCAGGGCAACTTTTTTTTTACCCATCGTGCCCGAAAACCTTTAGTTGGTACCCAAAAACGAACTTTCGTGAAAGGGGGGTGTTGTCAAAAAATATTTAGAGGTCCCGAATCAAAATTGAAGGTTTCCCATTCGATTAACATTGAAAAAAATGTTTTTCTCATTATTAGTGTTACCATTCCGCGAATTTTGATATCCCGATATTTTCCAAGTGGGTTCTCATAGGAAATATGATACTCCACAATAAAGTTCATTGAGCCATGGCCGTAAATTCAACCGTTTCAGCGGTATCATTATTTCAAGTGAATATTGTGCGAAAATATCTATTCAAACGGCTGTAACGCCTAAGCTATTAGATATATCGAAAAAAAATTCAGATGAGTACTTTGTAGAGAAAGTAATTTTCTACAAACAAGTCTTATAAGCCGAGCCCGTAAATTCAACTCTTTCTCAGCTATAGGTGGATGAAGTAAAATAAATAGATTTTTTTTTGTTTAAAAAAATCTATTTATAAATAGATAATTTAGTAATAGAAATCTAGTAAATAGAAATATAGTAAATATAGATAATAGAAATATAGTAAAATAAATAGATTTTTTTTAAACAAAAAAAGATCTACTAATTTTACTTGATCCACCTATAGCTGAGAAAGGGTTGAATTTACGGGCTCGGCTTATAAGACTTTTTTGTAGCAAATTACTTTCTCTACATAGTTCTCATTTGAATTTTTTTCGATATATCTAATAGCTTAGGCGTTACAGCCGTTTGAATAGATATTTTCATACAATATTCACGTCAAATAATGATACCGCCGAAACGGTTGAATTTTCGGACATGGCTCAACGAACTTTATTGTAAAGTATCATATTTCCTATGAGAACCCACTTGGAAAATACTGCGATATCCAAATTCGCTGAATGGTAACACTAATAATGAGAAAAACATATTTTTCAATGTTAATCAAATGGGAAACCTTCAATTTTGATTCGCGACCTCTAAATATTTTTTGACAACCCCCCCTTTCACGAAACTTCGTTTTTGGGTACCAACTAAAGGTTTTCGGGCACGATGGGTAAAAAAAAGTTACCCTGAAACGAATCACCCTAATATATATATAAAAAAAAATGTTCCAGACAAAAGTTGTACGGTGTGAAGGGGGCCATCAAATGCGACCATTTTTTTTTATTTCGGTGGAGGCGCCGACGCACAGTGATGGTCACCTCCACTTTTTTAAATGGAATAATACATTTTTTTCAACCATCTTGTAGAGCACCTCAAGCCGCATAAAAAACATTAGGGGGTCAAAGTTGTTCAGGGTCATTCAAGGTCACCTATTAAAATGAAATACAAATCTAAATATCTCGGATCACTACTAAATATTTGTTAAAGATCCGAAATATTTACATTTGTATTTCATTTTAATAGGTGACCTTGAATGACCTTGAACAACTTGGACCCCCTAATGTTTTTTATGCGGCTGTAGGTGCTGCACGAGACGGTTTTAAAAAATGTACCATTACATTTGAAAAAGTGGAAGTGACCTTCACTGTGCGTCAGCGCCTCTATCGAAATAAAAAAAAATGATCGCATTTGATGGCCCCCTTCACAGCGTACAACTTTTGTCTGGAACATTTTTTTGCGGCGTCGATAATTACTGAGTTATTTCGGGTGGCAGAGATAAGAGGGACACCCTGTATGTCTTAGGGTGGCACAATTGTGAGCTGTATTTTTTTTCTTTTTCTCACCATCCAATCATCTTCTTTGAGAAAAAAAATTGTCGCGGAAGCTGCTAGCGGTAAAAAAATGTTTAGAGGTCGCTCAAGTCTCCGAAAAATTCGAATTTTCATTAAAAATTCGGTGTCATTTTCGTCCACTTCTCACCCATGAATTTTACGACCTATAATTTTGTTCACGGACAAGAGTTTTAAAGAATTATTTTATGAGAACAAAGATTATAATTCTTGGGTTAGAAGTGTGAGGTAAATATAAAAAATCTGTGTCTGAGGAAAAAATGATTAATTGTTTCGAAACTTTTATAACGCGTCAACTTTATGAGTGAGAAGAGTAAACAAAAATTGTGAAAATTGGAAATTCGAAGCTCTTGAGCGACTACTAAAAAATCATTGGCCGGTTAAAGCTTTCACGAGCTTAATTTAAAAATTATAAAACGTAAAATTCATAGGTGAGAAGTGAACAAAAAAAAATCGTTTTTTAAATGAAAACGCATTTTTGGGAGGCTTGAGCACCCTCTAAATATTTTTTTTCTTTTAAGAAGATAATTGGTTGGTGAGAAAAAGGAAAAAAGATGCAGCTCAAATTTGGGCCACCCTAATATATATGCATACATAAATTTACCAAGAGAAAAATAATATTTGTTGAAAAGAATTTTCGAATGAGCTTTCATACGGATGACACGGGTCAGTGACAAAGAGTGGCAACTCCTGAAAGAAATAGACGAATGGGTGACGGACAAGAGGCAGGAAATATCGGCCGAGTGGTACAGTCTTATTTGTTTCGGTGAAAAAAATGTTTTTTTTTTTCGTTCCGAAATATCGCGAAATGAAAAAAAAAAAATCAGTAAAAATTTGAGTTTTCCAACAACTGTATCACTTTTCCTTATGAGTGTGTTATTTAGTTAGGTGCCATGTTCATCTAAACGATAAATCTATGGGTGGAAGGTGTGCGCGTACAGTGGACATAACGCGAATGATTTTTTTTGTTGTTCTCTTCCTTTTTCATTTACCGTTCGAGAAAATTTCTTTGCTCCGTTATTTTTCTACCTACGCTCTCATCCCTTTTTTCTCTCCTTGTATGAGTTTTTTTCTCTTAAGCACAGATACAAATCCCTGGCTAAGCTCTATCGATGAAAAATAGCTGTTTTCTCTATGCTCGGCGATCGAAGCGAAAACGAGGAAAAAATTAGTAAATGCAGAAACACCGAGTTTCGAAGGATTGATAACTTGGTTTCTTACTGCCAGGAATTTTCGCGACAGCTAAAGTGATCAAACCTTCGTCGATTGAAATAAACTTACTAAAGCGACGAATATTAATCGATTAAATAATTTATCAATAATCGTAATGATAATAAAGAATATAGCGCAAAAATTATTCTAAAGAAGAACGAACGTATGTAAGAATGTTGTAACGTCAAATGACCTTGCGATTCGATTCAGTCATTCCTTTCGATGCTTCACGAAAGCTTACGCTTGTTTTTAATTGTCGCTTAAGGGGTTAGGCTACTGTAAAAATGACGAACGCTCGTTCGTCGCTTGCGGCAACTCAAATTGATTTTTTCGAAACTATGTTTTTCAAATCGGTGTACACGATTTCTCGACATCTAATGCACGGATTGAGTTAAAATTTGGTACACTTATTTAGTGTAATAGTAGTTTAGTCTTGACCGAAGTTTTTCTTCTTAACATTTTTTTTCATTTGTTATTAACAGTTATGATGTCATTTTGACTCGAAAAATCGAGAAAAAAGGGTGTAGTTCCGAAAAGGACATACCTCTGATTAATTCGGAATGTCGTGTACCCGTGTATTTTGAGTCTCTGATTACGAATACGGTAGTGAAAATACCCGCAAATTTGATTTTTAAGGTCAAAACTCACAAAAACTGAACTTTTAAAAGTTTTTCTACTTTATTTCAATAAACGTTAATCTTAGAGAAAAATATTTCCTACAAAAGTTGTAACCTATAAAAAGATTGATCTTTTATGTTCTATACAGTTTTTGTCTAAAACCATTCTGTTTCGAGAAAAATGGGATTATGCCTCAATAAGTACATTTTGCTAAACTCCATTAGTTTCGATATTATCTATTTACGCACTTTACCGCGGGAAGGTTGGGGTTTGTTTAGATTTGTTTGTTGTGATGTGTGATATTTGGGTTTGTTTCTTGTGTTGTGCGTTGTATGTTGTTTGGGTTTAGGTATGCGTATAATGTTAAAGATCACACTGCAACCTTTCTGTGGTAAAGTGCGCAAGTAAATAATATCGAAACTGATGGAGTTTAGGAAAATGTACTTTTTGGAGTATTATCCTATTTTTCTTGAAACAGATTGGTTTTAGACAAAACTTGTGTGGAATACAAAAGATCAATATTTTTATGGGCTACAACTTTTGTAGGAAAAAAGTTTCTGTGAGATCAACATTTGTTACAATAAAATAGAAAAACTTTTTAAAAATCAGTTTTTGTGAGTTTTGACCTTGAAAAACAAATCTACGGGTATTTTTACTATCATATTCGTGATCACCGAGTAAAAATACATGGGTTCACAAAATTCCAAATTAATCGGAGGTGAATTTTCAGAACTTTATCGGAAAAAAATTCAACATTTTTTTTTCTTGACCGATACACGATAACAGCAAAGCTCGGTCAAGTCTTAGCCAATATTATCTATTTTAAGAAAAAAAAAATTGTTTTTCGTTTCATATCAACTGGGTGGCCAAAATTAAATACACGGTTGAGCCCCTCACGTTCAAAGACCCTCTACGAGATTGTTTTCAACTGCTTTAATAATTAACATTTTTTAATTAAATTTCGTATACAACTTTGTTGATGTACATACAAATAAATGTGCAACCAATTTTTCGATCATTTTACTTATTCCTTCGAAATTATTTAATTTCTGTAAATAACCGTGTTTTCCGGGTCGTCACAGTAGCCTAACCCCGTAAGGAAAAACAAATTTCGGTTAAGACGATTCGAGAGGCAGAATCGAAACTGCGTGGTGGGCGACCGCAATAACAATAAACTCGAAGCGTTTCGAGGATGTATCGAGATCCAATATATCGAAGAGCAAAAGAGAGTTTAAAAAAATAGATTTTTCAAAGTTTTTAAGCAACTTAAAAAAAATCTTCGAGTTCAAAGCGCGGTGTGTACGTATTTAAATAAAAATAAGTATGTATACAGAAGCAATAAATCGTGAGACACTAATGAGGAAGATATGCGACGACAGAATAGATATGCGTTATAATAAAACAGACATGTGTGTTTATCGATCTTTTGTTGCGTGAATAATAATGATAATCGCTGTGAGTACGATACTAATAATAATAATGGTAGCAAAGTGGTAAAAGCCAAGAAAAAATCGATACAATAATAACGTACGATATTTGATGGTAATTGCATAATCAATCGATAGATAATAATCAATTAATTAATAATATACAACGGATAAACTTCCGAAATGGCTAAATGTAAAGATCAAAATGGCATTTAATAAATTTATAAGTATATATATATAGTATAATAATTAATAAAGAAATTCTACGAGAGATAATGCTGACCTGATTGGATCTCCTGAAGAGTGCACCCTTGAAACTCAAGTTACAATATGTTCTATGCGACGGAGATACTTTACTAATCGTTTGCTATTCATTCGAATGTAAATTTGAAAAAAACATACGGGACCAAATTATCGAAGGCACTGGAACAAAGCACAAGAGGGAACGTTGCAGACAGATCTGACTTTCGTTTCGTCAGACACTCGATCACAATTCCTTCTGGCTTGGAACAAAAATGTTGGAGAGTTTGAAGAAAAAATGAAAAATTAAGCACGCGTGTTATGGATTTGTAAGCAACTCCTTCGTTGAACAAGTGTCGATATACAAGTTTCGGTGTTTGTGTGAGTGTATATCTCGTTGGTTTCTCGTATGCTCTTTTTAGTTTTTTTTCGAATACGATTTGATTGCGTATCGGGATGAAATATTGCGTGTGCTTTTTATGTGTAGTTCATGAACAGATATGAAATATTACACTGAAAAAGAGATAATGATTTTAATTTTCGAAAAACTACCAAGAAACTTAGTATTCTTTGTTACACGCGAATTTTACAATACAACACAATTGTAATTTTTTTTTCATCCAATG
This sequence comes from Ophion slaviceki, assembly GCA_944452715.1. Lineage (NCBI taxonomy): Eukaryota > Metazoa > Arthropoda > Insecta > Hymenoptera > Ichneumonidae > Ophion > Ophion slaviceki. The sequence goes on from OX101783.1 coordinate 41,790,403, forward strand.
TTTCGATGAAAACAACAATGACAAATTTTCGCTTCATTTGGCCCACATTTCGAGAGGAATCATTTTTCCATCCCAAGTGTGTCATCAACTTTCTTTTTTCAGTGTAAAGTGTGCACGTGTAACACACAACGACACCAACGACAGCGAAGATGATTATGACGGCATAGGTCGCTCTAGCGCCAGTGATCAGTACAGAACACACAGTGACAGTACAGAAAAACGTTTAAATTATTGTTACCCGTACATGAAAAGACAATCTTCGATTGCTATTCTCATCAGATGGGACGCGAAGGCAAAAAGTTGATACTACGAACTCGAAAATTTTTTTTTTCTCGGACCATGTACAGGGTGTCTTTTCATGAATGGATAATCCTGCAACTGTCGATAGGTCAGATCGTGTTCTACTATATACTGGAATTTCAGTTTAGTAAAAGTCCCACGTTTTTTCGAGATAAAAATAATCTGCTTTTGGTTTTTCGCATGCCATTTCTACAAATGATAACTTTTTTTACCCGGTTAAAAAAAAACTCTTGGTTATTTGTTTTATCTAGAAAAGTCTTCTTTTCAACCTTAAATGTTAAGGAAACTTTATGAAAAAAGATGTTATGCAGAATTTTCATACAAACCAATTCGAACATCTGACTTTGATAGCCTGCGGTGTAAAAAAATGGACTACGCATATCGTGCCAATTATTTTAAAAAAGTTGCTTAGTTATTGTCGATTCATATCGTTTGTAGAAATTGCATGCGAAAAACCAAAATCTGATTATTTAAAAAAAAAATAACAAAGCCCAAAATGTCGAAAAACGTGGAACTTTTACTAAACTCAAATTCCAGCATATGGTAGGACATGATCTGACCTATCAACAGTTGCAGGATTATCCATTCATAACAGGACAGCCTGTGTGTTGTCTCATTAGTCCGAAATTACATGCAACTTACGTTGAGAACAAATTTCTTTTTTTTTGGACATTCGACACTAAAGGGAATTTCAAAAAAGGCTCTTTGGCATGTAAGAAAAGCTGGGGCATTTTTGTTTCACGTATTTGCTGTTCAATTTGTATTCCCCTTTTTTTAATTAATTACTTTGACAAGTAAGAGTATTCTCATCGAAAATAATATCTGAAAGCGGACGGCCAAGAAGTTATTACCCTTGAAGATGAGTCAATGGTTAATGTCAATGGTACTATCACGATTTGGAGAGTATTCGGATTTGCACATGCACCAGGAAAATTTCGACTGTCGTTGTAGTCGTTTTTCAATATAAGGGATCTGCATAAGCTTGAAATTTCCCAAACACAATTTTCTTATTGCTACGTTCTACAGTCTAGGCGAAAAATTAACTTCAATTGTTTAAGTAAAAAATTGACTTCTATTTTCAATAAACATTCTGTAAAAATTCCATAAATCGACCGAGCTACTGCGATTTTTGTGAAGAGTCAGATTGCACACTTCACCACGGCTCCCCCCCCCCCCCGCCGCTATTTATCCTTTTTCTTTTTGCTTCTTTCTCGAAACTGTTTGATGAACGGTGTAAGTCGTACCTCAAAATCGGATTTACCAATACCCTCCAAATTTGGACAGACCATAGTTTATAGCACTTTCTATGCTATGAGTGCATGGATTTTTAAAATATGTTTATGCCTTTCTTAGTAGGAAATGATCAAAGTTGTTTTTTTCGGTCAGACATCGAATTTTTTATTTTACGGCTTGCCATTTTTGGAATTTACTATTTTCTTTAGACGTACCCGTTCGCACGAAAGTTTTAATATTCTAGTGAAAGTACTTTTGTTAAATTCTTTATTTCAGATCACCCTAGTTTCGAGAACCACCTATTGGCCATGCAGAAACGACGGAACTTCGTTTAAATAATAATAACTTTATTGTTTATCAATATTTTTCAATAAAAAAATTTAACTCGACAATGCTTTTTGTATTAATTGTGCGAAAAATTCCGACCTCGTTATCCCAATACCCGTATCAGAAAAAATATGAAAAATCGATCTGCTTTTTGGGCCCCAAGCTTATACAGATCCATCAGGCAGAAAACGTAATTTTTCCCCTTTTTATATTTGATACATTTCCTAACAAATTCCCATGATTTTTGTAACAAGATCCCGCGATAGTTGTTGATTCATAAGGCGCGCGAGAGGTCAGAATTCGAATTCCTTTTCGTCAATTATTTTCATCTTCTCGCTTTCCTCCTTCTCTCTCTCTCTCTCTCTCTCTCTCTCTCGTTTTATTTTGATCGACTACGGTCATTAAGTCAGGGGAATGGGTTTTTTTCCGAGTGTACAAAAGTAAAAAGTTGAAAGTAATCAGAGATGCGGGTAAAGGCATGAACATTTTTGATGATCCTGGTTACTCCGGCACCAGTAAATCTATCAAATAAGGATCTGTCATCGTAATTTAATATAAAAAGTAGCCAAAAAAAATTCATCGAGACATTTTATCAAATTACTGTATGTGAAAGTAAAACTCATAGTCCAGTTCAGTAAAGAGAATGTGGATTATGTTGCAAATTAATATTGCAAAACAAAGAGGAAACGCATTGACACAATTTAAAAAAATACAATACAATTTTAATGAAATAAATGGTTAGATAAAAATTTCATTAAATTTGAATACATGATTTTCTTTCCAATTGAAATTAAATACATGTTATTCTTTGATTGTAGGTGCGTGCTGATCGGTGCTCCGTCACTACTGGGGAGCATAGGAATGAGAAACTATTCTGCCCAAACTATATTAAATTACGATGGCGACATATTGAAATGTGCTTTCCGGACCTTTGTCACACTTTGCAGTGACGAATCTTGGATATGTTATTTTTTCATTGGTACATTTCTGCACAATATGTGTCCTACAGCGACAGAAATGGATTGGGGATAATGGGGTTGATCAATTTCCTACGTCCTACTTTAATGCTGCTGTATCACTACGTGAGGCTGCTGATATCTTCTCATTTTATTTTTTAAATTTTCGGGATTATTACTCGTTGCGGATAAGCGAAAAATGGCGGAAGGATATCGATGGTGGATTCTTTTGGGGTAGTCAGGTGGTTTGAAAGGACAATTGGCGATTATATTACTCTCTCTCTCTCTCCCTCTCTCTCTCTGCTGTGAACTCTTTCTCTGATTTTTCTGGTCAATTTTCGATATCTCCTTCATACTCGATCGGATTACGAAACAAGATATCGCTTTTGTTATTATCAATTATCTCGGAGAGATATTCACGCTCCATCAGAGAAAGCAAATATCCCGACGAACACGAGATATGTTATCGTAAGTAAAAAAGACATTTTTAACATTGCATTTATGTGTCTCATCGTATGGAAATAATTAGGATATTAAATAATTATGCAAAACAGTTGTTTATATTGAGTAGATCATTGTCCTGACCCATAATCTCAATTGAGTAACAAATTTTCATTCGTAAACGGCAACAAGTAAATATCGTCAGCGAGATTTATTGTTTAATTATTATTGCCAATCAACGGCCTGATTATGTTAGTTTGCACAAGTGTTTCGTATTTTCTGAAAGCGTAATTCTTTTGTCTGCCCTCGGGGCGAAAAGACCGAGGTGTATGTTATTTTAAACAGAATTGAAACCTCATATGATATTCACGTGTACCGTGCTATTATTTTCCGATCAGCCATTGAAAATGTCTTTTTGTTCATTTCACATTATTAAATGTGTCATTTGTCGAGCTTAAGCGAGGGAAAGAGTAGATTTTCCTCTTTTTGTTCCTACCTTTAACGTCATCGTCTTCGATCGTGGTGCTGCTGTCGCTCGATTCCTTGACCTGAGATCCATCCCCCTTTTTCGTGACGATGCTTCGAGCTGAAGTACGCAACGGAATATCAGTAAACGTGAATGAATAAATCTCGAGGCTCGTCGCATCGAGAATTCGCGTTATCACAGGTATATCTGTGTATATATGTGTATATATTCGATTTCGGGATATTCGAGGATGCGGGAAAAGGAGAGAAACGGATTTTAGCAGCCGAGGATTTTCGTATTATATGATTATTGCAGGAGGGGAGGGGGGAGGGGATTGAATGACACAGATACGAGAATAAACGACACGTACGTGAATATCCAAACAATCGAATTGATAAATACAGATATTTCAATTATCTCGCGCGATATACGGCATTTAATATGCATAACATTTATATAGCCAATAAGTTGCATACGCAACGAATACGGTTATGCACATTTGTCGCTCGTTGTCGAGACAACGAACCGCGCGAAATAATCTTCGACGATTACCATTTAGCCAACACATTGAACGAACGATGTATGTGTCACGAATTCCGGATTGCCGTTGATTCGAAAATGCTCGTGAACTTTTGAGAAATTATTCCAGTCCCAAAAACATAATTTATTTTTGTTTACCTAGTTAAAGAGAAAATACAAGTAAATAGTGTGCCTAGTTGAGGCCATGTATCACACGCTGCGAAATTTCGACGCGGTCACGACGGTATTGCAGAATTTGTAGTTTTTGGTTACGAGCCGCCGCAAACTAGCGCCAGATAGCGCAGCAATCGTCTGCTACTCACACTACAGAAAAGAGCAGAGGCCCAATCGGCGACGGTTTCTGCAAGTCGTGTGCGATGCGTGTATATGTGTGCACGTTACGATGCGAAATCGCCGCCTGTGGGAAAACTGAGGCACTAGATTTTCAGGATTCTCGATCATGTTTTGAGCTTCGTTGGTACAATTTGGCTAGTTTCATGTAATAAAAAAAACGCTAAACCTCAATTTCTCATTTTTTTTTTCAGAAAAGTAGTTGAAACAACGCTGAAAATGTGTTTTTTCACTGTCGAGAGCCTAACGGTCTTGAAATCTACGTGAATTCAGTGCATCACTTAGTAATTCATTATTCATCCTATGGTAACTAGAATCTGTAAAGTTTTTTTCAAAATGTGAAAAAATTACGACCGTCAGGATCTTTCTGCAACAATATCGCATGTACACAATAAATTTAATTTCATTTGGTTGTATCGTTTGGTCGAACTTAGGGTTCAAAATTTCGAAGTGGTCGGAGCGTATGGTATTGAAGTTTGCATCGGAACGCAACGAAAACTAATTTTTTTTGGACTGCCAAACAAGTTTTTTATCGGATGTGAGCCACAAAAATCACTCACACATTTTTCAGGATCCTTATTAAAAATTGACGACATAAATTGGCAAGAAAATATTGTGTATAATAATGAAGATTAAAGAAAAAAAGAATTTTCGTTGCATTCCAACGATGCAAACTTCAATACAGTCGGAGTGCGTGATACATGGCCTTATATGAAATCAATTCTCTCGCTCTCGCAGTTCTCCTTTCTTATCGCCAACTTCTCTTCCTCTTTTTTCCACTCCCTTTCTTTATCCCTAGTGCTCTGGTCTTCTTTCCTTCACTGCCATTCGTCTCCTTTACATGTCATTAAGGGGATGAACAAGGTCAACATAGCCTCCCAGATTTTCGAACAGAGCTTCCTCATAGATGGTTGAGTTTTTCAGGAAAAGCAAAGAGTCAGGCTCTATAGAATTCATTTACGTGGAGCTTGACGATTTTCTTTTACCCCAAACATTATTAATCTTCGAGCATTCTCTGTTCGAAAGCTATCCCTCTCGGAGTCATATGCCACGCGGCACAGCTTCTACTTCGCCTTAAGGAAAAACATCTACGAATTATGGGGGATAAAAATTCCACTATATTTTTGTCGCCAACCGCCGGACTTCACGGGAATTCTATCGAAATGAATACATGAACGAGATCACTATTGCTGATCAAAAAGCCCGAGACACGATTCGATCTTTTTAAAAAATCGGTTTCTCGACGTTTTTTTTTCACGCAATTTATTCAAACTCGATGTAACGACGGTGGCTCACGTGAGCTCGGCAGAGAACGCGGTCTACTGCTGGAAGGAACGACGAATCCATAGGTTGGGCGGTTGGCGAAAACGTGTGTGCGATTTTAGTGCACGGAGAAACGCAAAAGGGACGGATAAAGTAGCAAGTCGGAAGGACCTCGTATGAGAGAAAGAGAGGGAGGGGGGGGGGGGAAGCGTGTACGAGGACTGGGTCGTAAACCCAGGTTCGTAAAGTCGCGTTTTCTCTGGTATGTTCTCGCTCGGTTGGTCGAGAGAAGGTTGGGAAGCTTTTACACCCTGCTGTTTGGTGGAAAGACGTACGAGGTGAACCGAGAGAGATCTCCAGGAAGAGAAAGAGAGAGAGCGAAGAGAAAGAGACACGTAGAGAAATAAAGAGGGAGAGAGCAGCATGGCAACCCCGCGTGTTTAAGCTTCCGCTCGTAAATTAAGGGGTTAACTGTGCACGACCAAACCTAGCTTGTTTGGCAGTTAAAAATACACATTCCTTTGAACATTTTCTCTTACGATATTGAAATAATAAAAATGAAAATATAGAAAAGAATCCAATATGTAAGGGATTTGCACGGACGTGGGAATCGTTTTCACGAGCATTTTCACACGAGATTCCCTTCATTTTGATGTTTTCTGGAAACTAAGAAAGATAACAACCATACGACAAAAGTCAAAAGTGCCATATCCTTTCAATCTGTTTGTCCATTTTTGCTTCTGTCGACAATGGCTGTTGTTCGTCCCCTAAAGAATATTTTTTTACCAACAAGGGACCGATTTCTTTGATTATCGATTAATTTGCACGCAACGGCGTTCAAAGGACAAAGCAAATTACTCAATTATCAACCGCGAACAACATAGTTCAAATTGGACGATAGAAAAGTTATAGCGCTTTCAATTTTCCTCGTATTTTGCCGACTCCACCCCCTGAGAGGTCGTTAACATCGATACAACGATTCGCGTGTCATCACGTACGCTCCACTATTGGCCAATCAAAGCGCATTGTTTCCGTCATCGCGTGTCATCGAAGAGTGCCAATGCATGTCCGTGCTAATGTGCGACAGAAGGCCCCGTCGAGCCTCGCTGGTTCAATAATCAAGTAGTCACTGCCAGTTTTGGTCAGGCGAGCAAAAACGAACGTCGAAGTTACTCGTTACACCAAAACGAATATTTTTAATTACCATTTACTATTTTTTCTTGACGGGCAAAACTCGGATAAAAAAAAATATCATTGAAAAATTTAAAGTACGTACGACCGAAGCTTCACCATTGATCTTAAGGGGTTACGTGGGTTTGAAAAATTTGAAAAATCCATTTTATAAAAATGTTATTATCTAATAGTACAAGATGTCTAGAATATTCTCCCAAAGTTTTAAGTCAATCGGAGTAAAAGTCTAGGAGAGAGAACCTTTGGGAATTCCCCTAGTTGGGAACGACCGGCCGGGAGCGACGCAGGTAATCGCGTTTTTGAAGTCGGTGAACACGATTTCTCAATAATTAATTCACCGACCTTATTGAAAATTTGCACATTTCTTCAAAATAGCATTGACTAGTGATTGAACGAAGGTTTTTCTTTTTCGATTTCAACTAGTTTTACAAAGCTATACCTCGTGTAAATTGTACCAAAAATTGAACTATTTTGCATACAACTCTGCCAAAAATTCAAATTTCAATTAAAGAAAAACCCGTCGTTCAATCACGAGCTATACTTATCTACTAACAGAAAAAAATTGGTTTTTTAATTTCAGATAAAGCTATCATGAGTTATCCTGACCACCACGAGGACACTTTTTTTAGGGGTCTCCGGAAACCAGGTCCTACCGGCTGAACTTTCCAAACTTTTGGATAATTTTTTTAAATATTGTTGAAATGTTGCTCTTTTATGTGCTTAATATTTTGAATAAAATAATTTATATATTATATTTAAAAAAATATATTATATATGCTTTTTTGGCTTCGAAACCCACGTAACCCCTTAAATGATATTGAAATTTGCATCGTTGCAGAAGTTCTATAGCCCGATCTTTATTTAGCTAATTTGGGCTGCGGAAAATAGTTGAATGGTTTTACACGATCCTTATAGAAAATCTGAAGCCCAAACTTGCTGGATAAGGTTTTGGATGATGAAGAAAATGAGGAAATTATATATTTATCTTATGTTCGTTGCCATCCAACGATGCAACCTTCAACTTCGTATTCTTTGTTTCGCAGTCGAAGCAGCAATACTTGATTCTTACGTATACGTTTCCCGAAAAAAATAATGGTTATAGACCATCAACGGAAATTCGACACGTCAATGGCATCTCCTCGTACATCGCGTGGCGAAAATGATTGTACACAGATAACACATAGTATAATTGTGAAGTGTATTGAGATCCACAACATTCTATTCAACGAAATGAAAATCTGTGTCATCGAAATGTATTTTGTTTCTAATTCAAGTGTGCATCGTTTATTCTCATCGGTGTTTCTTACACCAGTGTAAATGTTCCATAAACATTTGTACACCGATGCAAGTGTGTGTGATAAATATATATGCATATATACACACACCCACAGTGTATATATATATATATGAGTACATAGCGTTTTTTACAAAATAATTTTATGAAATTATTCGAATTTTTTAAGGGTTGAAAGACAGTATGGTCAAGTATATTGGTGTTAAATATATCATATCGTACGATACAGTATAGTATACTATGCTAAGTACACTATAACCGCACAGTACTACAAAAAAAAATGTATGCCAATGTATAGCTTCGCACGTGCGAATTACAATGCAACCGTAAATTCTAATAGCGATTATCATTACTTTTCAAAACCACACCTTGGGCATTGCATTGCGTATGTAAGATATTAATATTTCAAGTGCAGTATATAGTAGAGCAGGAAAATGTTGCAGCGGAGAAAAAAACCTTGCTTCTTTGTTTTCACGATTATTTCTCTGATTCGAACTAGTCGATGAAAAATAATCTCCATGCTAGAGTCTCACTCGAGTGTCAGAGATTCGAAAAACACGCAATGTAAAAGTTTTGACATTAAGAATAATGCCAATATTTATATATTATGAAGAATACGGAAATTTCGAGTTCTATTTTAGTGCATACGATAATTATAGAAGAAAGGGACGAGCATGCCTTAAGATCGAACAGTCAGAATCACATATAATTGGACTTTAGCTGAGAGGGAAGCTGGAGGGGTGACAGATATAATGTACATGTGTATATATATATATATATATACAACTAAAAAAAATCAACTCCAAACATGCAGTCTGCCTCAACACGCAACACTTTTTGCCACATTGAACATGTATTACAAAATATTTCAGGGTGTATCGAACCCAACCAAAAACAACGAAGCCTCGTACACCAAAAAAAAGTGTCAATCGAGCAAGCAGTTTTTGTTTTTTTGGGGTCTCTCGCGTTTTTGTTTCGATTTGCGATGGAAAAGGGATTGTGTTTGATCCACAACGAAAAAGCTGGCAACATTCTTTTGAGGCAAATGACGAAATCGAAGCTCAAACGAGACGAGAGACAACTTGGCAATTACTTCTGCATTTGTTTTTTCTTCATCGCAGCGTCTATTAGGTTTAATTTTTACATTATCAATTCGAAATTTAAAAAAGGCGGTAAGAAACAGTTGTCCATAATTGCAATAGAATAAAGATTGCAGTGGTAATAAGAAAAGAGTCTACATCTTCTATTGAAAAAACAAAATATGTCGAAAAAAAATGGTGTATATATACATACATAAATGTATATATATATACACGTGGAAATGTATAAATAAATTAATAAATAAAGATTGTGTACACGGCCTTACCACTTTCTTCGTATCACAGCGTGGATCAACGAGATATCGTTATCGGTCGGTCAATTGGTATTGGTTGATCGTGATTCGATTTTGGTTCGATTGAGATTTTTTGTTCGGTTGGTTGGTTGGTTTTTTGTGTTGCAGGGTGGTAACGGGGTCAACCAAAAGAAAACAGACATAAACATCCTGTTAACATCGCTTGCGAGCTCGTTAGGCTTTTCGAAGGAAAAAAAAGGAAAAAAAATTGAATCAACATTTCTGGTACAATCGAATCGTATTTTTTTCTTCTTCGATAACGTGAAGCCTACTCGAGGTATTCGGCTTTGATATTGTTACTAGATCTCTGAAACATCGACCAGATTGAATTACGTTGTGTCGGTGGTAAATGTGGCTCGTGTCTGTGATCCCTTATTTTTTTCGATTTCTTCTTTTTTTCTCTCTTTTTTTCTGCGATATACCAAATGTTTGTGAGAAAAATAAATTGGAATATTTAATGAGGAAGTGAAGTGTGTTATGACCGGCGTACTGTCGATCGAGTCATCTTTCAGGAGTCACTCTCGAGGTTTTTCGTTCACCCCCCCCCCCCCCCGAATGTTATCTCTGAACGAGTTGGTGGATGCCATTCGGGAGAAATTGCCTCTTCGAGGCTCCTCGCAACGATCGAATAACAAAAAACTTGAGACTGTTCTTGCGATCACGTGTCACGATAATGAGCAAAGCTCTCCCTCGTAACGGCAAATTCGAGAAAAACTTTATACAACTCTCGCTCGTAAGAAAGAAAAGGTTGCGCGGGAATTATATTTTCCACGTTGAAAAAAAAATGTTATCACATAACTACTGGTGAACGAAAAAACGTGAGCACAGAAGTGCCGTAGAAGCGAAGAGAACGAGAAGGCAGAAAACAAAATGCCAAAGAAAGGGAAAAAGAGAAATAACTCGCGGCTCGTTTGTAGCGAGTTCATCGAGCACCTGCGAAGGTTGAACCTTTGACTGAAATTGAGAATTTAAGCCGCAGCCTCATTCCGCGCACCCACCAACACGTTTCGATCACAATCGACGAATAAATCCTTGACAAAGAACGGCCAAAGGGCCGGTTTAAATCACTCCCACTTTATTTATTTTTATTTATTCGCTTTTTACTGATTTATATAGTTTATTGTTTTTATTCAATTGAGCTTCGGCTTAATTCAACTCTCGAACTTTTGAATAAAACTTATCTAAGCGTGATTGTTACTATTGAAATACCCATTCACTAACAATGCAAGGTTGCGAGGTCGATCTCTCCGATTTCGATGAAATTTGGCATGCTTGTAGAATGGATAAAAATAGGTGACACGTATTTTTTTATATCTGCGGAACCCGATTTTTAAGGGTTGAAACGCACCCTCGAAAATTGGGGTGTTTTTCGTCGATAACTTTTTAACGGTACGAGATATGAAAAAATTCAAATTGCAAGAATGTTTATTGTTTCGTGAAAATTGGAGATGAGAACAATAACGTTATCGACGAAAAACGAAAAACACCCCCATTTTCGAGGGTGCGTTTCACCCCTTAAAAATCGGGTTTCGCAGATATAGGAAAATACGTGTCGCCTATTTTCACCCATTCTATAAGCATGCCAAATTTCATCGAAATCGGAGAGATTGACCTCGCAACCTTTCCTTGTAAGTGAGTGCCACGATGTAGAAGTTCCCATCGTTCGAATGCAACGAAAATTCTTATTTATCCTTTGATTTCCTCATTTTTATTATTATATAACATTTTTCTTCTAGATATTAACTGCGAACCTCCGAATTAGCATACCAGAAAATGGTTGAAGGATTTTCGTAGCTGAAATCTCCAAAAAGAAACCTGAGCAGGTCGAAAAAAAGTAATTTTCATGGCACTCCAACGATGCAAACTTCAATTCTCACCATTTATAGACAATTTGCAAGCAAGTTTTTATTCTCATCCGTTTTATTTAATTGACTATACCATCAGGAATATTATTTTTCAAGATGCGATATTTGTTATATATATATATATATATATATATATATATATATATATATATATATATATATATATATATATATATATATATATAACGGAATCTTGATTTTATTTCTCGCCGAGTGACGTCCCAGACCGACTCGATCGAGGATGATCCTTATTCGCACTATTTTTTCTATCTTTTATCGCGATTCAACCGTTTGAGTGAAAAAAGTATCGATAACAAAACAAATATATGTATAGATGAAACGAAAAATATTTTTAAAAAGTTATTCAAATAAATATACACGATGCAAACTTGTCTTTACATTTCAACTAAGGAGTGCAGTTAGTCTACTAGTGAGACGTCGAGATACGATGATATATAATAATATTAAAGATTTCTCTGATCTCCATACAGAATCGGCGTGAACGATGCGATTTTTTCGACTCTTTCTGTGCGAGTTATTACGCACGTGACGTTTTGGCACTTGAACGTGTCAGAGGCAAACAAAACATGAACGTTAACTTTTTACACGAGTGCACTGGCAACGACACACTTCGACTTCTAAAAAGTGACGAACGACCGGTACGAATTAGAACACACGGTATAATTCGGAAAAATGGGTGAGCAACACCTGGCGTGACAGAAACAAACGAAACAATAACCCACTACGTTAGAATCTATGACAGTGACTCTGCGAAAAAAAAACCTCTAATATATCCAATCTAACAGATACGATCTAAGATCGAGGCACTCGATTTTTGTTTCTAAATTAACAACAGTGAAACAAAAAAGTAACACAATGTTTTCATCTGTACAAACTTAACGTTCAGGAAGAAATATCACGGGATACCGAAATAAGGAAGTACTATACTAATAAATATATATGTACGTATGTATGTATGAAGTCGACATGTATGAAATGTACGAAGCGAGGTATGTTTTTTAGTTTTGTATTCCTCGTTTTTCGTTTGAGCGTGTGAACGAAGATGAACATCATTTGCAAGAAAAAAACAATGATTTCCTATTGTTCGAAAAATTGCGGTGTACAACAGTCCGAGAGTAATAAAAAGCGTATAAATAATTGAAATTGTTCTTGATTTATGATGATTATTATTGTATAATGAGCAATTGCAATATTTGTTTTTTGTTACACTGCAATTAGTTCACATCTTTTTCGTTACGAATGACGCTCATTTAGTGATCTCGAATAATGGTTTCGTACAACGATGCAATGACAATGAGAAAATTCATGCGAGATGCCAAAAGTGTAATGGCGCACGTGTACGCGCGTAATTCGTCGTCGCGTCTTTCGGACGGGAATAGTTACGTACAATAATTGCAAATAAAATGTCAAATATCTATAAGAATCGTAAATAACAATACGATGGAAGACTAATGGGGAAAACAGCCTCATAAGAAACATCACTCAAGTGTCCGCCTTCGATTTTGTTGAAACTCATATATGTGATAAAGTATCGAAACGTACTAGACCCGTGTTTTTCTTTATCGACGGAAAAACGGTTTAAAGGGGAGAAACCACCCCTCAAGGAAAGGCGTGTCGAGGGGTGATTTTGCAGTTTCATCCACAATCAGTCAACCGATCTGAATCAAACAAAAACCAAAATTCTTCCAATGTGAAGCGATGAAAAATTCTCTATAAAGGTATTGAAAAAATTCAAATTAAGGGGTGACACGCTTTTCCTTGAGGGGTGGTTTCTACCCTTAAAGCCGATTGTCCGCCGATAAAAAAAATACGTGTCTAATAGTTTTCAATGCTTTATCACATATACGAGTTTCAACAAAATCGAAGGCGGACATTTTAGTGATGATCCTTGTTAGTTCCAAAGACCCACTTTTATGGCATTTTCAAAAGGGAACAATATTACTTGTCGAAACAACTTCGACAATTTTGTTAACGTGAGAACACTTTCGAACTATACAGAACGTCGAGATTGCAAAATAAAAAAAAACCAAGGAAATATCAACTTGTTTTTGCACCAGGAAAGAATAATTTCTAAATACAGATTGAAAGATACGTAAAAGAAGCAATAAAAAATTCCGTCCAACAGACGAACGACGGAGACTCGTCGATCTCTGCGTAGTGAGCATTTTGCAGAATGCACGAAGTACGTGATGTGCGTGTATTGTTTTCTGTTTGTTTTTACTCCGTGTTTTCATGTTTAACATTCTTGATTATTATCTTGGTAATTAAATGGCACAATGGCCGATGTTAACTTTGTCAATATCGCAATAGTTCGTACTATCGAACGACGTAATATTTATATCGATATTCCGTAAGAATAATCATAACAAGAGCTGCAGAGCGAGTTTTATCGCAGTGCCTCCGACCCAATTCGCGTTAACGGCGCTCAGCTCTGATTTCAATGCTACTGATAAATCCGGAGGTTGGCGTTTGGATAACAATGACAATTATTTTCTTTCGTCTCGTAGGTTTCGCATGACAAACGATAGGGGATTATTATGATGCATTTTTACGACCGTACGATGATTCGTTATGATGATATGCTAGAAAAATCTTCGCATCAACCGCGTTCGTCCCAAAATCCTTAAGGTTGCAATTTTTCGCATCACTCGCTCAATTCATTCATACAGCAAGAAGACACTTGTTTTGTTTTTCATCAATTATTCCTTCTCCGATAAACGTACTTCGTTTTGCGCAGGTAAATATCAATTTCCTCAGAGTTGCTAAAACGTGCGGAAAATTCTTTTGGACCGTGAGATTTATGCGGGGCTCGAGTGTGTGTACGTGGACGTGGAGCGTGGCTCGGTATACGCTTCGAAGGGTGAAACGACCCTGACGCGTAAAGAAAATTCATTGGAGTCTCAAAGTTGAAAGCTTCGGATGAAACGAACGGCGCAGTTAATTGTTTCACAGTTAAACGGCAGGGTGAAAAGGCCGTGGGTTTTAAATGGAAAGAGAGAGAGAGAGAGAGCCGTAAAATCGAGAGAGAACGTTCAAACAGTATTTTTAAAGGACGTAGAAAAAAAAGTTCAGTCTTCGGAGCCGCAGAAGGCACGAGCCGGAGCGTTCGCTCCAATTAAGAATCGAAACATCTTTTCCTGTCTTCACTCTACTTTGGGGGTCTAGTTCCAGTCGCTTTTCACCTCCGCCACCCCTAAGCTCGCGGAAACTCCACAATTTTCGATGAAATTCCCTTCAATCTCGCTGTTCCAAGCAGCTCTGACTTCGTTCTCGACTCATTCTCTTCTCGCAATCGGTCAAATCCGAAAAATTCTGGGCGTCTCAAAATTACCCGACATTTTAATTTATTAGTGAAACGTATTATTTATTCGACAAGTACAAATATTTTTATTTTAAGGGGAGGTGCTTGAGTAAATGGCGAGAAAAACAGGTAAACTTCGGGAATTTTGATGTGAAAAACTAATGTTTCGATTGGATCCGGGTTTTTTTATTGGAAAATATGTATATTGAGGTATGTTTAGGAATTTATTAAAATAAATTCTTTAACTGGAAGCGACTCAAATGCGATTATCTCGAAACATATTTTTCAAAGTTGGAGCCAGATGTATCTCGAAAACGGCTTGTCCGATTTTGGCCACTTTGGATCCAATATTCTTCGATAGTTTTTCTCGTTCGGCACGTAGGATTTTTTTGAAATTTTCATTTTTGACGGAATTGCGACCGGTTTAATTTAACATTCGTTTTTCGTTCGCAATTTCCGACGATTTTGGATTGCATACGCATTGCATAAAAAAGCAATGGTTAAATCAAAGGAAAAACCCCTACGTGGCGAACGAGAAAAACTATCGAAGAATATTGTATCCAAATTCGGACAAAATTGGACAAGCCGTGGTCGAGATACATCTAGCACCGACTTTGAAAACTATGTTTCGAGATAATCGCGTTTGAATCGCTTCCAGTCAACGAATTTATTTTAAAACATTCCTAAACATACCTCAATGTACATATTTTCCAATAAAACAAATCCAGATCCAATTGAAACACTAGTTTTTGAGATAAAAATACCCGAAGTTTACCTGTTTTTCTCGTCGTTTACTCAGGTACCCCCCCTTCATATAAGGTACAAACATGGAGGTTATGTGTGGAACACAATATTCGATAAATGGCCGCCTCGTCCCTGTTTGCAAACGATCACTCTTTTGACTAAATTGTCAATAACATTTTGGCATAATTGCGGACTAATTTCATTAATGGTGCGTCCAATTGCTTCCTTGAGCTCCGGAATGGTCTGTGGATCATTGGCATACACTTTTCCTTTCAGAAAACCCCAAGGAAAGAAGTCTAATGGCGTCAAATCGCACGATCTTGGTGGCGAATTTATATCGACGCGGCGCGCGATAACAGGACCATGAAACTTCGTCTGCAATAACTGTATTGTTTCGCCCGCAGTGTGGCAGGTTGCGCCATCTTGTTGAAAGTATATGTCTTCCAACTCATGCTGTTTATGCCATTTATCGGATATTTTATTCCACACATAACCTCCATGTTGGTACCTTATATTAAATTATAAATATTCATACTTTTCAAATAAATAATATGTTTTATTAAGGAGAGATATACACCTAGATGATCGAGGTCGAGGATTTAGAAGCTATGAACATTCCGTCGACCGTAGAAGACCTACACAATGGGCCTGGTATCGATGATTCCATGTAAGTTGACAAATTTCATGATTTATTCATTCCCAAATTTTCAAACGCGTTTTTCTTAACACCACGTTTTTCAAATCGGTACCCAAAATTTCTCGAAAACCAATGAACCGATTGCCTTGAGGTTTTTTGTGGTTATTCTATACACCATTATCTAGTACTTGTCATAGGATTTTTTTTCCGTTACTTAGTTTTTGTTCTATAGGCAAAATAACTCATTTTTGGCCCAAAAATCACTATTTATGTTCAAACGTCCGCCATTTTGTCATAAATCTATATTTTCAAAATCGGCTATGACAAGTACTAGATTATAGTATCTAATTTAATAATCATTTTGGTTTTTTTTCAGATGATTTTTGAAGAAACGCCAGTGGGTACCATATACGCAGATTTTTTTACGACGCTCCAAGGATCATAAAATATCCTTGTATATTTTTGATATTTTTAAATAAAGAAAATTAAACATATTTTTGAATCTATATACTTTTAGATAATTAAAACCCCAATCCGAAATTTCAAATAGTTTTCCTTGAAAAAATTCACAACAATGATCTTTTTTCCGGCTCCTAGGTGTATATCTCCCCTTAATAAATCAAAATGTCAGGTCATTTTGAGACACCGTTTACCCTTCGATCCGCCAGGCCACAATAATCATTTGACTTTTTGGGGTACTCTCAAACTCCGAACTCCATTGTTGTTTGTCTTTGATCTTTCGGCGTCAGCAAGATTTCTCTGCCAAGTGATAAAGGAAATTTCTGTAGCTTCGATCCCTGTACCTGATAAAATTTTGATTCAATCGATAACGCCCGCACGCTGCTGTCATTCCCAAAGTCGAAGCTTCTTCGAGGCCCAAGGAAACAAAAATGCGCGAACAAAACGGAAGAGTGCGACAATCTTGGAAAAGAAACGTCCACCTTTGCAACTAATCGGCGTTAGGGTCGAACAGAAACTGCGAAGGACAGAATATTCCGGGAAAACTGCCAGAATCTTTGAAAACAGAAGAAAAAATATAGGCCCACAGTTTTACGTGTGAGGGACCCATTTTCGAGCGTGGTTTACCTACTTAAGGCGTTACACGTAAGTAGAAAACAAAAGTCTGAACGTTTTTCTTCATTGGCTCAAATTATGTATAAACATCACCGGAATGATATATAAGAGGAATAGTACAGGGAAATTTTGTTTTTAAATTTTTAGGGTTCATTTTCCGAAGGGCCTCCGAGCGGTGCGAAACGCGCGAAACAACGTAGACGGTAAAAGTAGCAATTCGTAGTCGTTTAGTCCAGCCGTTGCACCAAATATATACAACGACCTATCAACTGAAGACCTATTATGAAAATGCCTCCGTGGGTACACGCAAAATTCAAATGGGAGCTTCACTCCGTTCTGCGGACGATAGCTTCTAAATTATGCAGTCTTGAAACTCTAACGCGCTTTTCTCGAAACCACTTTTTTGAAATTGCGAGGACGAATAATTCGGGCAGTTTACATCCGATCGACTTGAAGTTTAAACTGTAGCTTCTTAGATTCTCTAAAGAAGTAAACACCATTTTTACGATTCATCAACAATTCGCGTTTTAATAAGCAACGCCGATTTTTCAGCAAAAACAAAAAAATGTATTCAAAATGATGCCATTTTTCGAAAATAACATATTTTTAACAATCGTGTGTACTACTGTAGCAAAACTAATGTAAATAACTTTTTTGTTCTAGATGCTAATCGGAAGGGTCTCACTTGCACAATGTTTATCTCTACAACGCTGCAAGTCCTTTTTTCAACTGTACAATGACTTATCTCTCTTCTGTGCAAACTCGGCAATCCACCAACTGTACAAGAGTCTCAAGTTTGCAATATTGAATCTCTACAACGATCTAACTTTATGATCATCCCTACAACGTATTTATTCGGATTTGTATCAACTGCACAACGAGGCATTTGCAATATGCTTTAATCCTACAATGTATCAACTCTACAAGAACTTTGAGTACTCAACGTTCAACTGGGCAATATTGTCAACTCTACAACAGCTGGTATATCAGGTGTACCAATTGAAGAAGAGATATATATTAGCCTATTCACGCCCAAGCGACTATGTGTCAACACTTGAGATTTTCAAGTTAAAACTCCTTTTTCGGCCCTTAGGAAGGGTCAAAAGTCAAAGTTAATACCATAAATCGGCCATAATAACTTTTTCTCTCAAGTGTTCAAACATAGTCGCTTGGGCGTTAATAGGCTAATATATATCTCTTCTTCAATTGATACACCTGATATACCAGCTGTTGTTGAGTTGACAATATTGCCCGGTTGAACGTTGAGTACTCAAAGTTCTTGTAGAGTTGATACATTGTAGAATTAAAGCATATTGCAAATGCCTCGTTGTGCAGTTGATAAAAATCCGAATAAATACGTTGTAGGGATGATCATAAGGCTACATCGTTGTAGAGGTTCAATATTGCAAACTTGAGACTCTTGTACAGTTGGTGGATTGCTGAGTTTGCACAGATAAGAGATAAGTCATTGTACAGTTGAAAAAAGGACTTGCAGCGTTGTAGAGATAAACATTGTTCTGCGTCTTCTCTTAGAGCGCCTAATAAAACGCTCTTACATTAGTGTAGCTACTGACTGGACCGCCATTTTGTATTTTTTTCTTGATATTTTGTTTTCTTTATACCTCAACATATAGAATAAATCCTCCAAACCTTATTTTAATCGCTTTTTCAGTATCCTCAAAAAATTCGAAAAAGGTTTCATTTTTCAGTGCGCCACATAGATGTAAGGTCTGAAGGATCAAGCCATCGGAATTCTATCTTTGGTTGCACCTTTTCTCTTCATCCGCTTTTTCACATGCCCACCCCCTCGCAATTAACGAATCGCCAATTTCCTAGAATTTTCGTCGCGTATAGACATGTGTCAAATCCATACATTTAGTCGATAAAAAAGCGGTTATCCCTTGCATGCTTTACACGTAGGTACTTTTGTTTGAATAATATATCAGTCTAATATATTTTCACTGCTTCGCGTATGTCAGAAAAATATCAGCTGTGCGGGTTGGGGTCAAAATGTCGAATGACCAAATATAGAACGACAAAGATTTCGAAATGACAGAATTATAAACTTTCAAAATAACGAAGGTTAAATTATTCGAAATTTTATCTTTTGACCGATGACGAAATCGAATAACTGTTACACCAAAGGATTATTTATTCGAGAGCTCATTTATTCGAGAACATATATGCAGATAGTCTGCAGTTTGAGTCGTACAAAAATACAGATTCGAACAATCTACAACATTCATATGTCCGAAAAAGAAAAAAGTGAGTATCTAATATTCGTAATACCGCCTATAGCAAAAAGCCATATATAGAGACTACAAACTTCGAATGTGTAGACCTTAGAAACGCAAATGATCGATGGTCCGAAATGGCGAATACCTAAATGGCGAACATGGCATGGCTGCCTGACCCGACTGATCACTAACGCCATATGCCATATTCATTCTGAAGCGCATGTAGTATTGCTCGATCTCAAGTTTTCGCTATCCGGACCGTTCGCCATTTTGACCCATCGCTATTTTAACTGATCGACTTTTTGGTCCTTCGGTTTAATGAATTCGAAATTGTAAACTGTCGCAATATTTACAAATCAACGATTTGACGTCTCGAATTGTTTGGTGTGTATATATACAGGCGAATCGATATTATATCTCTCATTATTTTGATGTACATGAAGTTTGCATCGTTGCTATCCAACGGTTTCATTTTTTTTTTCGATTTTGTAATTTCCTATTTTTTCTTGGTCAGTTCGGCTCTAGTTGCTAAAAAAATATGGTAAAATGAATAAAAAATATTTACGGCCACCGGGACCAACCAAACAAAATCGAAAAAAAAAATGAAACCGTTGGATAGCAACGATGCAAACTTCATGTACATATTATTTTGTTAAATCTGATATTTGTTTTCGCTATAAATCAACTTCGAGATTTTGTATTCAGAATTTCGATTAACTATTTTACAGACTATCATAAGATTGATCTATCTATATTGGAACGTTCGTCATTACTGAATTCGAAATTTCAATCCTTCTGAATATTGATGGTTCGAATTTCCGATCCCCACCCAGCTGTGCTATTTGTTTTGCCAATTTATCAACGTTTCTATAGAAACTTATTGAGAAAATATCCGTTGTACAAACGAAATACACTTGAATTATGTATTGTTTGTACAGAATATTATAAAAAAGTAAATAATACGAGATTCCATAACGAATAAGTATTCGTATGGAGGCTCTTCTATGGTTGAATGTAATTCGAAAGGCCAAGAGTGTTAAATACCGTACGTCATTTATTCACTGAATGCGACCTCCGAAGCACGGGAGTCACAAGGTGTGCGGAAACGACCACGGGGATGACCCGACCTCTCTGAACCAGGACCCTACACCCTCGTCCCCTCCTCGCCGGTCGGTTAACAATGCGGGCTCCAAAGTAACGTTATAGAAATTCAATACAATGCGAGCTTACGCTATCCTTCCACAGACCTCACACGTGCTAAATTCCTGCGCGGATTTTGCCGCCTCTTTTACGCTTCGAAAATAAACGACGCTTCGGAAGAAATAAAAATCAAATGGTCGGGAACTCGTGTTCATTGTGAATTTCTGCACAAAGAGGAGTGTCGACCCGCTTTCGATTGGCCGACCACCTAGCAATTCAAATATGGAATTTCAAACTGAAAACAACCCCGAAGTTGAACAAGCACTCCCATGGAAGAGAACAAGCCGAAAAGAGCATGTGACGAAACGTGTCGTTCATTTGAAAATCACCAATACATAAATATTTCGATAAAAATGCCTAGTTCTCCCACTGTGGTGAAATTTTCAACTCAGCAATTTTGCCATCATAGCGCAAAATCAATCGATCGTCGCGAGGAAATTCCCGAGTGAGCGTGTTTCAAGCTTAGCTCGTGATATCTGATCGAAGATGAGGCCCCAATTTCCGTGAGTCAAGGCAACTGATTGCTGCAAACGGGACAATGGAAATTGGTCGATCCCCGAGCGCCTAAGCCAAGCCCAGGAAAACTGTGATTAAACCCAATAGCAAGTTAACGGCGATCGCGCTGCATGCCCAACAAAACCATCGAGCTCATCCAACGATCTAACGTTGGATAGAGCAAAGAGAAAAAGAGAATAGAAAGGGGAGATAGAGATTAACGGCGAGACCTGGAACTGCAATGTTTTACATCAAAGGCATACTCCAGATGCAAACAGACCCCAGCCCTCCCAGCCTCCAAGAAAAGACAGCGAGCGTGAGAGAGAAAGAGATCGGTTGTATCGCAAGGATACCTAGGCACGACTTTTCCGATATTTTGCAACGGTCTCGCCGTTAAGAAATGTGACCCGTTACGGTTGGAAGGCCAACCGAGGTGTTCTAGAGTTTCCCTACTCGCGTACAAGCCTTCCTCTCGCCCTTCGTCAACCGCCCCTCAGCTCCCCACTGCACATACACACGCAAGCACTAAATTCTATCGTACTAGGGTTGGGAGGAGAAAATCGACCTCGCGTTGCCACATCTCAAGCGCAAGGAAAGTCTGCAATTGGTGAAAGACGAGGGAGGGGCAGGGGAGCCGGGCGGGGGGCATCGCAGTAAAGTCTGGTGGAGCAGGTAGCCCACAATCGTGCACATAGGCCACGTCTATATACCGGGTATAGAAATACCAGCGCCAAGGCCGTGTACAGGGTGCTCATGGTTTTGATGGAGCGTGTAACACGATGATGCCGATACCCGAGAATCGAGCAACTGTACACATTGCGGTTACACAAGTGTGTATAAACGTGAGATGAGCAAAAAAGAAAGGTTCCCGAAGAAAGGTCGAGTGGGTGGGGGCCTGGATAATTGCGGAGGAAAGACAATTCGCCAAGAGAAAAAGTTACGCGCTCCTTTCTTGCAAAGTATACATCTGTCTCTTCCTGAAACCAACCTCGCATTTTTTTCTGCCGGTTCCAAACTCCGAATGTCCACCAATGTGGAATATCTGTCCGTCGATCCATGGATACGAAACCTATGCAGGCCTGTATGCGCCGGAGTGTATGAATGTTTCAAGAAGAAGGCTTTGCACGAGCCCGTGAGTCATGATAATCCGTCGAAACATCATTTATAAATGGGGTCTCTCGATACAGGCGTGGCAGAAGAGCAGCAAGTTCCTAGCTTTTCTATGCAGAGCCTTTGGCTTGGAAAAGGCCCGCTCCAACGTTGCCTTCAGCGCAATTCTATTCGCAACCGTAACAGGGTAGAGATCCCCTTCCAGCGCCTCGGCGTTTGTGGTTGGCCAACTTAGCGGAGTGGGGGAAGCGCGCCCAAACTTAGGCTCCGCCCACAGTATCGCGACGCGCTGACCCGACAACGCTTTTCAACTGGGGCTCAACTGTACTCGATTCAACGCGCGTATTATCACGACTTCTAGGGGAATTTTGTTTTCTGGACTTCTACGTAATTCGCAGATTCTAAAGATCAAATTTGTGGCCGCTATAAACATCTTTCGATCTAAGGGATATTCTATATTCACAACTTTCATTTTGTATACACACTTGGTGAGTGAAAGAAGATCTATTAGGAGTACAAATAAGTTCTCGTGCTGAGAATGAAGGCATGAATGAAGCTTCATTGAATATTTGAACGAAAAAACATTCCCTCCAAGTCTGTTGTCATATAATACCAATCTAGTAGACTATTTTTTCGGACCAACGGCTTAACATAACCTCAAAATATACATCGTGAGTACAGTGAGCAAAATGAGTTGCAATAACGCGCATATTAGACACTGCATGCTTTTCGAATTGCAAAAAATACTTCCGAGGCTAGGAAGTGATTTGTCAGGCATTGGGGGAAGATGCCGTATCCATCAGTATCACTTCAAAACGTTCGATGAAGTCAAAAATGCTATTACCGACTTTATCGACTCAAAACCATCATCCTTTTACCGCCCAGGAATTCGCAATCCACCTGACAAGTGGGGCAAATGTGTGGAAACAAACGGAGATTACTTTCCTATTAGTGGGAGTACAAGTCTCCGTCGTTTGTCAATAGATGTGCCCGCCAGGAAGTGATGGTTGAAATTGTCAGATGTAAAACGTCATATCGTAAGGGTGGACATCTGGCAAGACCATAGCCTTGATGTATTAGCGATTTTGTATCAGCATCACGTTATTTTTTTTCGTGCGAAAATGTCGAGTTTTGAGCCGAATAAGCTTCATTTGCGGGAACTTTTGATTTACTTCTTTAATTTGAAGAAATCTGCAGCCGAGGCGCATCGATTGCTTGTAGAAGTATATGGTGAGGCTGCTTTAAGTGAAAGAAGTTGTCGTGAGTGGAACTGAAGCCGAGAAACGTTGAACGCCGATTTTGCACATGTGAAATGCTGCTTGCCAGGCGTGAGCGAATGGGTCACTCATAACACTCAATTTGGAAGTTATACCCCACCCACCGTATTCACCAGACGTTGCTTTCTCTGACTTTAATTTATTTCGATCGATGACGCACTGCCTGTGCAGTACTTCACATCATATGAAGATACCAAAAATTGGGTCGATTTGTGGATAGCCTCGAAACATGAAGAATTCTTCCGACGCGGTATTCATATGCTGCCAGAAAGTATTCCCTAGCGATGGACAATACTTGGAATAAAACATAAAGTACCGTTCGTTCACAACAAATGCCCAATTTTTTTATCAAAAACGGCGGAGACATATTTGTACTCCCAATAAAACGTACCTTGATTTTAAGTAAATAAATAATTATTTTCATGGGAAAAGGCCGATCACTTATTTTTACACCTAATAGATTTGTTAATTTACCAATTTTTTTTGGCGATAACCTTTAAGCGAGAGTTAAATAAATCGCTCTAACAGAGTGTTGGCGTGTGGGAATATCGAGTTCCGAGTGATTAATCTTTCGACAGCTAACACTCTAGCAAACACGTTCACTTCACTGTCATAATCGATGCAGCTGCAAAAATTATGTCGTTCGCACGTTTAATATGCTCGGGATATAAACAAATGGACAACGTAAACAGATGCATAATATTGTGCGCCGAAAAGATATCTATACGTATGTATACGTAATTTGCGCTAGACAGCATCAACATTGAGCTAACATGGGGGCGCTAGTCTGATCTCTGTGTTTGCCCAAACGTTTCGTATTTTCGACAACAAACGAGTGAAGTACCTTCGGAAATAGGATTGGAAAGTCAAGGAACCGAACTCACTGCACTGGCAGGTGTTTTCGTCTCAAATTTTGTTTCGCCTCTTACTCCCAACAACGATCGACATTTTCTCAGTTATGAACACGTTGCGTATATCTAAATAAATGTAAACTGTAGTTCTTGCAAAATCCAGTCTTATTTGTCATGTGAATTTTCAAATATTGGCTCGGTAAATTTACCGATGTATAGCTGATATTCCAAAAACATTTGACAATTTTTTTGTTTTCTCGCATTTTCACAACAGAAGTAAATATTTTTGCCACTATAGTGCGAAATCTATTTGTTGGCAATGGGGGCATTCCCTTCGCCTGTGTATATCTAGAAAATGAATATCGAAACGTCCTATCGAGCTAAAGGAACTTCCAAGTCTTACAGGCTAAAAATGTATGTTTGGCAATTCAGAAATGGCTCAAACTGAGGCTCGATTAAAAATAAAACTCGTTCGGTGAACGAATGTTAAAAATTGACCGACGGAAAATTCGACACCGTTGTAAAAATAGATTTTTGAAAATCTCTCTCTCTCTCTCTCTCTCTCTCTCTCTCTCTCTCTCTCTCTCTCTCTCTCTCTCTCTCTCTCTCTCTCTCTCTCTCTCTCTCTCTCTCTCTCTCTCTCTCTCTCTTGGTGTCAGGAACAAGAACATTCCGATAATCCTCGACAGTCTATTCTCCGAGGGATATTGGAGTCTGTGCTACTCGCAAATGAATATCTACTGCGACGCATTCTCTATAGATTTCCGATACAAACGAAACAACCGAGAAAACCATCGCGAGGCGAACAAATATCCATAACGTTCGGTCGATTTTTTATCTTTTTTTCACAAGAATTTGACGTGTCGTGTCGTCGAACGAAGAGAAAAACAAAAATCCTACGAGATTTTTGTTAACACTGATCGGAACGAGATTCCACCAGCGGAAATGCAATTTCATCCCGTATAGATCCGCAATCACACGGTCCAATCTTCGCGTCTAGTTAATTTCACGATATTTCGAACGAGAGGAGGTCAATCTACGTACATTTACCGCTTATCGATCTCGAGGTTTCTCTACCATCGTCACTGCGTCCATCACACTATTCGGGCTGTACGATCCGGTTGCAATTACGTGGAATAAAATGTTTATCACATTTCGAGTCGTTCAATTCATATACATATACATATATATGCTATGTATACAGGGTACATAACCTAAGCGTGCCATAGTGGGTAATCGCGAAATTCACATAACCACCAAAGTGCACTACAACGATGCATTCTCGTTTTTATGTTATCGTCATTACAGTGTCATTGGGCATACGAGAGAAATTGATCTACTTTTGGAAAACGTAAAAAAGAGTGTTTAAAAAGGTGGTTATCTATTCGTTACCAGTTAAGTCTGCTTCTGCAAAGCAGTATTTTTCGTTGACATGTCAAAAAAAAATAGTCGAGTCTGCTCCTGCAAAGGAGTATTTTTTTATTGGCATGTCAAAAAAATCGCGCTATTGCTATTGACTGGGGAATGTTTAGGATATAGAACAGAATTTCGACCTCGAGGAAACAATCGTCTAATCGCCTCAACGCATTGATATACGATTGCATCTAATTAGGCATACCTGTCGCCTCGATAAAGTTGCCGGGTGTTGAATGATAAGAATTCTCATTTGGAATTCTCATTGAATCAAGTACGTTTGACGCAAACACTGAAGTTCAAAAGAACCATTTTTTTCCTAGCACAAGATTGCCTGATTGAAATAGGCAAAGCAATTTCTCTCATAGTCCATAGGAAAATACATACTCATACACATTTTGGATAGTGGGACGAACATACCACGGCTCGAATGCGATTCGCGAAAAAAACCAAATGAAGAAATGAAATATTTTGTAATTCTCGAATTTCGCGCGAAGATTGGTCTTCCCAGCGAGCATACTTCTTTTGTAAATTACGTGACCATAATTTTTTTTTATCATCCAGATGAAAAACTGTTCGTAAGATAAATTGCGATGAAATCACGAGATTCACATAAAGAGATACATTTAAATCGAAATCTTTGGAATTCTTACAAAGTCATTTTTCAAATAAAACAAAACCAAACAAAATATTGTGTTTTTTTCACCACCATACGATTCGTCATAAAAAAAAGATTAATCGGATAAGAATTGCAATCCGAGTTTTGAGTTGAAGCGAATAAATTTTATCCCGTCTATCTGCGATTCCGTTTCGAACGGTGTGCGTGATAAAAAAAACGGTCTGAGAAACGCAAGTACATAAACATCGATGTGGTGAAAACGTGAATGCAGTGATGAAGGGGAGAAAGGGGAGACATTTGATGCAATAAAGTGATGGGGAGATTTTCGTTTATCATGTGCTAGAGGAGACACAATTATGCACGTTCCATCCGGGATTCATGTAACTATATACATATATATGTTCATATATATTTATAAACATATATATGTATGTAATTGTAGCGCCGAGAAGAGGGTCGGAGGTACTCACCCTGTGCCTCATACTTACTGGAAAAGTTCCTCGTCGCGATCATAGTCGTCAAAATCGCGCCCTGTCGACACAAACGCAAAACATTTTTTATTGAGAATACACCCAATAAAATACAATTATCACAATGACTACATTGCACGATTTATCGCAAGGAAAAAACCTAACGATACGATGAAACTTTCCGTTCAATTAAAAAATGACAAATGCTCAGATAATATTAACAACGAGCGATTGAAAATACAGCTAACAAAAATATTGCGGGTTCCCGTCCCAAAAGACAAGTTTCCAAACCCGTTGAACCGATTTTTCTCAAGCCGCTCGAGTGTCGAAAAATCTCGTACACTTTGGCAACCAAAATATTTTATCTATCGCGACAATACTTTGCCCACCTCGATGCGCGGAATATTCGGCACTCAAAACGTAGAAATTTTGCACGTTAAAATCAGGAAGCTCGTCACTTTGGTGTTTTGCGAGACGCGCTCGGGATCGAATTATGTACGAACAAGAAGAAAAATAAAGAAAAATAAACCCATCGATTCCTCACTTTGACGTTTATTCGCGAGCGTTATTTATCCTTAAGAAAAAAAAATGGATAAAGGAAAAAGAAAACCTCGGAAATTGACGCTTGTTGGTTTCTACAGAGCGAAAACTTATTCCTAAGTGTTTTCATGACGTCAGACCGGACTAAAAGGACAGTGTGAACGTATAATTTTCTTTATCTTTCTAAACGTTTGCGGGTATCGTTGAGCGTGGTTGTTGCGTCTGTCTTTGACTCTCTTTTTGTTTTATTCGTTATTTTGTTTCCCTTCTTTTCTTCGGTTTGTTCGCGACGTGAAGAGTCGAACTGGTCGATATTAACGGCGTCACGACCGGTTAAGAATCCGAAGCCAACTGGCTTGACTCTCTTACACGTGTGCACTCTTAAACGAGCCATGTCCAGCATTGTCAATAATTTCAATGAATGTGTTCAGCACACACATACGTCTGTACATCAACGTATCGATCTATGTCGATAGGGACATAAAGATATACTCGTGTGCACGGTTCTTCTATGTATTCGACAAGTTCGAACTGCATCACGTGGGCAATAACGGATCTATATAGATTGAGCTTAGAACGAGGCCATCCTTATGGCTCACGGTAAAGTCGATAAAATTCTTTTTCTCTCTTGATTCCTTTTCTGGATTTTATTTATCGTTTTTATTTTATTTCATTTTATTTTATTTTTCTTACCTTCAACTTGCGCCTTGCGTTGAACTTCTTCAAGCAGTCGACAGTCTCTTGCCTGTGGACCACGGATGCCACGCGTTCGCGTTGCTGCAATTCACAAAAACAAAAGTTTCGGTCGTCATTATTATACTCGAGTGCACATTCGCGAGAGTAACGACAACACAAATCTTGGGAAATCATC
Source organism: Ophion slaviceki (assembly GCA_944452715.1). Taxonomy (NCBI): domain Eukaryota; kingdom Metazoa; phylum Arthropoda; class Insecta; order Hymenoptera; family Ichneumonidae; genus Ophion; species Ophion slaviceki. The sequence continues at coordinate 41,818,862 of OX101783.1, forward strand.
ATTTGAAACGACAGTCAATGAAATTTAGTTCATTGTATGGATATATTTATATCAGCGCGGGACAACACTGTGACGGGTAAAAGAATCGACTTTTTTGCATTTTCGCAAAGTATACATATTCGAGAACATGTGAAAAAATGTTAAAGTTGAAATATTGAAAATTGGTCACGTTACTAAAACCTTCAATCGAGTTTTTCTCGAAACGACTTTTTTCGACCTGGCAGGAATCTTAACTCTAGCGATAATTCGCCCATTTTCAATGAAAAAAAAAAAAAAACAATATTTCCGTAAGTGCAATAGGCTGTTGTACATAGCCATTTATTAAATTTAGTATTTTTGAAGCCCCCGAATATAAGTACAAGTTTCGCCAAAATTACTTTTGAGTTAACATCCGCCATTACGCTGTATTTTTTTTTCGAAAAACCGCTACGTGCAACAAGAACTACATTTATATAGATTTAAAAGACGTTTTATTTTTATTTTTGTGACCAACCATAGTTGAGTTATCGAGCCGGCCGTTGAGCCACATTTTTTATACGGAGATTCCATTATACCTCAATAACGTTGTTAATTTCGATTTTTGTCAAATAAAAATTTACGTAAATCAAGTTTAATGTATGCTTAATAAGAAATATTTTTTCCGAATGCCAAATAAATAATGCAGTAGATTTAAAAAATCGGAAAAATGGCCCTTTTTCGGTCCGTCACAGTGGTGTCCTCCCTTGATAATCCACTTAACTTATATTACCTAAATTTGTGAGAATGCAAGAAAAAACGTCATGTGAAACTTACGCAGATCCATGGATGCCTGAGTGCCTCGCCCGCGGTAATGCGCCTTGACGAGTTGACCGTGAGCATCTGATTGATGAGATTTCGAGCTTCGGGTGTTACGGTGTCCCATTCGGGACTGGGATACTAAAAATGAGCAATATTTTTTTCGTAAACGTATATGAACGCGGTAGTTTGTCCGCAATTGCATCTTTTATTGTGTGTTTTTGTTTTCGTTCTCAATTATAAATGTTTGTCGTTTGTTTTTTGTCAACTCATGTCATGTCTTCCCTTATCATTGAACTCACGTCGTACGCCCCGGCTTTGATCTGTCCGTATAACCGATGCTGATCCTCGTCCCAAAACGGTGGATAACCGACCAGGAGGATGTAGAGGATAACGCCGCATGCCCAAATGTCAACCGGTTTGCCGTATGGCTCTTTCTTGAGTACTTCGGGGCTTAGGTAACCGGGCGTCCCGGCGAAACCTTCAAATTTACGATCGCTTATCAGATTCGCGTATGCGAGCAAGTACCGATTCCGATCACCTTGACGTCAAATGGGCGTGTATTGTCACGAATCCGACGTATACGGAACATTCTGAATCGAATGGGCAATTGTCCGAATGATCTTTTCAATGTTGTTTCTAGATTTATATTTGACGTACGAGTTCTCTGAGGAAAACAGCAAAAGTTTTTTTTTCTCTCGGTTTTCTCATAAGTGATCTATGTTATGCAGGAAAAAATAAGCTTCTGCAATTAAATTTATTAACCCTTCCTTGACACACTTATATTTGGCCACGGCTTTGACACACTGGGTCAATTTGACCCGGATAGTACTTCATCCACCTGCCCTTAACAACACTTCGGTCGGCTTTTATGAAAATAAATCCGGGACACACTCTAAACATTTCTTAATATGTCTGCATAATTAAAATTCGGAAAATATAAAATTGAATTGTTGTAAAACATTATTGAGAAATTTCAATTTTGGGCAAGTGAGTATTTTATTTCAAATTCGTCCGGGTCAAAATGACCCAGTGTGTCAAGGAAGGGCTAAAGATTATTTTGACGGATAGCGTAGATGATGAACTATTTTTTCTATATATGTATACAGTACCGGTCAAAATATCTCGATCACTAGATCATTAGAATAATATAATTCATTTTATAGAGCTATATAGTGTCTTCGTGAAATAAGAAATAAAATGAATTAAACCATCGTAATATAATTTTGAAATTATCCAGAGTGATCGAAAACTTTTGACTGGTAATGTACACTCTTCACGAAAAATAATGGGTACTCGAATTTGTTGTCATCTAGAAAAGCACTGCCCCACAACCAACATCACTTGAGTGTCACTTGAGTCCGCCTTTGATTTGATTGAAAGTCTTAATGTGATAGAGCATTGAAAACTATTAGGCACGGATTTTTTTTATCGACGGAAAAACAGTTTTGGTGGGGAAATGACCCCTTCGCAAAGGGGCGTGTCACCCCTTAATTTAATTTTTTTTTCAATATTTCAATAGTAAATGTGTCATCGCTTTACATTGGAAGAATTTTGGTTTCTGTTTCATTCAGATCGGTGGACTGCTTGTGGGTAAAACTGCAAAATCATCCTTCGACACGGCCTTCTTTGAGGGGTGGTTTTCCCCTTCTAAACCGTTTCGCCGCCGATTAAAAGAAATACGTGTTTAATCTTCCATGGTCACACTTCGGTAGAATAACATAATGGTCACACTGGGTAAAATTCACCCGGCCAAGTTCCAAATGGTTGCTGTCTGGAAAGTATCACTCCGATCGAGATTGAGAAAATACTAGAAAATACTTTGAATATTCTAGAACATGTGTGAAAAGTCGGTATGTCAAAATTCAAATGGCAACGTGTTTAAAAAAAATCGTGGATAGGGCAATTTGTCAAAAACTACACTTTTCCACTCAAAAAATCATAACTTTGTGAATTTTCGATATTTTCAAGTAAAATTGGAACACGATACTCGTCAAACATAGTACTTCTAGGGAAAAAATAGTGGCATAGTGGCACTCTAAACTCTCGCCTCCTGGAGGGCCGACCTTTAATTGAATCTAGGACCCATAGATATTTAGACCGAAAGTTAGGTCTGGGTGAACTTTACCCACGGTGACCAAGAAGGGTTAATGGTTTTTAATGCTTTATCACACACATGAGTTTCAACAAAATCGCCGACGGACACTTAACCCTTCGTTGGCACACTTATATTTGGCCACAATTTTGACACACTAGGGCACTTTGACCCGGATATCTTCGTCCATCGGCTGAAAGTTTGGATCGTTGGAACACAACGAAATTTCTTTTTAATTTCTTATTTTCATTTTATTCAAAATCCAATTTTGCAAATTTGTTGTAGATCGCTAAATAAGAATCCTGAAAAAAGTTTGCGTGATTTTCGTAGCTCAAATCTGCCAGAGGAAATTTGAATAATATTAAAAAATGCAAACTTCAATGTCATCTTCATCCACTTGCCATTAACAACCCTTCAGTCGGTTTATATTGTAAAAAATAAGGGTTACACTTTACTTATTGCTCAATATGACTGCATAATCGAAATTCGGAAAGTATAAGATTGAATTGTTGTAACAAATGATTGAAAACTTTCACTTTTGAAAAAGTGAGCATTTTATTCAAAATTCGGCTGGGTCAAAATGACCCAGTGTGTCAAGGTTAAGGCCTTTATTAGGAGGTCCAAAAAAGCGTTTTTTCGGGAATTATTTTACAAGGGAACAAAACAAGTGACCCCAGTAAACATTGAGGTATCTTTTTTAAGCTAATATACATTTGAAATGTATAAAAAAATGTTTTCAATATGAAACAATAAATGACTGCAGATTAATCAGCCCATTCCATGGGCGTCTTGCCACTGCCGTCTCCAATTGGCGGGAAAGATGCACCTCGTTATTCTTGACTGAGCCAAACAAACTAATAAAATGTTCAATTGTATATATATATATATATATATATATATATATATATATATATATATATATATATATATATATATTTGTCTTCTGGGTGAATTAAGAAAAAGCTGAAAAACGTGAAATTATAACTTTTCTCAGGTTTAAAAAAAATGTGTTAAAAAGACACTTTAACATGCTATAAAAATGATTCAAAAAGACCTTTTCAACGACTTTTTCAATTCACTTAGAAGAGATTTTCATACTGAAGAAAACTAACTTTGGTTTGATTCAATAGGTCGTTCAGTTTTTTTTGCTATCACGCCCGCCAATTTGGAAAAATCGTCAAAATGAAAACTGGAGAAAACGCGCTTCAAATTTTTCAATTGGAGGAAATATCAATATCAAATATCAATCGCTCCTCTGCTTTTGGTCTTGTATCTTCGAAAATATTTACAATTGGCCTCTGTAACTTTGTAAATATATTCTTGGATAGTTTTTATGTCAATTTTAGCAATAAAAAAACGATTTTTCGGACCTTCTAATTCAGGCTCCCGCTCACAGTGATGTTTCTTGTCAGTCGTCAAGGGAAACGGGGACCTATAGAATATCGATGAGGTTTTAAACGAATTTTTGTAAGACCTCATCCTCTTATTCTTGCTGTTATGAAATATTTCGTAATAATGGGATTATCGTGAACACAATCGTGCGGTCCAAACCTTCGTGTATGTACATATGTATGTGTGTGCGTGTGTACGTCTGCACACACGCACGGACGCACACACACGTACACATATAAATGGGTAATTTCTAGAGTTTTCTCGGGAAAACTACTTTTCAACGAAGACTCATAAAAGTATCATCGCCGCCCTCGAGAGATTCGGGGGTCAAAAGATCTCATCCCCATTGCTTCGGTAAAAGAAGTGTATTTCGCTCCCTACGCTCACTTTATTTCGTCCTCGTCTCGACCACATATTTTTCTCTCACGCGCGGCGTTATATCGGCCAAACTTTTCCGAGGGAAGGAAAGGGCGAGGAAATGAAGAAAGACCGGGAGAAAAGAAGGGAGGGAGTGACGGAGAGACAGGTGTGGCAAGGAAAAAGGCGAAAAATAAAAAGTTACGAAGAAATTTGTGGCGAAGAATTTATGAAGAGGCATTAATCCCGAGGAGTTCAACTTACCGTACCACGCCTGTGCATCGTTCTGTATCTCAATCGCGAGACCAAAATCCGCGAGTTTAACCGCCGCTCCCTTGAGTTTACTCGCGAGCAGCAGATTCTCCGGCTGTTGATAATTACAATGACAGCTTTTGGTTCGTTTTTTCTTTCTGGGGGTTATTCAAAGCCAACAAAAATCAAAAATATTTTACGCTGAATTTAATATCGTATTTTTGCGCTTGTGATCTTCAGTCGAAACGAACAGAAGTTTCGTTCTTTGAAGGATTCGAATGGTTTTCTTTTTTTTTTGGATTCGCGAATAAAACAAATTTCCTCGGTCCTGTTTTCAAAGCGCTTGGCAATATGGGTGTAAAGAGCGATACAAGGGTTTGAGCAGACCTTGAGATCCCTATGTACGATTCCATTCTGATGGCAGTGATGAACACTCTCGAGAATTTGTTGTATACAGTGAGATGCGTCTGCCTCGCTATAGAATTCACGGGCAACTATGTCCTCGAAGAGTTCGCCACCGGTGACTCTGTAAAACGTTGCAAAAAAAAAAGAAAAATCAATCGACATTTTTATAGTCATGATCCTTCTTGGATCGGAAACCCATTATTTTGTAAAATAATTAAAGAATGAACGATACATATGCCCCAATGGGTAAAATTCGGTAGCGCTCGGAACATTTATCGACTTTGACAAGTCAATTTTTAATTAGCCAATTCCCACAGCGAACGTAATTCTCGTTCAACGAATAAAATCAATATGCCGCATATCGTAGCCTGTCAACTTTAAATCAACGCGCCTAAAGAGATGGTCTTGAAGTTTGGATCGTTGCAACGAAACTTCTTTTTTATTCTTTTATTTCCTCATTTTCGGTACTTTAACAAATATTTTTTTCAGATTTAAATTATAGATTTTTAACCCTTCGACTGCACACTGGATCGTTTTGACCCTGTTTTTTTTTCAACTGCATGTATCACAAAACGGAGTAATCTATTTGGCCGCAGTGCAGCGCTCGGGAAAAAGGGTGCGAAAAGGACCTGGGGTCAAGTCGACCCCGTTTGTGCTGAAGTGTGGTGAAAGTAGACATTTTTTTCTTGTAAAGTTTTGGTGTTTTATTACTACATGTGAGTGAGTTACGATGAAAAATGGTTGTAGATATTTTTTTTTGCCCTACTATAATAAATTATGTATTTAGATTGCCTATCATAAAACTAAAAGCAAGTGTCCATTATGCAGGAAGGCTTGTGCAACGAGCACCGAATGTACTTATGCGTCGATTGCGGTAAATGTCAATAATAATAAGTCATTGAAGTAAAAAAAAAACGGAAAATAAACGTTTTCAACAATTAAGCTGCCAAAGAAGTGAATTTTGTTCCATTTTTCACTATTCCGAAAATGCTCAAATTCAAACCTCCGAATAAATATACTTTTTGGAAAGACGGTCGATACTTTTTTTTTCGTATCTGCAAACCTTCGTTTTTAAAAACCGCAAAGGATTTTATTTATGTTCTAAAAAAAATGATCTTTTTCATGCAAGTACGTATTTTTCAACGCATCTTCCACTTTGACCGAATGTTTGGGTACTTAATGTTTGTTTTCCTCAAATAATTAATGTTGGGCCATAAAATAAGGATCATTGACTACAAAAAACGTCTTTACAAAAAAAATGCATATTTACCGAAATACAACGATATGAAAAACGTCTGGGGTCCGATCGACCCCATATGCAGTCAGAGGTTCGTGGCGAAAGTGTGCAGTCGAAGGGTTAAATAAGCGACTTGAAAAATGATTGACGAATTTTCGTAATTGGGATTAGTTACGATAAATTCGAGCAGTTGAAAAATAATAATTTTTATTGCATTCCAACGATGGAAACTTCAATTTCATTTAAAGAGGGCATTTTCTTTCGCCCAAGTTACGATCACGATACACAAGACAAACAAAATCTTCCAATCGTCGTTCCACAATCAAGAGATTGCGAATCGATCGGGGTTTATAAAATACGCAAAATTATTGGGAAGCAAAAAGAAAAAGAAATGTAGAAGGGCGAGTCGCAATTAAACGGAGATGTGATCCAGACATTTTCATTGGCTAAAAATGCGGGAAAGGCAAACAAATTGTTAAAGATACAGGACGATTTACCGAAACGATGAACGTTAACATCGACTGAGAGACGAGCGAAAGGGAGAAAAGAGAGAGAGAGAGAGGGGGGGGGCATCCATTCAACGGCACAAATTTACAGAAAAAAATACAATTGATGATCGTGAGTGACCCGCACTGCAATTCTTTAGTCTCTTCCCCCCCCCCTCTCTCTCTCGTACAATTCCCGGCTCATACAATTGTCGAGATTGCAACAGTCTCGCAGCTTCGTCGGGAATTCGTAACGACTCGTGTATGAATTCACGATCGCGATACGACTAAAAATGGTTCTAAGAAGAAACACACGGGGTATATTATTGACAAAACGAATGATTCGTGCGTCATTCCCTTTCACCTCGGTACATTATTGATCGGTATAATGAAATTCCGACCGCAACCACAAGTCCCTCTGGGTGTTTGTGAATGAAGTATTGAACAGAGGCGAAAAATAAGACGTCCGCGCGAAGGCGAGAGATCGATGATAATCGATTTCAATGATTGCCGATCAATAATTCAATAACAAATATAGTAATAGTAGTGGAGCAACGGCACGTCGAATACCCGTGAAATTGTGGTGTTGTGATTTATGTGAGAAAATATTGCCCGTTAGAATGCAATGAAAGTTCTTTTCGATTTAAAATTTTTTTATTATAATCCTTTTCAAATAATATTTCCGAAAATTATATTTTTTTGATGTATAAAAATATAATGTCACTGAAGTCATATATTAAAAAATTGTCTCGGAATGTTTTCGAATAATCGGCTTTATTATATTTTGAAAAATTTTTTTTCTGCATTTAGGTTTTAGAACTCAGCGAGGATCCTGAAAAAGAGTTTCTTTGTTTTTCATCGCCTAGATCTGCCAAAACAAATAGGAATATTGAAAAAAAATTGCATTCCAACGATCGCAACGTCATATTTCAAACACGAATCGTGACGTCATGGGACCAAGATAAAAACAGAATGATAAATCTCACGCCGATAAATCCTAATAATTCGTAATAATAATTTACAGTTGACACCGTTTAAAAAGCACGCGAATTCGAACGAAGTACATAATAAAATGATGTTGAAGTTTGCATCGTTGGAGTGTTACGAAAATTAATTCTTTTTAGTTAAAAGTTAGTTAAACGTTTTTATGAATTCTTATTAGAGATTAACGACTTCAATTTGCACAAAAAAAGCTTTGGATAATCATAAAAATAAAGGAATGAAAAATGAGAAAAAAAAATTCGTTGCATTCCAACGATGCAAACTTCAACGTCATATAATAAAGCAGTTTTCCATTCGGTATCACCGATTGTTTGTAAATATTGACTCAGGCACCAGAAGTTTTTTTTCGCTAACAAAAAGACGAAGTGTATCGAGAATAGTTCGTTACAACACTCAAATAATGAATAAATCTTTAACTTCCGAAATTATTCAACGATCGATCGAATAGGTGGGCAATATAAACAAAGAAGAGATGGAAACCATATTAACGGGCACAAAGATGAATTCTAGCGTTTTCGTTACTGGTCCGTAAGCATTCGTCGCAAAATGAAGGGACGGTGCAGGAAAGCTACAGATAATAAACGATATACTTACAGATCGAAGACGAGATAGTGGCAGTTTTCTTCTTGTATACTTTCGTGTAATCGCACTGTAACAGAAACGAGAGAAAAAAACTACGATTAATGGAATGTTTTCTCACAACACGTGCAAAAATATGACCGGGCATTCCCTACTTTGTGTCCGGCCCTGACCAGACTTGCCTTGTCTGATTTACCTGACCGGGCCCTGCCATAGAACAAACCGAGAAGATCGCAAAACCGTTTTTCACGGCTTACCCTCTATGTTTGGTAATTATAATCTTCTGGCCGAGATTTACTCGAGCAAGTACATCTCCACGTAATGTCTAGCCGGCCAGAACATTGACATGTTCTGAAAATGGAGCCTGTCTTTAAGGGCGGGGTAAAGTATTTAAATTTTTTTTCATTTTTTTTAATTTTTTAAATGAATGCATAATATATCAAGAATATTGTGTTAAAATTTCAAGTCGATCGGAGTAAAATTGACGAAGTTATGAGTATTTGAGCGTCTATTGCTCCATGCCGGGTTTTATACCTGGGCGGCAGCTGCGCGGCGCGCTATTGTATTTTTCGACCCCGAATAAATTTCTTGATAAACGGGGCTGTTCCGGTGTATATTAGTATACACATTAGTCTGTACATCAGTTGACCGCTGTATGCCGTGCTGAGCAGTAGCAAGTCACACTAACACGGCGCACGACAGTAAAGAAGAAAGAGTTTTGCGTAGACGAACGCAAAAAGATGCTCTCGATCATCTTGATGGGAGCCTTTTGCTCTACGGACCTGGCATCGACGACTTTGAGTGAGTATAAGAAAATTATCGAGTTTTATTTTGAATTTCTAAAAATTCAAAGATAATTGAAAAATCTGAAAAAATTCATACGTATTCCGAAAAATGAACGAATCACGAAAAAAAATTGGGTTGCGGGGAAATTTGTTGACTAATTTTTTTTTTTCATAATTTTGTTAATAACATTTTGGAATTATTATTATGCAAAATTAATCTTTTGAGTACCTTTAATATGCATGAATTTTCTCAGATTTTTATGCAATCGAGAAGTGTTCTCAAACTTATGTGCAATGAGCGCTAAGCGACCAAACCCTTCTGCGTTTTTCAAACCGTTTTTCTGAGACTTGTCATATTTGAAGTCCGTGTGCACGATAAATCACAATCGCTTTGAAATTTTGCCCAGTACTTCTTCACATAATTCACCAGGTATTGTCGAGAGCTTTTTTGTTTTTTTTTTTTAATAATTACGAATTTTTCAACAACAAATTAGCCGATTTTTTTCGCGAAAATCGGATTTTTGCTCCCAAGTGCTACGAAAAATCGAAAAATCGAAAAAAAAAAATCCTCCCGTCATTACCTCGAGAAACATCTCCTTTAACAAATGCATTTTGATTTTTTTGTTTCAGATGATTCTGTTGCGAGTTATGGTGCACACCGCAAACCAACTTTTTTTCGAGGCGCCTCCGGGATTTCATTTTCACTCGCTCAATTTTGAATATTTTGCAATGCAAATTTAGGAGAATGTTGTTCAAATGTTACTTTATTATATGTAAGTTTTTCAATAAACGAACACTATTCGTTACGCCAAAAAAAAATCTTAAAAACATGCCTTTTTTCGCCGAATTAACTTTACCCCGCCCTTAAGAACTAAAGAAAAGCTACTTTGCTTTTCACCTCATCAAAGATATTTATGATTGATTGGGATAAAACTAATACATCTGTTGTAATTCTGTTCATCATTAAAGGCATTCATTGCATCAATGATAATCGACGAGGATAACAATGCTTATTATAAATACCGGGATTGCGATAACTAATGATTTGAGCATAAAGAATAGCCAAATTATTTGATGAGGCAAAAAAGTAAAGCAGGTCATTCGTCATTTTGAACGCCTTGTCCCCTTGTCGGGAAATATCACTGTTCTGGCCCGGAAGACATTATCTGAATGTATTTCGCTAACAATCCGCCAGGTGGCTACAAGCGAAGCGCTTCGCGTAAGCAAGGTACCATCGTACGAGGATAAACGTTCGCCCTGTCAGTTGTACCACGTACAGAAGTGCTATGGTTACAGCGTGCACTTACGCTCATGGTTTTGCGATATTTGCGAAGTAACCCTTCGCACTCTAGGCCTTTTTCGCTCGGATAGTGATCTGTGTATGTTTTTCTATCTCTTTGCCTACCCGGAGATGCGAGCAAGCGTATGTATACACTCATATCCTACCTTAGCAAGTAGATAACCAACAAACAATATGTTGTCAAAATACTACATTGAATACAGTCCCGATTTTACCTTCTCAAGGATTCCAAGAACGCTAAAACTTCATTTTCCATTTACTCGTTTGTTCCTGGTCGTTTCCTGATCTATTCCCTACAACTTTCCTGGTGAACGGCGGATCCGGACTTAGCCTCAGACCCGTTACATTGCGAACCTATTCCAGGGTGGAAGGCCCGACCACCCGAGCCGAAATTTTCTGCCGATTTTAAAGACCTTTGATCCTATGTCAGCCTTACTTGAGTCTGTTTTCTGCTAGAAGTCGTACTATGGGTTCCTAACATGCTCTTTTTTTGCTGCTTACCTCCTGCATAGGCCCTTATACTCCTACCTAACCTAGCTGAAGTCGTTGCAGCTCTTCTTTTGCTGCTAGAAGTCCTACTATGGGTCCTAACATGCTCTTCCTTTGCTGCTTACCTCCTGCATAGGCCCTTATAGTCCTACCTAACCTAGCTGAAGTCGTTGCAGCTCCTCTATTGATTGCGTTTGGACCTATCGCGCATTTGGCTGTTTCGACGAAACGAGGGTGGGGATGGTCGCATTCGAAAGAGGGGGTCTGGTAGTTTTCAGTAACCATCATGCGTTGGACTAGGTAGGACCGCGCGTTCGACGTAGAGGCGTACTTTTCCAATGGCCTTTCCATTATCTCCGCACCCACCGAACCTTTCGTATTCGCTTCAAACTTGCCCCTACAGCTCCAGCAACTCTCCAAAGTGGAAGAAATGGATCTTGGGCAAACAGTTACAATATTTTTGATAGGAATTGCCCTCACGAATGCATGTACACGCGGATCCCTGTAGCAGGCACGAATGTATACGTATAGGTACTAGTTACGTGTGTTGGTGTACGCTTAGGCATGTATGTGTGCAGGTATATACGTGGTACGGGTATATATGTATCTCTATATGCGTAATAGAGTGTATGCGTGTGCGTGTATACGTGTGCCAATCGACGTCCTCCTTAGCGCCTGCACGTGGAGAAAAGGGAAATTTGTTCCCGTTCTAAGCTCTAAGTAGGAGCTCATTTTATATTGAATACGAAGCTACTTTACTTCCTTTATCACCTACCACTTTGAGGATCTGGAGGGGCAAAATAGGCTGAAAATTTCGACTCGGGCAAAGCCTGATATTATCTAGAAAAGGCAGATCAGGGGGGGGAGGGAGAGAGAGAGAGAGAGAGAGAGAGAGAGAGAGAGAGAGAGAGAGAGAGAGAGAGAGAGAGAGAGAGAGTGCACAGAGGGAAAATTGCAACAATTCGAATTTCCTCGACGCTATTGCGCTTTCCAATTAAATTAGCCGAGTAATTTTCCGGTAGTTACGCAAGCCTCGGGGGCCTTGCCAAGCGATACATGCGCACATTCGTGCGGACCATCTTCTCATTGGATATTTGTGTTTAGTCAGATACAATAGTACGAACTGGAAAGCGAGTAGTACGCCGGCAATCCTATCACGAAGTGATTCGCGCAATTCCAACCTTGACCCTGATCCTTTCGTATTTACTATTATATATTCCCTCTATTATTATGTTTTTATATCACGTAAAAGGAAAGGCGTACTCGCTCTTGTTTATTTCAGCGAAAAAATATCACGCGGAATGGCCATATATATATCTCGTTGCTCTCCTCCTTCGCCGAATGAGGCGCACACACGTGTTTATATAAACTTGTCAAAGAATTTTGCAACTTTGAGACTTCAATTTTTTGCAACACGGAGGGAAAATTTTTTATTCGTAGTCCTAGCATAGCGTATGAATGTATGCGGTACACGCGTTGTAAAGCAATACCCATGCAGAAATTGTCGTAGGTTTCAAATTGGATTCCCATCGATACTTGTCGCCTATACTAAACCCGTGAAAAACGACGCAACCAACCCAACCTCGAGCCAGCGTCACGCTAATCACATTCTACCATTGGCCGATGAACGGCAGCACTACCGGTTCAGTGTTGCGCCACGGTAGTAGTGATCTCTTCGGCCCAACGCTGGGATGTACGGTTGGCCAATGGTATGCTTACCAGAAATTCTAACAGTTGGCCGGGTATTGGCCCAACATTGGGCTAAAGAGATTACGATCATTGGCTATCGGTTGGCGTAATCACCGGCCCATAGTAGGGCTAAGGTCGGCTTCATATTGTTGGCGCAATATTCGGGCTAGTGTTGGCCCGGTGTAGGGCTGTCAAAACAACCCAATGTTTAGCCAACAATCGATCAGATTCACAAGTTTCTGTGCTCGATGATTGCACATCGAAAGAATTATTAGATTCAGTAACATCGTTATGCACTTGTTCGTGGAGTGTTTCCAAATTTGTTTCACTATCTACTTGTCTTTTTGTTTCGTTGCGTCGATCCTAACCTGCTGTAAAGAGTTTTCTAATTGCTGTCGTCGTTTTAACACTTCTCGTTTCTTAATACTATCATAATAACTCGGCATTTTTTTAATACACCACAAAACTTTAGTATAAATCAATTTAACTTTAATAAAGTGCATTTCGGATAACAGTAATTATGAGTTTTTATTATCACAGGGCGTAGAAAATTGCATGCAGCATGTTAGTGAATCTCAGAATTCTTTCGATGAGCAATAATCGAGCACAGAAACTTGTGAATCTGATCGATTGTTGGCTAAGCATTGGGTTGTTTTGACAGCCCTACACTGGGCCAACACTAGCCCGAATATTGCGCCAACAATATGAAGCCGACCTTAGACCTACTATGGGCCGGTGATCACGCCAACCGTCAGCCAATGATCGTGATCTCTTTAGCCCAATGTTAGGCCAAAACCCGGCCAACTGTTAGGATTTCCGGTAAGTCTACTATTGACCAACCGTACATCCCAGCGTTGGGCCGAAGAGATCACTCCTACCGTGGCGCAACACTGAACCGGTAGTGCTGCTGTTCATCGGCCAATGGTAGAATGTCATTGGCGTGACGCTGGCTCGAGGTGAGGTCGGTTGCGTCGTTTTTCACGGGCCCAATGTTGGGCCACTACCCGGCCAACTGTTAGGATTTCCGGTAAGCCTACTATTGGCCAACCGTACATGCCAGCGTTGAGCCGAAGAGATCACTCCTACCGTGGGGCAACACTAAACTGACGGGTGGCGTGATCACCGGCCCATAGTAGGGCTAAGGTCGGCTTCATATTGTTGGCGCAATATTCGGGCTAGTGTTGGCCCAGTGTAGGGCTGCCAAAACAACCCAACGCTTAGCCAACAATCGATCAGATTCACAAGTTTCTGTGCTCGATGATTGCTCATCAAAAGAATTATTAGATTCACTAACATCGTTATGCACAATCACTTGTTCGTGGAATGTTTCGAAATTTGTTTCACTATCTACTTGGCTTTTTGTTTCGTTGCCTCTGATCCTAACCTGCTGTAGAGAGTCTTCTAATTTTTGTCATCGTTTTAACACTATACGTTTCTTAATACTATCATAATAACTCGGCATTTTTTAATACACCACAAAACCCTAGTATAAATCAATTTTATTTTTAATAAAGTGAATTTCAGATAGCAGTCATTATGAGCCATGCTAAAAATTCCATGCTAAAAATAAACATTGGCAAAACCGCGGTCAAACGATTGGCTCAGACTCAGGGTCTGCGCTCGCCCCGACAATTGGACGACGGTCATTAATTAGTACTGGCCCAGCGTTGGCTCTTCGATGGTGTGCCGAGCTTGAATTCGAGACGGGCAAACCCATGATCAACCGATTGGCCCAAGTTCGGGGCCAACACTGGGACCCAATAGTTGGCTGACAGTTGGTAATCGATATTTGGCCCAAGGTTGGGTGTGCGTTGATTTGCCATGCTTCAAATGAGCACTGGCAGAATCATGGCCAAATCATTGGCCCGTATAAAGGACCAACACTGGGTATTAGTGGTTGGTGCTGAATATCGTACCAAGCGTCGGCCGTATCTTAAGCGCCGGCAAATTTTTCACGGGAAACGTCACGCTCATACGCACAAGTTACACAGTCAATAAATATCGCGATCCAGTATCGCGATATTCGTGTCAATACACATGTCAAGATACTTGCTGACGTGTTTAGACATCAATAATTATTTATGGGATCACGAACGTCGGGATATTTATCGGCTATTTAATCCTTGCCGTACATTGGATTCTAACCGAGATTTCCCATTGAAATCCAATTTGAATCCCTAAGCATTCCTACATTATCGAACTAAATCCGATACGATTCTTCGTGGATCCTAACGCATTATGTACGTTGAATTCTCTAAGCATAATATATAGATATACAAAATGAGTGGATCTCACAAAAGTCTAAATCTTATCTTAAAAAAGTATAAATCGCCCAAAAAAGTATATCTTGAAAATCGATTTAAATCACATCACTGAAAATCCACTGTAATGATCGTTTGTTATTTATTTTACTGCAATTTGACCAAATATCCCTACACATGTACAGCCCGACTGGAAATGTTGTTCCGGCAGCCGGATCACTTATCAGGCAGGTTTCAAGATACGGTCCGGAATACCGTAGAAGTGCCCGCCTGATCTGTGCTGGATATCCACTGAATCAGTGAATCCGGAGTACGGGTGTAATAGAGACAAACTGATCAGTCCTGAAACAGGTAATCTTGCGGGGTCCTTGTTAGAGCGCCGAAGTCCGTGCTTGATCGGCGCCGTATGTCTGCCGGATCAGTAGTTCCCAGATACCGATGTGAGAAGGCAGCATTAATCCGACCCACATCAGGCGATCCGTAACGCGCCCCTCACATGGCTCTGTTAAGGTTACCTGTCCAAGGCCTGATCGATTTTCCTTCTCCCATCCGTGCTCCGTGGTTGGCTAATCCAGTAGACATCCGGTGCAGATCCGCCATGCAATTCGGTGTATGTCTGATCTGCGCCGGATGTCTACCCGGTAACCCTATTCGGGGCCATCAAAGTAAACAACTAATGAGTTGCTGCGTGCATAATTTCGGCTAGATTCTAATAAAAGTAATATAGCGTCCATGCAGACGCCGTCATCGTCAAATCAAGATACAAAGAACGAAAAAAAATTAATTTGAAGTTTGCATCGTGGGAATGCAACGCTTTTTTTCTCCACTTTTCATTCGTTTATTTGTATCATCATCAAAAGGTAATCAATCAAATCAATAAAATGAAATTTTTTTGACACAACTTAACATTTTTTTTACAAAATCATCACACGAAGCATTTTTTGCAAATTGCGGTCGTAAGACTCTAATGAGAATATGTAAAAACGTGTGAGTTATTTTCACAGCCTAAATAGGCAAAAAAAATCCGGTGAAAAAATTATTGTGGTTGCATTGCAACGATGCAAACTTCAACGCCATGAATAAAGTTATAGACATTCTTTAAAATACCGTGTACCGTGTGCCTGTACCGTGCTGGGGTACGAAATACGGTATGTCAGATGCAGCCCTAGTCTGCCCTGTAGCAACATTTCTAGTCGGGATGCTCACGAAGTGTGCAGGTTATGTTTCAACACGCCGAGTTTTTTCTCGTGACTTTTCCCATATTTTCGATTCGAACGTAGAAAGAATTCTTGAACGGCGTTCATCGCGGAACAGTGCAGAATCCAACTGGATCCCAATGAGAGGTCCCTATGATGGTCTTGAAGTTTGCATCGTTGGAACGCAACGAAAATTAATTTTTCAGATTGCCAAAGCATTTTTTGGTCGATTCGGGGTCCAAAAATGACTCCAACGTTTTTCAGGATTCTTATTAAAAATCTACAACATACATTGGCAAGAAAATATTTTCGATGTTTTCCAACGATGCAATCTTCAACACCATTCCCTATTGACGGTGTTCCCAACAAATCCCTATAGAGATGTGGGTGCATTTTTAGACCCCCCAACAAATTTGTGCCCGATTCCCGAAATGATATTTCTTCTGGGAGACCCAACAAACTTGGGTTGAGAATTTCAAAAAAGAATTTTCAAACGATGTCGATGGGAAAATAACGCGGAATCTACTTGGATTCCAATGTGGACTCCTACGTGCAGCCTCCCTATCAAATCCCTATAGGGATGTGGTAGGATCTGGGAACAGATCTCCCCAACAAATATCTGCACGAGAAGTGACCAACTTTTTCATACCGAATTTTCCAAGACAACTAACCGGATGCTACTGTTCACTAGTGTATATATAGGGTGTCTCGAAGTGACCTGGCATTGTAATTGATTAATAAAACGTATTATTTATTTGAAAAGTACAAATATTTTTATTTTAATATAAGGTTGTGAGCCCTCATGTTCTTTTCGTATTTTCGCGCTTTCCGTCAGCGCGAAATAACTTGTCTAAAGACACGGGAATTACGGAGTTCGAAGAATTTAAAATGTATCACGATAGAGGGAGAGGGGGTAGCCGGCACCGTCCTCACACCGATATCCGTGGGCTCGATCTCTTTCGCCCCGGGACCATCAGACAGTGGACATCATCAGGATCTATCGAGATTCGGTTACTCCAGACGTGGAGACGAGAATCATCCTGCGCTCGTCCGGACTTCTGCGGACTGGCCGATAAAATTATGCAGAACGTGCGGATCAATTCTGCCAGAGCGATCGTCCCTTCATCCCGGGGCAGAGGAAAGAGCCCACGTGGGAAACGTCATTGCGAATCCGATTTAAGATGAGTACCATTAGTATCCGAACATTGTATTACCGTGCAGAGGCGATATAACCCCGATTGACGCCCGCCATTCGGCGGAGATTCTTAACCGGCGGGTTGTGCCACAAAATGTATTAAAATAAATAAATGTAAAATGTACACGTTACAAGGTATAAACATAGAGGTTTTGTGTGGAACATAATATCCGATAAATGACCGCTTCGACCCTGTTTGCAAACGTTCACGCTTTTGACGAAATTTTCAATTACATTTTAGCACAATCGCGGACTAAATTTCATTAATGGTGCGTCCAATTGCTTCCTTGGGCTCGGGAATGGTCTGTGGATCATTGGCATACACTTTTCAGAAAACCCCAAAGCAAGAAGTCCAATGGCGTCGAATTGCCAGATCTTGGTGGCCAATTCACATCGCCGCGCCGCGAGATAACACGACCATGAAACTTCCCTGCAATAACTATGCAGTAACAATGCAGCAATTAACAATTTATATGCGTTGCTCGATCGTGTAATTCTCCATGACTTAACCTCACCCGTGCAGAAATTTTGACAGGGATACCCTATGTCCGATCAAATCCCGATCAGGATTTGTCATGGATTCCCCAAACCGGCAACCCGGTTAGAATCCAACTTACATCCGTATCGGAATATGTATGACGACGATGGCATATCTTTGAAAATTTTGGCGTCACGTGTATTTTCGGTATTACTATGAAATTCCTATCTATAGATGGGAATTTCCATTTAGAGATTCCTATCTATAAAATTCCTATCTATAGATAGGAATTTCATAGTAATACCGAAAAATACACGTGACGCCAAAATTTTCAAAATTACGCCATCGTCGACGTACATATTCCAATACTGATGCAAGTTGGATTCTAACCGGGATACCGGTTTTGGGGAATAAATCTCTGTTTATACCCACCGACGTTCGCGGGGTGTAGATGGAACGCTTTAGAACCATATGTATTTCTGGCGTATATATCGGATTCCTATCTGAGTCCCTGTTTATGCCCAGCCACATCCACAGGACGTTAGATGCGCTGTGTACGTGAACGTGGGGTATAGTACCCAGCCGAATCCAGTCAGATTCAAGGGAGTTACACGTGCAACGCCAGTGCGGTTTATTCTTTTCAAATTGTTTCTATATTTACATTCTCAACATCGTGACAATTTTTTAAAAGCAAAATATAGTGCGTTGAATAATATTATTAAACAATTTAGTTTCATAGTAAATCATCAAACAACTTGGCGTCAAGACGCTTGATTTGTTTTGATTTATCATTCAATTATTAAACGATATTCAGTTTAAAAGGGTTATATGGAAAGTAAAGAGAGAAACATTTGAATTTCCTACTTCATCCAGGGATTTCGAGATGTGGGAATTGCATTCTGCCGTTTCGACCCGAACGATAATTTTTTCGTTAGACGATATTAAACAAAAAATTGTAAAATTAGCGGTTGGAATGCACCCAGATGCAGAACAATCGCGAGTTTTCGCAATACCGATGCTGCATTTCTAAATAGAATTAAAAAATACAAAAAATGTTAATTGTCACAACAACTTATTAACGCTTCATTCCCGCTTATCAATATTGAAATAGATATTTGTATGTACAGCAGTGATGTAATAAAAATATTACCAAATGTTCAAGTTATCGGTGAGAAACCCCGGTAACAATGTATGCGGGACTGCGCGCACTGATACGCTCTCACGAAAGTTAGAATGTATATTCTAAGGGTTTTTTTTACGCGGGACTTGGTGCTCAGGTTCAACGCTAAAAAAATTAAAGCAAAGGTGTTGCTGAAAACAACAAATTTCGGAAGTTGCATGATAGGTATGTCTTTCAAGCTGTTCAAAATATTTTTTGCTGTGTTTCTATGATATAATATAAAAATAGATATATATATATTACAATTTTTCGATTTCTTTACAGGTGCGCTCACAAACTGCTAAACGCAGCAGGATGGAACTCCGATTAACGCAGATGCTGTGTTAAAAGCTGTAGGGAATGCCATATCCAAGGCAAAAGACTGAGATGGACGCAAAGGACGCCAAGTGGTCCAAAAAACGATAACCCAGTCGTAGTTTTCCATTTTTTATGGTGTTCTTACCTTTCATTTTTTAAATTGATATTTTAATTCACCAAAAATGTATAAATGTTAATTATTTTTATAATAAATTTAACATGCAATAATTCAATTTTTGCCATTTTATTTCAGCCTTTATTTACCCGTGATCCTTCCAAGATTCCTCAATGATTCCATGGGGAATCTATTTAGAGTCATTAAAGGATCCGGTTCTGGATCCCTAATGGAATCCAGTTTACGGATCTTACATTTAGTCTTAGAATCTGATCCGATATCGGACTAAATCCCGACTGGGAGCCCGGGATACAGATCAGAATCCAGCTGTATCCCTGCCAAAATTTCTGCACGGGCAATACTTCCTGGTGCCGGTTGTCAAAGATTAGTACTGTATGTTCGTCACAAAGAAAATGGTGTGCAATTTTAAATGTCCGGTAATTTTGAGACACCTTTATATATTTAAGGATATTTCCTAGTTTCTTTTTCTGACACGTTGTTATTTGAGACGGATGTCTATTCCATAGAAATATTGTTTCCATGCCGTTTTTCTTTTCTCCCCTTTTTTTCTTTTGATTGCATAAGGAGTCCTCGAGGACGATGCCATCTTCGATTCATAAGAAAATCGTCTACGAATCTTTGTATATATACGCTCGCGTTCCTGTGGATCGAAGATAGTATCCTTCTCAATGTACACCCTACTCCCCACACAGACACACACATATATGTGTGTGTGTATATATATATATATATATATAGATGAATAACAGTAGAGTTGAGTCGCGTTCGCCACCTGATAAAGAATCGGGAATCACTCACAAAGCCTTCCCGTCTTTTAGATCGAATACATCGAGTGTTCGAACTGGAAGTCCCCTCGAGTTCAAGACCGCTCTCACTCACTTTGATTTGAGGGAAGAAGCAAGACGGGGTAAAAGGCTGGAGAGGCGCGCAAGGACAAAGAAATAAGATGGTCAACGACGGCGTGCGAGAGTAGGTACGAGAGGTGACGAGGGATCAAGAAAAAGTATAGAAAGTGCTCGTTTCACAGGCCTACTTACTCATGAAATTAATTTCTCATTGGTTTCACGAGGACGCTTATCACGTACATAGGGGCCGTCTAATATTACGTCATCGATTTTTGCTGATCCCCCCCCTGAAATCATCCTATCCTTCCTATCGTCATAATCCAATTATCGTTATCGTCATCCAACGAGCAGATCCCCCCCCCCCCCCCCCACCATTTTACAGTGACGTAATTTATGGACGGTTGTGGGTGGCTATGGATAGCTATGGAGAGTCGAAGGAAAATGGAGTAGGCAAATCGCGGCAAAGAGGACGACTGCAATAGGGGATCGATGGCCGGGGATGTTTAAGGAGAAAAACAAATGTTTCAGCATTGACATTTAGTCCTCCAGTTTTCATCGAATGTTTATCTTCATGCGCACGAAAAAAATCACGTTCTTCACCCGCTGCATATTCATGACAGCATGTAGAAAATAAAAGTTCGCGGTATAAAAATCATAAGGCTCATCTCCATTTGCCACAGACCCTTGTCACTCACTTCGGCAATAAAACTTCATTCGATGATAATGAACATTTCGATTCTCCTCCATTTTTGTTCGCGGCGAATAAAATTGAATTTCACTCCGTGCGGACGGAGAAAGAGAATGAATTATAAAAACGAAAGGAACGAAAAAAAGAAGAATCGAACGATGAGAACTGTATTAAGGGGAGGCCTCGTTTGTAACCTCTCGATGCTTTCAAACACGCCTGTCTTCGAGTCCTCTCGTATAGATCGGAGTCCTGAATTAATCCGTCATCGATCAATGTCTCCTCTCGCGGCGTGTTTACTCAACTGTACGTTCTTTTTCTCTTTTCGCCTCACCGTTTTCTGCGATTCGCTACGTTGGTCGATTCTGGTTTTTTTTTCTTCTCTTTTTTTCACGTAGATACGCGCGCAATTTGTTATCGGTAAGTTGCGCATAACAACGCGTTGTCACGCGAACACGAGGGGGTTGAAATGGGGAAAGAGAGGAGAGAGGGAACGAGAGAGAGAAAGATAGATGAAAAGAGTAATAATAGTTTACGAACGCCTCTTGTGTCAGTAGCATCGAATTGCCAATGTAAACACGATACGTACCAATCTTCTCCCACAGAGAACGAAACAATTTGCCGAAAAAAGGGGAGATAAAAAAGAACGTCCCAAGCCACATGAAAAATGAGACGATTTTTTTTCCCGCTGTTCATTCATTTATCTCTTTGGAAATTCCGTTGTAGCAGTTTTGTCCACCAAACGAACTCCCTTGTCCTCACGTGGGGGTATTGTGTAGAACACTAGAGAAAATAACTCGTGGTTTTGGAAACATTGAAACGAACCTTCGACATGCCTTTTGGCGATTTTGATCACCTATCTTTCAATTATGTGCTTTTTCGTTGCTACTGCCTGAAAATTTCGGAATTAATTCGCATTTATTTGCATTATTATTTAACTTATTCATGATTTATTTGTATTATTGTTTTATGCTATTTTTGTGCATTCATTTATTTGCATACTGAGAGAAAAGTCCATGGTAAAAGAGGGAATAGTAAAATTCCCTTCAGTTTATTGACACCGTAATCGTCATATGGTTAACACAACTATAAACGAAACGTACATCTAAACATGCGATTAGGGTGGCGCGTTTGACTATCTATTATCCCCGAAATAAAGATTAACTATTGTAGAAGGCTTGGCAATATAGACACGGTTAATTCAGTGCTATCACAAAATCGGCGCACAAATATTAACCATTACTTGCCACACTTCTGTAGAATACAAATCATCAATACATTTTCGCATCTGAAAAAAGTGGTGGCGTTGTTTCAAGCCCCACAGTGGCAAGTTAGGGTTAAGACGGAATGACACCTCATCGCGGTCGGTATGGTAGAGCAATTGTAGATACCCAAAAATCTCTGAAACGGCTCTTCAGATCCCGTCGAAACTTTGCCAAACGACGTCAAATAGATAGACGAACAGCTGTCTGCCCCTCAAATTTTCTGAATTTGAGAAAAAAACCGTAGATTGGCTTATGATAACCCGATCTACGTTTTTTTTCTCAAATTCAGAAAATTTGAGGGGCAGACAGCTGTTCGTCTATCTATTTGACGTCGTTTGGCAAAGTTTCGACGGGATCTGAAGAGCCGTTTCAGAGATTTTTGGGTATCTATAATTGTTCTACCATACCGACCGCGATGAGGTGTCATTCCGTCTTAATGTTGTATACTGTACGTTAGGTTTTGTTCAGTCAAACTTCTACTATCCTATTCAAGTTTATATAATTCATATGATTAGGATTAACGTTTGTCACGGATAATTGGTTAGAAGATCTTATGAAAAGTGACTTTTCGGAAAAAAATATGGTAATGTATATTTATAGCGAAGACGTAAATCATTTTCTGTTCGAGCAACAACGGCTTAGTAGTTTTGAAAAGTACGCGTGTCTCACAAACTCTTACATAGTATGTTTGTTGCATTGCAATTATAGGATATCAGTTCAACAGTTATTCTTGTAGTTCACGTTCTGTTCTTGTAGGACAGGCATTACCATGCATATAGCAGGTCGTATCGTATAATATGGTATAAATCACCATTACATGGTACAAAGCTATTGCGATACTCCAAAAATCCGTTTAAGGGAAGATATACACCTAGATGGTCGAGGTCGAGGATTTAGGAGCTATGAACATTCCGTCGACCGTAGAAGACCTACACTATGGGTCTGGTATCGATGATTCCATGTAAGTTGACAAATTTCATGATTTATTCATTCCCAAATTTTCAAACGCGTTTTTCTCAAAACCACGTTATTCAAATCGGTATCCAAAATTTCTCGAAAACCAATAAACCGATTGCCTTGTGGTTTTTTGTGGCTATTCTATCCACCATTATCTAGTACTTGTCATAGGATTTTTTTTACCGTTACTTAGTTTTTGTTTTATAGGCAAATTAATAACTAATTTTTGGCCCAAAAATCACTATTTATGTTCAAACGTCCGCCATTTTGTCATAAATCGATATTTTCAAAATCGGATATGACAAGTACTAGATTCGAGAATCTAATTTAATAATCTTTTTGCTTTTTTTTCAGATGATTTTTGAAGAAACGCCATTGGGTACCGTATACGCAGATTTTTTTACAACGCTCCAAGGATTATGCAATATCCTAGTATATTTTTGATATTTTTAAATAAAGAAAATTAAACATATTTTTGAATGTATAGACTTTTAGATAATTAAAACCCCAATCCGAAATTTCAAATAGTTTTCCTTGAAAAAATTCACAAATATGACCTTTTTTCCGGCTCCTAGGTGTATATCTCCCCTTAACCGGTGACTTATATTGTAAAAACAAAGATCTGTGCAAAATTTTATCTAATTCTAATTTTTTGCCTGTTATGCCATATCTGCGATCAAGATGCGACAAGCACTCGATAGCGTAGTGGCAGCGTGCGTAGTACAGGCAGAAGATAGGTAGGAAGGTTGTAGGTTCGATTCCATATGTATGCGAAATAATTTTTCCGAAATAAATCATTACAGAAGGTTAGGGAATGACAAATTATAATAATTAAAAAACATCGAGGTAGAACTTGCAGGTGCGTATTTCATTTTATTTTGGATTTATGAAATATTCTATGCATTTAGTAGACGGACATTGATGCCTTGAACGAACACTTCAATGACACATGCAATACGCATATATGCAGGTTGTATCTTTCGATTTGATACACATCACTATAAACATCGTCGAGAATCACAGGCAATATTTTTGATCAATGCATGTTTTAGTCCTGTTCACTATTAGGATCTTCGGGGAGTACATTTTTTATAGTGTGAGGGAATATCCATTTTGAGGAAATGTACAATATTATATAGCATTGAACAATAAACGTATGCTTGTAAGATTGGTGGTTGCGGTTAACATCTGTGCATAATTGATGCAACTGCTAAAATGTCAAAAAGCATTACTATACTTTTGGTAGTAACTATGGCTATAAAACATTATTGTTTCCTCAGAAAAATGTAAAAAATTGTCAAAGTATGGTTGAAAACACCATATATTTCTCTCAGTGCATTATTATTCAATTTTTATTATTAATATTCCATCCGACGGCCTTGCGGGCTTTAACGAACCAAACACTCACCCAGGCCAACACTCCTCAAAATAGAAGATCACCGAAGCCGCACACCTGCTGCATATCCACTATACAACAGTCGGTACGAATCGACTACTAATTTATCATCAAATAAACTCTGCCACAAACAATAATTACAACACAATTGCTTGAGCCAAACATTTCTCCGCGCAAGAGTAATGAGGCATAGCGAATAAGGATTTCCAGTTCGTTTGTTTATTCGTCTCCAACATTGCCCCCAATATCCTTCAAGCCCGACTAATGCAATACCAAAGACACCCCACGTGGCGCAGCTTGCACGTAATTTGATACATTACCGCACCGAGACCGGTGAATGGTAAAGAATTCCGGGAAACGAAATTGAGTTTCGAATGAGATCCATAAAGCGCGGAGAAGAGAGGGCGGAATGAAAAAAAACGGATTGGTAAGGGTAATTCGCTTACATGTTACGAGTATGTATGTTGGAGGAATTACGTGATAGAAAGAGATCGACAGAAAGGGCTATAAGTCCCAATAAATCCCGAGCCACCCCTTTCAAAAGTCCAACTTATCATCCCCTAGGGCAATCCTTCATAACGCTCCATATATGTGTGTGTGTGTATATGGAGACAGGATATTTTGACTTTGACTATCACGCAGCTGGCTGCTTTGAGGGTGATCTTTAAATTTATATATATATATATATATATATATATATATATATATGTTTATACATGGATATGTGTGGATGTACGTATATACATATATGTGAGTGTGTACGTACAGCATCTATATGATAATGCGAAAGATTCGCCTCAAACGTGACGTTTCTTACCCGAAAGATAAAAATCAAGAAATCTTTTTTTCTTCTTCTTTGCAACGGCCCTGTCCCCATCAAAACACACAGTATACGATATCCGTGGTCTCGATGAAAAATTTATCAGCCTGTCCCATCGTATTTCCGATTTCAAATGTGGCTTGTCCATGACGAGGGTTCGATAGCTCCGCGGGGACGGGGGAAAAGCGAGGAAAGAGAAAAAAATATGAATTCCATGAAAGGACGGGGGAACTTAAAGACGAGGGAAGAGACGTTAAGAAATTTTTCTCTCTGTTCTCTCTGGTCGAGTGTGATGGTGGTGGTGACGGTGTGGCAAAGAAGCACCAGGTCACGGAATGCGAGGGTAGAGCAGGGAACTATCGATCGGGCTGTGCTGCTACTGCTGCTACTACTGCCGGAGCCACACCTTGGCGAGCTCGTCGACGAGCTTTTTATCTCCCTCTATCTTATGCAGTGGAAGAGTCTCTGTCAGATTTTTTTTTCTTTATCTGTTATTTGTTATTATTGTCGAAATTGGAGGACTGAATTGGATTGAGTTAGTGGATATTTCACAATATGTAAAATATCGAGACAGGACCGGTTGTCACTCACATTGATCGACTGGCAGAAAATATTGACGCGGGAATATAACCTGCAAAATGTATATAAACGTTGTTATAATTTCTCTCTCTCTCGCTCACTCTCTGCTCGTCCATCTTCTCTCTTCATGCATATTAAAATTATTAAGAGATAAGCATTTTTTTAATAACCTCTTTTAACGCAGGGCAGGGCATCACGCCATGGGAAACAAAATCTGCCACGATTAATAATTTCCATTGTTCGTTACTGTTCTCCGTTGGGATATTTATGTTTTTATATTATCTACATCTATCGCATGTATATAGATATCTCGTCGTAAATCCGCGAAGAGAGAACAATTACATAGTGCACAGTAGCGAAAAGCATATATCAGTGGAGTTTGGTTGACACATTAAAAAATTGAAAGATTACAAAAGCATATATGAGTGGAATTTGATTGAAACAAATTACTCACTGGTTTTTTTAAATGGGATACAACCAGTTGAAAACTATGAGTAGCCCACAACGTCTTCCGAATTTATTTCGAATACGGTGCATTCTAATGGGCATTAAATGCAAACGCTCAATGTGAAATATTCCCGTTGCGATTTTAAAAACCGCCTTTTCGAATTTTGCAAGCTTTTGCCCTCCTCGTGAAAGCTTGCAAAGCCTCGAACATTCAGAAATTTAAATTGCCTGAAAAGCATTAAAATAAAAATAAAAGACTAACGCAATCTCGTAGCTCGATTGCACCGGATTGCGTACGTTAAAGCTTGGAGTTCTTCTCCCTCAGCCTCGAAATGCACGTGACTCGAGTAATGTTAGGTAATTCATCACTTGTGGGTAATCGAGAACAACCCTTATCCTCTGACGACGAGAGATCGCTATTTCGTGCATATATATATTTATATACATTTGTATTATATATAAATATACCGAAAATTTCATACGGGTCCACAAATCATGAACAAAAATAAATAAGAGCGCCGGACCGAAAACGGCAAGAAAGAGCGTAAATGATCGCGCTGAAAATTGACGGGGCGGGGGAGGGAACGCAACGCGCTGAAACGAGAGCAAGGGAAGCGTTATCGATCTTGGGGAGACCACACCTCGATGCGTTAAGGTCACAGATATACCGCCAAATATATTGTACGTTACGCGGCAATATATATGCACCGTGGCGGCCAAAGTATGGATACGCCGTCAAATATATATATGTATATGTATATATATATATATATATATATATATATATATATATAAGCGGATGATATGTACAAAGAATATTAAATATGCGCTCTCTCTCTCCCTCTCTTTGAGAGAGAGAGAGAGAGAGAGAGAGAGAGAGAGAGAGAGAGAGAGAGAGAGAGAGAGAGAGAGAGCACATTTTTAATATTCTTTTCACATATTTTTCACTTCCATATCCGCCAACAATACTTCTCGTCAAATTTTTCGACAAAGGCATTCGGTTACGCGTTCGATTGTTCACACTATGCGAATTGACGTAAAAAAGTAATCATGAGGCGCCGCAGCGCCGTGACACGGAGTAATATATATGTTACATTTAAACGCGTTTTACTCAAACTCAAACAAACCCAAGCCCTGACCTTACTTGGAAACAGTTTTCACCGATTCATTTCGTTGTAACTAGTTTTCTGGTTAAGACGAGTTTCAAGTAACATTCAAAGTTGTTTGTTGGTAAATTATACTTTTTACTAGCAAAAACTAGTTGTAAGGAAGGCGTTCAGTAGGAACTACTTTTTACTAAGGAAAACGAGTTTAAGCTGAAAACGGGTTTTAAGTGTAACGTATACATGCACGCATTAATATGGTTTAAATGGTAGATAGGCCAGGCACGTTTTGCTATGGATTGTCATTCATCAATCGTCACCGTCCCCATTTTGTGCATCTCGATGGAAATTAATAACTTTAAATCATGAAAAAATGGCATTGAAGTTTGCATCGTTGGAATTCAACGAAAGGTTTTTTTCATTTCTTCGTTTTTATTCTAAATTAATGTCGTGGACCTCCAATGATGATGAGAAAAACCATTTGGGTGAGCTTCGTAGAATTGACGAAATGAACGTGAGCAGTAGAATAAAAATTAATTTTCGTTGCGTTCCAACGATGCAAACTTTAACATCATAAAAAAGTCCAAATAATTATGTATAGGTGCGGGAGCCCGGTCGTGTTTGTTGAAAAAAGGGGTATGAAAGAACACGATTTACGATAGCATGTACAGGATTATTGAAATAATTTTCAACGTCGATTCCAATTGTTATCTCGATTACAAGAAATGTGTCCAAATCACGAAAAAATGAAAAGGCATTATTTTTTTAGTGAGTTTAAAGATATTTTACGATCGAGGTGGGCTTGTTGTTCTTTTTGTATCTGCATCAAGTGTTGGCGTGCAGTGTGGAGACCCAGACCCGGATGTATGTACACACATAGAAAATGATGAGCGTTTCTCGAGGGGAGCTCGATTCTGGGGTCAACTC
The DNA here is from genome assembly GCA_944452715.1 of Ophion slaviceki. NCBI lineage: Eukaryota > Metazoa > Arthropoda > Insecta > Hymenoptera > Ichneumonidae > Ophion > Ophion slaviceki. Next base: position 41,847,470 of record OX101783.1, read on the forward strand.
CCTCGCGAACGATCTTGCGAGGATGCGCTCCGGGCTTTTCGAGACGTGAACCCCGGAGCGGAACGTAATGGAACAGGAACATCTCGTGTCCGCAACTTGTACGTTAATAATCGAACGAGTTTCTTCCTCGTGGGATATCTCCTTTAGGCTCGTACGCACATATGTAGTGCTCGTTTGTTCCACGGTACATGTACGTGTGGAGAACGCAAGCATGGTAGCGCTGTGTACTCATGGCCAACGTCTATGTGAGAGAGAGAAATGGAACGATTGTCATAAGTGTACTTATGATTTACGTGTCACAAAGACATCGTAAGAAAAATTGGCCCAATCCGCTTAAACACGAGTCGCGGCTAAGAAGAATGTCGAAGGAGCTTGAAAAGTAATTCCCGCATATAGAAGGCACTCGATATTAGACGTAAGAAAGAAAATTTAAAAACCCACTATTTTTTTAGGGAACATCTTCATAAAAATCCCCATAGTTTCAATGTTGTGAACGAAATACTAAAAATTTGGTTTCCCATTGTCATCAGATGGTTGTAGGTATATGGAACCGCTTATTTTTTACCAAAAGAAAATATAATGGTTTGGTAGCAAATCAACGAACTGTTCCCTCTTGGTCAACAATTGGATTCCACGCCCGAAGAATTTGAATCCTTCAAATACAATCCAGTCGGCTTGCCATTTTTTTACTCCTCCGTATGACGTGACGTGCTGAGCCATAAGCGCTGATTATATCAACCGGAATAAATGGTATTCGGAGGGAGCGACGTCTAGGGAATATGGCGAGTGGGGTAGGATTTCCCAGTTATAGCTACGTCTTAACCAGTTGAGCGACATGGGGCCTGGCATTGCCGTGGTGCAGTATCATCTTGTCATGGTGATGCGCTCATTCCGGCCTCTTCTCGTGCAGAGCTTGCTTCAAACGCATAAGTTGCAGTCGATAACGATCCCCAGTGATGGTTTCCGACAGTTTCAGCAGCTCGTAATATACGAAACCCCCCTTTTCGGTGGTTTTCCACGGCCGTTGCTGTTCATAGAGACATCGCCACTTTAGACGTCACCACATAGACTTCTTCTAGCAAACGATGACGTTCATAGAGGCATTCCACTTTAGACATCACCACATAGACTTCTTCTAGCAAGCTATGACGTATCCGCGGCTGCTTTCTTACTGGGAAGTAATGGAGCATAACTTTCCACAAATGTGACTTGCTCGTAGAGCTTGGACTATCGGAGCCTTTTCTATTACCGGTATTATTTCGATATCAACTAGTTGTAATATTGGAACACCAGTTTTTCGATATTTTCCGATATTTATGGGAAATTATGGGAAATATTTATGGGAAATGATTCAAAGCGTTAGAAGCTTGAGAAAGTGAAGATGAAAATTGTAGAAATAATAGTGCATAGCTCAGTGAAACTATAGTATTTATTTAAAAAACACCGTCTTTTATTGACATCTTCATTTATTATACATTTTTAAAGACACTCTACTATGTTCTTAAATATATCCAACCCAACATGAAATAAATAAACAAACAAGGAACAAAAAATAGGAATTTTTATGAAAATCGAAGGACTAGGAAACACGTAAAATTTAAGTTAGGAAGTTTTATACAAGTCAGCGTAGTAGTAGCTACCAGAATGGAAACAAACAGCATAGCTTGTGGCAGACACGCAAGAGCATGGTCACGTTAATCAACGAGATTAATATTGTTGAAACAATGACCGCAAAAACAGAGGACAGCTAAAGTTTCGTCTTTCAGAGACCACCTTACCTTATTGTAGGTGTAAGTCACGGAAAAACGCCGTTTCTGATTCCACTCGTGGATGAATAAGTTGACACTTCGGATATGTTTAATGTAGGTATTAATATTTTAAGACCGTTAAACGCAGTAAAAAAAAACAAGTAAAAGTAACTTAAATGGAGATAATGACAATTATACTGATATTTTCATTTTTAAACTTTGATATCGAAATATCGGTATTATTCGAGTCCAATATCGGATTTTTGGTCCGATATTTCGGTTTTTCGACGTTATCGAAAAATCGGTATCCATGCTCTACTTGTTCGGAAGAAAACTTGCCATTCTAAGCACAATCAAAATCGACGATGCTAATGCGCCACACAAGTGTAATCAATGGCGCTTTCGCGGGGCTCTATGGACTCATCATCATGTGTATTGCCAACTTTTACTCCGAGAAAATACCCGAGTAAAAATGGAACTAGCCAGCCTGAGTTACGTGCTCGTGACTGGCTCGCCGAATTGATCTCATACGAACTGCCTAATGGTTGCCTCACTACGAGCTAGTAATATTCTGTATGCTTTGTAACTTAGCCCTTGTCTAGCCACTGCTTAAGCGACCTATACTGCAGGTGTCGCTGCATTGCAATAAAAGTGCAACTAGATCTTAATGGACTAATCAACGATAGTAACGAACGGCAAAGTATGGTTATGTGTCATACATGTACTGTCATCTAGCGATTGGCTCATGGCAGGTTAGCCAACCTGACTATTGTACCTATCGCCATCTACTGCCAGATTGCGGTGTACTCTGTAACCACCTGATATATAAAAAAGAAAAGACAATATTTATAAAAATACTTCGATGGTAACATAAGGCGACACTATAAATTACAGATTAGAACCAGGGATCCACTAAAAAAAAAAAGAAAAAATCTCGCCAAAAAATTTTCCAACGAATTGTACAACGAAAAATTGCAACGAAAATTAGGTTTATTTCTGAAACAATCCATAACTGTCCGTGGCTACATGTGCATGTGGGAAAAGATATATACCGTAGTGAAGGGCATGTAGGAAAACGAGACAGCCAAGCACATTGGGGTAACGAACAAGACGGTAAAGTGGAGGCCGAGACATCCCTCGAGGGATATCTTGGCCTCGATGGTAAGATGATTACTACCCACGTCGACCCTCTACTTTTGTTATTTACCAATTCTATTAACATACGCGAGTTTCTATCACGGACATGTTGCACCGTGAAATTTATTGACGATGAAAATGATAATCGAATCAATATCAACAAAAACACATGATGATTTTTGTTGTTATTATTACGCTTTTTATATGATTACTATAAAAATTATGCTAATGATAGAAATGTCAATAACAATAATAATAGAAGTAATAATAAATATAATAAGAACAGCACGAAAATAACGGAAGACTCTTATTTCTTATCTTAAGTAACAAATATTAAGGTGGATATTTAAATAGCGTCGAAAGCAAGATTCTGTTTGCGCCGTATACAATCAGAAACACCTGGTTCAGATGAAACGTTGAACGTAAAACTGCAAAAAGAATCCGCGTATTCGTTTTCCAATAAAAACCAAACGTAACTGTCTAAAAACTTTTATGAAGCTTTGAGCAATTATTCGCGACTAATTCGTTGGTGAGTTATCGTTGGCAGCTCCTTTTTACGCCCGAATGACCGAGAGGTCTTTGATTTGATAAGTATATAAAGCCGTAGGATCAGAAGGTTCGGGAGGACGGCTAGTCACGACGCGCAAGAGCGCCACGAAAAAAAAACACATGCAGTGTCTACCCCGCAGGACGTACCTACTCGGTAGTACAAATGGTCATAGATTTTGACAATGATGAAGTGGGAATGGAAATATAAATGAAAGGGGTTACATTAGATCACGTAGCATATTCATAAGTGTGTCCATTGTCTTCGGGAAAAATCGTGTAAAGCGCACACCAAAGCTGTCGAGACGTAAAAGCACGCCAAGGCTGATGGACTTCCGGTTTTCGAGGTTTAGTAGCAACAGCTAGAGAAGTGTCTCCGAAGTGGTTAATAAAAGTTCGCGCATTGAAGGGAGGGATTGAAAAAAAGCAAATGAGTATTGTATGAGATTCTTCTACGATTTTTAATCCATGGCATGTGAAATGTTTGCAAAAAATCGTTCATCATCTAAAGCAATATGATACGAAAAAATAAGGCGATTAAACAATTGATCGGAATTACATCAGCAGCCCCATATCTGTACCATGTATACGATGCATTGCTGAAGTGGGCGAGAACAGATAAGGCGCGCGAGAGAGAACAAATCCCCGCTATTGATCTACAGTTGGCATGGTACATCGAAGAGACAAAGAGGGTGGGGAAGAGAGAGAAAGAGAGAATGAGAGAAAAGTGTTTCTCTCTCTTCAGGGCATTGTCTTCATGGCTAGAGAGATTTCGAGACGTGGAGCTTACTGTGTAGGTGAATGCCAGGATTACCGTAGAACAGGAGAAACCTCAGGAAACGTAACAGTCCAAACGGAATCCTGCCGAGAAATCCACGTAAAAGCGAGAAACAGATAGACAGAGCGAGAGAGAGGGAGAGAGAGTATATAAGGTTCACGAATGTGCTGGAAGCAATGTATCTGTATCTTCATGCTGGCGTGATTCCCTATCCTCTTCACGTCCCCTATTCCTGATAAATTCAATTGACGCCGACAATAAATAGAAATTTGGGGGAAAGCACGAAGTTCGTCTCTGAGAGGACATCGATAAGTATAACAGAACCAGAAAAATGGCGAGGGGGAAACAAAATATTGAATTGAACAAACGTGTACCAATATCTGAAGGAATGTCGATTTTGGTCCATCTTACAACTGCGAATGTACGATTTAAAAATTCCTCAATATCGAACTCCGATGAGCCCGGAGTTACAACTTAAGTCCGCTTGCTGCGAGCTTAATTTTCAGTCCTAGGTTTACCAGTTTTGGAAAAAAATAGGATCTTAACTTGACCGTGAAAATCGGATGGATAATACACTTTCGAAATTGAGTTTAAGGCTATGAATCGCGCGCTGCGAAATTTCGACGCCTTCCCGGCAGTATTACAGAATTCGTGGTTTTTGGTCACGCCGCTAGATGCCGCAGCAATTGTCCGCTACTCACACTACAGCAGAGAGCAAAGCTCCAATAGACTACGGTTGCTGCAAGTCTGTGTGTGATGGATGTCTATGTGTGCACGTTTACCATGCAGGACCGCCGCCAGTGGGAAAACTGATACACTACATTCTCAGTATTGTCGACAATATTTTGAGCTTCGTTGATACAATTTTGCTAGTTTTATGTTAAAAAAAAACTAAACCCCAATTTCCCCGTCGTTTATCCATGAACTCAGTTGAAACACCGCTCAAAATTCGTGTTTTTCACTATCGAGAGCCTAACGGTCTTGAAATGTGCATGAATTCGGTGCATCAGTTAGTAATTCAAAATTTATCCTATCGTAACTGAGGACCTGGCGAACAAAACCGGACTTGTCCACATTACGTCAAATTTTTTTTTTTTTTTCGTGTTCTTCAAGCACACCTTTATTAGCTCCCGAATATTTTGCATCAAATTCGGCTCCTAACACTTTAAAATTTGCTATAAACTGCCTCTTGAAGCAGAAACGAACTTATCCATGGCTGGCTGGATGAAAAATTAGTAACAGATGACCACAGTGATGACGATGATGACATTGAATGCGATTGCTGTAGGCCTGACATGGGAGAGTTTGTGTAGGATTATTAAATTGATGATAAAAAGCAAATTTGTATTCAATTCAAAGAATCTGTTTTAGTTCATAACCGGATATGTCCATAAGATTTTCATTCAAAAGCGGAGTTGTCCACCATTCTCATTCTCAGTAAAAAAAATAATTCATGGACAAGTGCCGGTCTGTTCGCCAGCTCCTCAACTACAATCTGTAAATCTTTTTTTTTTATTTGGAATAATCTGGACTGTCAGGCTCTTTCTACAACAATATCGCATGTACACAATACATTTTATCTCAATTGATTGTATCGTTTGGTCGAAATGAAGGTTTCAAATTTCGAAGTGCTCGGAGCGTGTGATGCGTAGCCTCAACGATGCGTCTCCGAGCTTTGATCGAATTTACCTACAATCAAGCACAAAGGTGACTTCGCAATTTGTCAGTCAAAGAATTTTTCCTCATGGCCCAATGAGAGAGAAAATAAATGCAGCGAAGTGTCTCGATCCGAGTGCGCGCTCAAAAAGCCGATCGAATTTACGTGAGAATTGCGAGCGTGAATCAGCACGACGTTGTTCCATCTACAGATTCTGTTGATTTCTTTTTTCGATCCACTGTCGAAGATTGGATAAGCTCGGTGGTCTTTTTCAGGTTCCGAACGGAAGAAGCATTAGTGGAGAGTAGATGAAAAGAGAGCGAGAAGAGGAAGAAAAGAGGAGGAAGACAATGGTTAGGATATTATCGATTGGCGGGAGTCCAAGTTCGACGTCTTCATCGCGTGAGAGCAGCGAGTCGTTTTAGCCTCTTGAGAATTCGTCGTGTTCACGATGCACGTTTCTTCTCTGCCTCAACTCTAGGCGAACCAGACAAGGACGGTTTTTTACCGCTTACACGTGCAGATGTTGCATGATACACATCCATGAACATTGAACAATACGGTGAACCGTATACAGGCGATGGAGTAAATAATCAGTCGCAAAGCTACAATCGCAAAGCAAATTAACGAAACAAAGCACAGCAGCTTTCACCTTATTGATGACAATGAAAAAATAAAAGAAAACGTATGTATAGTATGTATGTATAGTATATTTACGTATAGTGTGTACATATTGGGAGTACAAATAAGTCTCCGCCGTTTGACAAAAGATGGCCCCACCAGGAGGTTATGGTTGTAATTGTCAGATGTAAAACGACATATCGTAAGGTTGGACATCTGGCAAGACCATAACTTTGAAATATTAGCGATTTTGTATCAGCATCACATCATTTTGTTCGTACAAAAATGTCGAGTTTGAGCCGAATAAGCGTCATTTGCGGCAACTCTTGCGTTTGGCACGAATCTCCCTCCAATAATGCTTCCAATTCCACGTCTCCGTTTCGGCCTTCCGCTACGTTCTTTGTCTTCGACGTCAAACTCACCGTTCTTAAACTTTTGAAACCACTCACAATAACTTCTCTCACTTTAAGCAGCCCCTCCATACGATTCTACAAGAATTCGATGCGCCTCAGCTGCAGATTTCTTCAAATTAAAGAAGTAAAGACGAGTTATAAAGTTCCCGCAAATGACGCTTATTCGGCCCAAAATTCAACATTTTCACACGAAAAAAATTATGTGATGCTGATACAAAATCGCTAATATTTCAAGGTTATGGTACCTTACGATATGACGTTTGACATCTGACAAATTCAACCATAACCTCCTGGTGGGGCCATCTTCTGTCAACCGGCGGAGACTTATTTGTACTCCCAATACATACACGTATAGTGTGTATATACATACACACTATGACAAGTGTGTATGTATATCTACACTATGACAAGTGTGTATGTATATCTACACACTTGTGTTCCACTCTATTTTCATTAGGCTATATTATTTTTATATTAATCGTTGGAACGCAAGGAAGGTTCAGTAGCCCAACCTTTTTTTGCAAACATGGGCTGCGAAAAATGCTTGAATTTTCGTTTTTTCGTTCCTTATAAGAAATCTGAGGCCCAGAACGTTTTTTCAGGTTCCTTATACGAAATCTGAGGCCCAAATTTGCTGAATAAGATTTTGGATGATGAAGATAATGCGGAAATAAAAAAATGTTCCAACGATGCAAACTTCAACATCGTTTTTTTATTATCATTCTGTTTCTTTATGAAAAAAAAACGGACACAAAATTGATAGTGTTAAAAAGCATTCACGCGGCTCCTTACGAAGATATATTTGTAAAAACAGCCGTTGAATGAACATGACATTTTGTTCATTCAATATCATGTTCCCGGTGTCTCTCCCCTGAGCAAACTCGTCTTTGCAAGCTTCATTAAATGCCGCTCCCACGTATTTCTTGAATCATTTGACGGGGCGAATCTTGACTCCATTTTTTCCCTTCTATACTACTGGTTTCAGATCTTGTTGGAGACAAAGAGGAGACATCGATCGGGCGATGAATCCAATGAGACACGCGATAGCCTCCCGAGACTCGATCAAGTATGCTACGATCACACAATGGCGATTGACAGAGGCAATTAAAGCCGGGCAAATAAATGCGTAATGATAGGCTCTCGAAGTTCTTCAGAGCTCCTTCTGTCCTTGGATTCTTCCGGGTCTCGGGCAGGATGAAAATACACGCTGGGGCTGGTTAATTGCGACAGTGAAGAGGGAAGGAGAGAAGAAAAATAAAAAATCATCGACCATTTTCGTAAATGACATCAAGAATTTATGCGGCAATTATTTTCATGAAAAAAATGAACTCGTTCACAAATTACCTGGACGTGACGTTGTTTAGACGAATAAATAAACTTTTCACCGTAGGGCAATTTTTCCAATGAAAAATCGGACTTTTAAAAGAGTTACCTTTATGAAAAAGTCAGTGGGTACGTTTTTTTCTAACCTGTGAATTGAATGTTGGTTGCTAAATCATCGAAAAATATTACAGCTATACTGTGAAGAAAGGGGGAGGGAGAAGTTAAATATTCACTCTCTTAATTGAGTTCCAATTGTATTAATTAATTATTCCAATTGTATTAATTAATTGACATTAAATTTCAATGTCATCGAAAATGAATTTTTTTTTTTTGAAAGCGATAAAGTTCTCATTGAGGGGTACAGCAGATGGTGAACTCGATTTACGTTGTTCGTGTACGTAACTGCGCGTCCGTCATCCAGCGAAGCGTACAGGTGGTCGCGGGTCGTATCTACGATGTGCCAGTAGAGAAGGATGTAACTAATCAGCCGGCGGGCCACGCTCGCTTAGTTTCATCCTGGCTATATACCGGCAACTTTCTGGAATCTGTGAGAATTCGCCTTGTCTCTGATCCCTTAAGCACACGCGGTCGAAATCCCTCGAGGGCCTATATAACGGAAGAAAGGGAGATCAAGGGCGCTCGCCTTTCTCAGTTCCATGGAAAACAAAAGTGTGTAAATCTACTCGCTCACTGATAAGTCTAATTGACGAATTGCCTAGTGAACAATGAAATAATCGCTAAAGGGGAACCTCCCATGAGAGTAGCCGAAAACTGCCCGATTCTCGAATCTTTTCTTCGCCACTATGCTAGAGATTGGAAAAAAATCCGATCGGGCTCGAACCACACACATTTAGGCTGTAAAAAAACCATTTTAGGTTTTATTGGGCTTTGTCATGAGAAACAGGCATGTTGCTAACGTTTATATAATTACTAAAAACCTAAGAATATTATAAAAGTAGATGAGTGCGGATGTCGCGCGTCCTACCGAATCAAGCCGAAGAACGAATTTTGTAAACCTCCCGCGAGGTGAAACACAAGTGCTCGATGGAAAACTTTTTTCGGCGCATTTATTGGTTCATTAAAAAAAAAAAACAGCGGATCGCTGTAAAATGATAATCGTAGTGAAAGCGATAGCGCCTACGATTCGGAGAAGAATGGAGAAAGGATTTTTTTGACCGCTTTCATTGCGGCGATTATCGTGTCAATAATTTTGAATAAAAGCTACTTCGAGAAAAACTCGAGGTTGGAATTTTTTTCTCGTGATTTGGCGTTCATTAAGTACAAACACCTAGGGTTTTAAGTGCTTGTAAAACTATTCCGAATTTCGACATGCAATTTGCACTCGATTTTTTTAGACATTTTGTAATAAAAACGTGAAAATAAATCAATTTCTTTGAGTCCTTCGTTTGCATAAAAATATCGATTAAACTGATTTCAAGATGCTAATTTCAGACTTATCTTAGATACACACGTTTACGGTCGAAACGCGCGAAAGTGGATAAAAGCGAAATACGGAAATGTTACCATGTGCTTCAAAGGGCTAAAAGTCTTGGGTAAATTTAATTTCAAGAAATACTGACAATCCGAGAATTTGCTTGGGGGAGAAGCAGAATAGGACAAAAGCTTCCTGAAGACGTCGAAGAAGACCAGTGGAGTTTTGGGGCCACTTCCTGCCGACTCAATCGAAATTCGCCAAGTCTGAAAGTGTCCATCCTTCACCTCTAAGAGTATGGGTTTAAGGACCTGTGAGAAGACAGACACTCTCCGGGTTTCGGAATCGATCGGCAAAACTTTTGGCAAGCGAAGTCTCCTTTGAGTGAAAGATCTGTGCGTATATATCTTTCTATATATGTGTCTTCACACGCGCATATGCACACGCACGCACACACACACACATACACACACACACACACAAACACACACACACACACACACACACACACACACACACACACTCGCGCGCACACACATATATACATATATTACCACCATAGGACTTGAAAGTTTACAGGGTGAGGCAAACCACCGCTGCGTGATCGAACTTGAGAACGACCTCGGAGGTGATCCGCAAAATTGCCTTTCCCTTCGTTAGGAGTTAATCTCTACATACGACAGTGTCGACAAAGAGTGATTTGTACATAAGCTTTTAATACAATTGGGATCCTTGGACGTCCGATGGTACGAAGTTTTTTTTTTACTTCTGTTTCTCTCCTTGCTGTCACAATAATCTTGATCTTCCTTTGAACGAGGTGCGAGGAGTTGGCGGCACGAAAGATAAGCATTTTATAATCTCGGGAACGTCAATTGTGGAAACAGAGATTTAAGGGGGGCACTCCACATAGACGTTTCAAAAAAATGCATTTTTTTTATTGCCTACATTTATAGTTTGAAACCTGTAGAATACGATGGAGTTAGTGATTTTTGTCAATTCTCAAAAATGACGTCCCGAGAGCCTTTGAGCGTGACTCACCACTGCTCCGTTTAGAGCCCTACGCGCAGATGTAGGCACTATGTGGAGAGGTAAGTCGTCTATTCAATAATAGCTGTTAGAAACGCTTCTATGCCCCTAGAAATATACTATTACTAGGAAGCAGAAGGACTATTATATGGTGCTGGAATAGCTGACTAGTCAGTAAGTCACAGAATCATACGTTTTTCCCAAACAAACTTTTTTTCAATTAGTTGAAAATCGGTGTACACGATCACTCAAAAACTATTTGACCGATCAAGCTCACATTTGGCACACATTTTTATAATACTTATGTGCCATTGATGAACCTAAGCACGGCTAAAAATTATCAAAATTAACATGTTTTTGGCTGGGACAAATTTTGAAATTATTTCTAAAAAAACAACTGTTTTATTCTAAGGCCTCCCCTTTAGCCAATTAACATTATTTTTCCAATATTAATGGTTCATCAAGTGACCACATGTACATACTAATCAATTGTTTTGCGCAAACTGTTTCAGATAATCCTACAAGGTGCTGGAGTGTACCAGGTGTGTAAGTATGAAACCGGAATTTGCCCATAGGTGGCGCTCGATGTCGATGCAGTTACCGACACATCACGTCAGCGGTGTCTTGTTATTGTATTGATATCCGACAAAGATTTCCAACTCACAATAACACGAGTTTCATTCAGTAGCATTAGTTTATTAGAGATAAACATGTCGAGTTTTGTGCCAACAAATTACGATTTGCGGACAGCACTACTTTTCTGTTTTCATCTGAAGAAAACCGCAGCCGGATCGCATCGAATGCTTGTGGAGGCGTTTGGTGAGCATGATCTCGGTAAAACACAGTGTTTCGAGTGGTTCAAACGGTTCAAAAGTGGCGATTTTGACGTGAGGAACGAAGAACGTGGAAGACCACCGAAAAAGTTTGAAGACGCTGACCTGCAAGCCTTGTTGGACGAAGACGACGCTCAAACACAACAACAACTGGCGGATCAGTTAAAGGTGACCCGAGAAGCCATCTCCCTTCGGTTGAAAGCCATGGGAAAGATACAAAAGGTGGGGAAATGGGTTCCACATGAACTCAACGAAAGACAGCAGGAAAACCGCAAAACATCATGCGAAATGCTGCTCGCCAGGTTCAAAAGAAAGTCATTTCTCCATCGAATTGTGACTGGCGATGAAAAGTGGATATATTTCGAGAATCCTAAGCGCAAAAAGTCATGGGTTACTCCAGGTGAACCATCAACATCGACGGCAAGACCAAACCGCTACGGACGAAAGACAATGCTGTGTGTTTGGTGGGATCAGAAGGGCGTAATCTACTACGAGCTGCTGAAACCTGGGGAAACTGTCAATACTCAACGCTACCGACAACAAATGACCGATTTGGATCGAGTTTTGCGTGAAAAACGACCAGAATACCAACAAAGACAACACAAGGTGATTTTGCTGCATGACAATGCACCAGCACACAAAGCAAAACAGGTCCAGGAAACGATAGAGTCGTTCCGTTGGGAGATTCTTCAGCACGCGCCTTACTCACCGGACCATGCCCCATCCGATTACTAGTTGTTTGCATCGATGGGACACGCACTTGCTGCGCAGCGCTTTACTTCTTACGAAAATGTACGAAAATGGCTCGATGACTGGTTTGCCTCAAAAGAGCAACAGTTCTTTTGGCGCGGAATCCACAAATTGCCAGAAAGATGGGAAAAATGTATAGATAGCGACGGACAATACTTTGAATAAGTTACTTTGTATCATATCATTACAATAAACGTGTTTTTTTCTGTACAAAAATTCCGGTTTCATACTTACACACCTGGTACACCACATTTGACCACCCTTCCGGACAGCTTCACGGCGACAGGTTATATCCATGCCATTTTTAACTTTTTTCTACCGAAAAAAATCGTTTTGAAAACTAGAAATATGTAATCAAAAGTACCTATGACCCTGAAAAGATATATATATTCCTTATCCTGAAAAAATCATGAAAATCGAATAAAATTTGGCGTTCCGTATGGAGTGACCCCCTTAAGACACGAACTATAGGTGCGAGAGGGATGGAACGCACGAATTTCCATATTATTCAACAAGCGCAAAAAAGGCGGCTTAAAAAGAAGTTGTTGAATTAATTTTGAAAAGTACAACGAGTATCTGATGAGCGCAAATATTTATGCATGAAAAATATCACTGATGTGTAAAAAAAATCTTTTTTTTCTCCCGGCAATGCTTTGTTCTTTATTCTGGAATGAATTGAGAAAATAATTAACTATAATGAAAGAGGGAAGAGGAGAAAATGACATCACGAAAGTGAGTTTGTTTTCCAGAATTGTTATTCCGTCTCGTCAACTCGTCCACGTACACTTGTTTTGTCCGGGGTTCCATTTCTTTTTCCGTATTAATTCACCGTCCATTAGCGAGCGTATTTCACGTGACGTTCGCACTTTCTGACTTGGAGCAAGTAACTGCTTCGTACGTTAATCTTCATTTGCCCTATTAGCGAGAAATTCACCCCCCCCCCTTCCCGTCCTTTCTCCTCCCCAGCGACCTATTTGCGCATTGTGAGCGAACATATAAAAGTATCAGCATTTCAGTTTTACATGTACAAAACAAAAAATATCTTAAATTTTTAACAACTCCTCATTTATTTAGCAATCTCATTAGTTAACACAATAACGCAATGAGTTTGAAATTTTATATCAGAATGGATTACATTGAACTGCATTAAAATAACTGTATTGAATTTTAAAAAATTGAACGATAGAACAAAGTTCGGTAAGCCTCGAAACAATAATTGAGAAAACGCCTGTTAAGGGGACTGTATAAGCTTAGAATATCAAAAATCCGATAGTTTTATAGCCTAGGGTCTTAAAGTCATGTATCACAAGCTGCAAGCACTTCGAAATGTTTAACCCTAATTTCGACCAAACGGTGCAATCAATTCAGAGAAAAAATTATTGTGTACATGCGATATTTTTGCAGAAAGAGAATGACGGATGAAATTTTTTCAAATTTTGAAAAAGAAAACTTTACAGATTGTCGTTACCATAGGGTGAATTTTGAATTACTAACTGATGCATCAAATTCATGCACATTTTAAATCGCGTTACGCCTCGATAGTAAAAAAAAAAAACTTTCAGCGTTGTTTCAACTGATTTGATGGAAAAATGTTGTAAAAATTGGGGTTTAGTGTTTTTCAAAAACATAACTAGCAAATTTGTGCCAACGAAGCTCAAACTATGACCGACAATCCTGAAAATCTCGTGTATCGGTTTTTCCACTGACGGCGACCTCGCATGGTGAACATGCACTAATGTATATATATCACACACGGACTTGCAGCATCCGACGCCCATTGGGACTCTGCTCAGCTCTTTGCAAAACTGTGTATTAATTGTATGTAAAACGACCTCATCATACCAATCTTCGCATCAGAAAGACCAGTTTTTTGGATCCCAAGCTTATGCAGACCCATTGATTTATTTTGCAATCATTCCTTTTTTCTTGCATTCCGAAACTAATTACAGTATTTATTATTCGGTTTACGTAAACGTTAGTAGAACGTAGTCTGGTGCAGTAGACGGAACGTTGGTGGCAACGTGACTCAATTGCGCGAAAGAAAATAAACAAGAAAAAACTTGATATACAGCGTTGACGGGAGTTCGAATTCACCCCCTATGCAGTTGGCATTTCTCATCCCCGCGCCTGTGCGGGGGAAATTGGACGGATCGATTAGGGCGATTACGAAACGTGCAATTTTCCCTGACGTGAAGGGATGTCCGCGCACGTGCGTCAAGATCCAACTGGGACACGAACACGTTCGAATCCCCGTGTTTAGTAACGGCAAGGGGGCGGAGGGGATTGTTACGATGGGGAAACTTCACGACGGGGGAGGAAGATGTATAGTACTCTTTATTTCACGTCCAGAGCGATGATCTACACCAATAAACCGGAAGAAAAAGCTCGAAATAGCGTCTATATGAATGAAAGAGTTTGTATATTATTCTCAAGCGATGATAGCTCATATTGCGAACCGGTGCATTTTTAATAAAAGTCAACTTATTGGCACTCTTTCAATAAACGATGATGATTTCGTGAGTAACTTTTAATGTTCTCGATACGTTTTTGATTTATTATTGTATTTGAATTATTTCACATCGCATTTCGATGGAATAAGTTTCTGAAAAAAATTATTTTCAACTTGTTTTTGAAAAGTCATTGTACCACAAAAAAAGAAATCGATATTTGTTACTAAATTTTTTTCCGCAGATAATGGATGAATTGTATTAATTTGTATTATATATTACAGTGTAATTAATTTATATATCTCGATAGACACTGCCCGTGCGGAAAACTGATAGGGCATCCCTAATAAAAATAAGGGCCTTTCAGGGCTTTTCGAGTGCTTTCTCTAGTAGGGATTTCCACAATGGGCCCAGACTTGGCCATTATGGGGATAAACCTGTAGGGATTTCCACAAAAGGACCCGACTTGGCCATTATAGGGATAAACCTGTAGGGATTTCCACAACAGGCCCAGACTTGGCCAGTATAGGGATAAACAAGTAGGGATCTCCACAATAGGCCCAGATCTGACTATTATAGCGATGTGTGAACAGTCCCAACCGGTTTTCTCGACATTTTTATAGCAACTAATTTCCGCTCAATACTCATTATAGTGAAAATTATTTCTTCTGAAGACTTCGCTGATATTTCCCATTCATAAACTTTATCTGACTGTGTAGGATAAGTAAATAAATTGGTCTTTGTTTTCCAGATCTTTCCCTCAATGGAAATAGATTCTAGTGATTCAGTAGACCCATATATTTTTTTTTTATTTCTACTACACATCCATTCCTTAGAATGGATTATTTTTTATATTAATTTTGTCATGGCAGTTTGTCATAAAGGCTTACATGCAAATACGCAATCACATTTCTACGCGCGCACACATACATACACATGTACTCACGCCCACACCTATGCACATGAACAATTACATAAAAACAAATACAGATATACCCTGACGCATTTAACATACACGTATATCCACTGATACGGATATTTTATGGCGCTGGAATGGTTATGATGAGGCGCCGTTGAGGCATTTTCAGGACGCTAAAATGGTTTTGATGAGGCGTCATTGAGGCAACTTATAAGGCCCCGGTCGTTGCGCCTTAAATGGCCCTTGTTGACAAAGTGTGACCGGCCGCTAACGGCCCTCATGTGGCTTCCAGATTAGGGCCCGAATAAAATCAGGGGAATATTATTGGGGCCCGATGACAGCCCCAACTCAATTTCCGCACGGGTGGTGGATGGGCGGTGGAGGTTCGGTTTATGCGGTCCTTTGGGTTCACCCTTCATAATACAACAATGTAAAAATTAAAAAATAGTTGACTATGGTAGGTTTTAATAAATGAAAAAGGGTGTTATTTAGTTTTTGAAAAATTTGACTTTTTGATGTAACTATAAAGGGAGTGTGACAGACAACCGGCTGATAAATTTTTCCAAAAACTAAATCACACTCCCTTTATTCCTTTATAGTTATAAACCAATAAAGAGAGTGTGACAGACACGTTACATTGTGTCGTAACATACCTATATGATGTACGGAACGCGTTGAAGCAGTTGTTTGCTTGTTATGGCACAATGTCACCTCACATTTTCTGCACTCCCCTTGTCGTTTTGATATTTCGTTCGATTTTCGCAAACTTTACGTACACTCGAATCTTGCAATCTCGCGATAAGTGAATTTTGATTAAGTTTTATCCGACTAACGCCATTAAGTTTGCATGAATTGCTCTAAAAAACCATAGAACGGTTTGTGGCCGTCTGACATTGATTTGAAAGAGATTAAATGTCAATATGGGATTGTGTGAGGACTTCGATGGTTTGTTACAGAACTGTCACACGGTGATATAAAGGGTGAAGCGGCATTGTGCATGGCCGATGGTTGGAGTCGTGACCGCTTAGCCATGCACCCTTTGGCGCAATACAGTAAGCAGAAAACCAATCCTTCTGAGACCTTGGGGTACATACTTGAGTAAAACGTAGCTATATCAGGGAATCAGAAGAATATGGGGCCATCTAGACCGGTATGGGTTTTCCACAGTTTTCACGTACCATCGGCAGATGCAGTATAGCAGGGGCTGTTTACTTTGGGCCCCTACAATCCCAAATTTTGTCAGAGTGCGAGAACACCCAAGCGATAATTTAACGGAATAAAAATCGCGATAGCCCGATAGCATAAGGGTGACAGAGGTGAAAATAATAATAATAAGTGCTAGCCACGCTGTAATACATTATCATCATACAAAAGTATTTAAATGTAGACGATAAGCATTGTGACTAAGAAGGTTTGAGAACAATCATTGTTATATGTTGATTATAACGAAAAATTTGAATGGTACTATTATTTGTTTACGAACTATTGAATCGTTTTTTATTGAAATTATTATCAACCATTTTTCTTTCTTTCCAAATTTTAGCGCTGTTACTTTTCAAGGACCTGGGATGCTAGTCAAGCATCACTAGCATCCCAGGTCATTGCTGATTTCACTGCTATCGTAAAACGAAATTACTATACAAATCTAGAAACTATAGGTTTCGTGTAATTATGGTGATATTGTGTATGCTCTCGGGGTGACAAAATTCGGCCCTATCTAGAAGCATCAAGTGAACAGCCTCTGCGGTATAGTGTAGCTTAAGACGGTCGTGGTCGCAACGTAAGTGAGGTTATGGATTAGAAAAGTGCGGGTAGGGAGTGATAGGAAAGGCTTTAATTGGGAAGGGTTATAAGCAAAAACCCCCAAGAGTGTTTGGACGTCGAAAAATAAAAACTCAGGAGATTTGGAGCCCGGTAGAAAATCAGGAAATAAAAAAAGTTATATACATATACAAATGAATATACTATTTTATAATATTGATTCAAATATCATATAGAATCGTTATTGATTGTTCATTTTTTCACTGCAGTTGCTAAGTATGTTATTCAAGTAAGCATAATGACAGGTCGTTAATCTTCGTCTGTACTTGAAAAAGAAATCACCATCGACAAAACGAATGACTGTCGAAACGATGCAGGATATTTTTAGAAAGATCCTCCAAACTCGACAGTATTCTTTGCCAGGTTGGCGCGTACGCGGCTGCAAAAATGAGAAAGTCGGCTACTCGTGGATAGGAAGCATCTCCAAAGCGTTCGCTTTTCATCCATGCACACAACTGCTGACGCACAATGAACGAATCTTTTGACGTACGATATAATGATGAAGTTCCTACACCCACACACGATTTCGAAGCCCCTTTGACCGATATAGCAGCGCATTTTTCCCTCGGCATTTTTTTCTCCTTCATCCCCCACATTATCTCCTTCCATTCATCCACGCGACCCTCGCATCGTTGCGTCATTTTTTTTGCCCCCCAAAAAGGAGCAGTTTTCGAACAAAGAGAATCCCACAAAGTAACTTTGACAAGAAATTCAGCATCATCGCTTTGAAAAATTGTTAACATTCATCAAGCACGAGTTATTCGTGTTTTCTATTCAACGGAGACCGTTTGCGGCTTTGCTTTTTTCGGCTTATAATCAACAATGCCTCGTCTGGCGCTAATTGTATAGCTAGACGCAATGTGTGTGTGTATGTGTGCAGTACCGGACAAAAAAAAGTACGCACCCTTCAATTTCCATTTATGGGCTATTCTCATTCCAAATATCATCAACCAGACGTTGAGCAGTCATAACGAAAGTTCATTGTTTTGCCTTTACGCTGCCGTTGAAATGTTACAAATATTCGAAACCAGAAAGAAAACAATTTCAGCGCGAAGAGTGCCTGTTATATGCTGGACAAAAAAAAGTACGCACCCAAGGTTTATATATTCTCATCAGTGACAACAAAGCGATTTTCTCCCAACGAAGCTTAGGAAGGCAAACGGAATGTAAACATATACATTTGACGATTGTTCGGCCAGTTATCGATTTTCTGTGTTCGAGTACGGTAGCAAAAAATCCGCGATGCCGAAAATTGCAATTCAAGTGCGAGAACTGGTAATCAAAGACCAAAAAAAGGTATTTCTAAAAGAGAAATTGGTCGAAAATATGACATAAGTGAAGGTGCAGTGAGAAAAATATGCGAGAAGTTCAAGGAATTAGGTATAGTCGGTGATAAAAATGGACGCGGTAGAAAAAGAAAAACAACTGCATTGGACGATCGCAAAATTATTAGGGAGGTAGAGAAAAATCCGACGATTACTAGCCGTGTAATTCTCGAAAATACAGGACTGAACATTTCCGACTGAACAGTCCGTAGGAGACTTCGAGGAAGAGGCTTGAAAAAATAGTTTTGCACAACGTCGCCCTCTGATTCGCAAAGCAAATAAAATCAAGCGCCTCGAGTTTGCAAAAAAATACGTGAATAAGCCGATTTCGTTTTGGAAAAAAGTTGTTTGGAGCGACGAGAGCAAGTTTGACTTATTTGGGCATAAACGACGTTCACGCGTTTGGATTAAGCCGGGAGAACAGCTTCTTGAAAAAAGTATTCAAAAGACTCTCAAACACGGAGGGGGAAGTGTTTTAGTGTGGAGGTGTTTTGCGTGGTCAGGAGTGAGAAATTTGGTACTAATCAACGGTATTATGACCGCCGATGTTTACATTGATATCATAAACGAAAATCTGGAGGAATCACTGCTAAAGATCGGTCTGCAGGATAAATTCATCTTTCAACAAAACAACGATCCTAAACATACGGCTCGAAAATCATCGGCCTTTTTCCGTTTTTCGCAGATCAAACTTTTGATTGGCCAGCACGATCGCCAGATTTAAATCCTATAGAAAATCTGTGGTCTATTTTGGACAAAAATGTTAATAAGGGCGACGTAACAAACAAAGAAAAGCTTTTTAATGCTTTACGGGAGACCTGGGACAATATCGACGAACAGCAAATTCACAATCTTGTAGAAAGCATGCCTCGTCGTTTACAGGCTGTTATCGAAGCAAAAGGTGGTCGCACAAAATATTAGATGCGCGATGTGATGACATATTTTCTTTTTTTCTTTGTTCAATTTTCGTTCAACTTTCGAATATTTTTTATGATGTTTCAGTGAAAAAGTAAACGTGAACTTATAAAGTATCGTTGAAACAGCTGTGGAAGTCCTCCATTAACTATTTTCGTAAGTATAATAGCACCAATATTGAATTTTGAACGGTGCGTACTTTTTTGTCAGGTAATGTGTATATATATATTAGGGTGGCACAAATTTGAGTTCTATTTTTTTTCTTTTTTCTCACCATCCAACTATCTTTCTGAAGAAAAAAAAATTGTCGCCGAAGCTCCACGCGACCAACAAATATTTAGATGTCGCTCAAGCCTCCCAAAAATTAAAATTTTCATAAAAAAATCGATTTTTTTGTCCGCTTCTCACGCATGAATTTTACGTTTTGTGATTTTTAAATTAACCTCGTGAAAGCTCGAGCCGGCCAATGAATATTTAGTGGTTGCTCGAAGTTCTTAAAATTTACACTTTCCGTCAAAAAATAAATCTCGCAAACACTATAATTCCTTGTAGCATGAAAGCAAAATAAACAGCGAAGTGTTACATTTTCTGATTAATTTATTATAATCATTTGTAACAAACCCCAATTAGACGATACGTGTTATTATGTATTATTATGGATTATTGTATTATGGCGTCGCTCGACACAGAGTACAGCCACGGTTGGTCCGCAGTTTGACTAACGAGGCCAACTGTGGGACGCATTACGACGCGCGAAAGACATCTGCCATTTCACTTTTACGAATAAAAGACCTATAATTTTGTTTACGGACAAGAACTTTAATGAATTATTTTGTGAGAACAAAGATTATAATTCTTGAGTTAAAAGTGTGAGGTAAATTTGAAAAACCTGTTTCTAAAGAAAAAAGGATTGTTTTGAAAGTTTACAAAGCGTCAAATTTGTGAGTGAGAATAGTAAAAAAATTGGTAAAAATTGAAAATTTCGAAGCTCTCGAGCGACCACTAAACATTCATTGGCCGGCTACAGCTTTCGTGAGGTTAGTTTTAAAATTATAAAGCGTAAAATTCATGACTGAGAGAAGGAGGAAAAAAATGGATCCTTTAATGAAAATTTTTATTTTTCGGAGGCTTGCGCGACCTCTAGATATTTTTTTAATCGCTGGCTATTTTTTTCTCTAAAGATCTTCTTTTTGCATGGTGAGAAAAACGAAAAAAAAATAGAGCTCAAATTTGTGCCACCCTAATATATATATATGTGTGTGTGTGTGTGTGTGTGTGTGTGTGTGTGTGTGTGTGTGTGTGCGTGCGTGCGTGCGTGCGTGCGTGCGTGCGTGCGTGCGTGCGTGCGTGCGTGCGTGCGTGCGTGCGTGCGTGCGTGCGTGCGTGCGTGCGTGTGTGTGTGTGTGTGTGTGTGTGTGTGTGTGTGTGTGTGTGTGTGAGTGTGTGTGTCCTTCGTACATCGACAAAAATTCGTTGCGTTCCAACGATGCGAACTTCAATACCATGAATATTCCCATTTTTTAGGGACAGTGAGATTCGCGAGACAAACTAAAGAGTGTGTATCAATTCTCAAAAATTGACACATGTCCATTAGTATAAAAGAATATCAAAAGAAATGGATAAGGTCCAAGCCCCACCCCTCCGGTCGAGCTGAAATTTTGCACAAACCTTCCTTTTAATATTTTAAGACAATCCCTAAAGGAATTTTTAGCGACGCGCAATAATTTTCGAGATATCGAATTAATTTTTTTTTAACGCGCGCCGAATATATCTATTTCTGCTACGTCTCCGTTCATACTTATATATGGGTCATTCCATGTCAAATCGACAAATTTTTTACCTGACCCCCTTTGATTTCGCTGAAAATTTTCTATCTTTTTCTACCCCCCGAAAGTTATTTTTCAGAATTTTTTCAAATTTTTTTTCCCGACTCAAAAAAAGTTATGAATTTTTGAAAAAAACCGCTCTTTTATTTTTAAATTGCCAGAACTTTTTCAAAAATTGACCGTTTGGGAACTTTTTTTTTTCAAAATTTTTGTTTTTAAATGTAGTTTTCGAAAAAAAATATGAAAAAATTTTCAGAATCCCAGATATATGAAATATTTTAGTTTTTTTGAAAAAACCGTAATTTTCTCAAAGTCCGACCGTTTTTATTTTTTTTTATTTTGCTCTAAAAATACTTCAACTAATTCTGCAATGATCCCCGTTAATCAAAAGATGTGACGACAATCGCTTCTAATTTTTTTTCTTGATTATAAAAAAAATTTTGTTGAATTTTTGCTGATTTTATATAACTTTGTTATGAAATTTTTTTTATTTCCTCGTGAAACCTCAAAAGTTGAAAAATAAAATTTTATTGGAGAATTTCAAGTGATTATCGTCCAAGAAATTGTTATTTAAAAAAAAAAAATAATTTTTTTCTCTCATTGACGTAATTTTGTCATGTTTCAGTACCAAAATGACGTTAAGTTGTCATATTTCAGTACCAAAAAAAAACGTCCATAAGAGTAAAAAAATAACGTCAATGAGAGAAAAAAATTATTTTTTTTTTTTTAAATAACAATTTCTTGGACGATAATCACTTGAAATTCTCCGATAAAATTTTATTTTTTAACTTTTGAGGTTTCACGAGGAAATAAAAAAAATTTCACAACAAAGTTATATAAAATCAGCAAAAATTCAACAAAAATTTTTTTATAATAAAGAAAAAAAATTAGAAGCGATTGTGTTCACATCTTTTGATTAACGGGGATCATTGCAGAATTAGTTGAAGTATTTTTAGAGCAAAATAAAAAAAAAAAAAAACGGTCGGACTTTGAGAAAATTACGGTTTTTTCAAAAAAACTAAAATATTTCATATATCTGGGATTCTGAAAATTTTTTCATATTTTTTTTCGAAAACTACATTTAAAAACAAAAATTTTGAAAAAAAAAAGTTCCCAAACGGTCAATTTTTGAAAAAGTTCTGGCAATTTAAAAATAAAAGAGCGGTTTTTTTTCAAAAATTCATAACTTTTTTTGAGTCGGGAAAAAAAATTTGAAAAAATTCTGAAAAATAACTTTCGGGGGGTAGAAAAAGATAGAAAATTTTCAGCGAAATCAAAGGGGGTCAGGTAAAAAATTTGTCGATTTGACATGGAATGACCCATATATTATCGCGTTCTCCGTTTTGTCCAAACAAACCCAAAAACTATTGTGCGTCGCACAATAGTTTTCCCTAATAAGGACAAAATCCCTTTAAGGGTTGTTGCAAAATATAAAAAGGAAATTTTATGAAAAATTTCAACTTGGTCGGGGGAGGGGGGTCGGTACCCTACCCAAAGAAGTTGTGCAAAAAGTATATTTGGCGATGGAGTTGAAGTTTCCACTGCTGGAATGCAACGAAGATTCTTTTTGATTTCGTATTTTCGTTATTATCCAAAATCAGTTATTGCAGATTCAGGTTGTAGCCAAATAAGAATCCTAAAAAATGTTCGCGTAATTTTCGTAGCTCAAATCTGCCAAGAGAAATTTAGGAAATAAAAAAGAACTCATTGTCGTTGCATTCCAACAAGGCAAACCTCAATGTCATATTTTGCGACATGTTTGTACAATCTTTTTCTTTTTTGTAAATTCTGGTATCTCCTTCCATTTTTTTTTCGCGGTACCAAAAATTTAGCTCGAGGAAAAGAACCGAAGCGATTCTCCTTAACGAAAAGCTCGATATTGATGAGTATATCCGCAGTGCAGTGTTTTCAAACTGCCCCCCCCCCTAGTCTAAATTTTCAAATACAGGCGTATATATATAGATCTATGGACGGTTAACGCGGCAACGCGAAAGTTAAAGAGAGCGAGATTTTTCGTCGACGACTCTCGCATTGCTCGTCCAACGAGCCCCCTTGTGATGAGAGGCCAGGGAGGGAGAGAGAAGGGGAAAAAAGTTTTTTTAACCATACAGTAATGCTGATGGACTGGCGCGAGACTTCTAAGCAGGGTACTAGGTTCGCCCCGGTACCGAAAAGCAAAACCGGAAGCGCGAACCAGGCTAATTATGATGTGTGAGTTTGGTGCGTGATGGCGATAATCCTTTTTTTCCCCGCCGCATTTTTACAAATATTTCAACTCCCTCGACCGTTTTTTTGCGAGTGAACTTTTATGTAGGTCTGCGTCAAGGCATGCGAAAAGCTAGCAACTTGGGTTGGTAATAAATTCATGAATTTGTATACGTATGATATTCACTGAGCGCAACAATTCAAGGACCATTTTTTTATGCCAAAGTTTCGACCTTTAACGCCGTATAAAATAAGCGCAGACAAAAATGTAAAGAGCATATCAAAGCATGGAAGTTCGTCCGAAAATGTCCGCATTTTTTAACATAAATTTATTGTTCGTTGAACGACAAAAAGAGGAAATTGAAAAAAAATGGTGTAGTGTTGAGGTTGTGCACGGAGAGCGGATTTTTTTTTACGGCTCCGGTAGATTTAATTTTCATTATTTTAACGATATTTCTAACTTGAGTTGAAAAACATGAAAATTGGAAAAGAGCACTCAGCATTTGCGTTATCCAAAAATGAAGATCCGTTATTACTATACCGTTTCCGTACGTTGTATGCAAATATCGATGATACTGTTCGAATTTTCATACTTTTTAGGTCAAGTTGGCATTCCGTCTGAAAACGGAGAGGTTGAAAAGATTTCGGAATGTTTACGACTATGGAGCATGAGAAAAGACAAAAACCGAAACGTCTGATGTTTTGCATACCGTCCCGACTAGAAATTTTAGGAATACGGCCGCATCCGGCATGCCGTATTCCGTACGACGGCACTTTACAGGTCGCCGTATCAGGGCTTTAATGGGCGTGAAACGCTTTTTGCATCTGGCCCTGATGCGGATGCCGGTTACGACCTGATCAGTATACCTTTGCAGGTTCTGATTCGGCTGCCGTATCTATGCCGGAAATAACAAATAAAAACAATCCAACAATTATGAATAAAAAAATTCTGTTAGTATTTTTTGTTTTCATATACATTATTTATGGTCCTGCCTATATGATAATTGAATTAAAACGTATTCGGCCTCGTTAAAGTTTTTACCTACCCTCGGGATTGAACCCATGCGTTCTTATACTAGAGCTGAGCGCGCTACCTATTGGTCATCCGAACACTTGTGTAAACTTGATTATTTTCTTTTCTATCTTTATAAGTCTAATTCTATTCTAAAGAATGTCAATAATTTTATGTATGATGTTGAAGGTTGCAACAATGATTATGTTCTTACCGCTGATTTTTTCTTGCCCATTTAGGGCCTTTACACGCGGCGTATTTTCTACGCGCAGACCACGAGATACAAACGCGATACACACTTGATCTAGATGCGTTTTTCAGTCCAAAAAGCGTGTGGATCATGTGTGTATCGCGTTTGAATCCCGTCGTCTGCACGTAGAAAATGCCATTTTTTTCATTTCCGCTTTCTGTTTGAAGCTGCGTTTGAAGAAAAAACATTGCACTTTTTTGTAAAGTTATTTGTTCCTTACAAATAACTTTACAAAAAAGTGCAATGTTTCTTCTTCTTCTTCAACCGCGATGTTTAAAGACAATGATTCATAATTTGAAATGCTTTTGGAAATGCCTTTCAATTGTTTTCCTGCAATTATTTTTCCCAGAGATATAGCTGTTGGAATTAGTCGAAATTTCGGCGAATAAAGTGACCCTTCAATTGCAGCGGTTATTGCATTACATAAACTTACTATCTTTATTATTATTGTGGTTGTTATTACACACACACATACAGGCTGCATATGTGTCATCTACATGACGTTGAAGTTTGCATCGTTGGAACGCAACGAAAATTAATTCTTCGCAATTGCTCAACCTTTTTTTCGCCCACTCAGGCTGTGAAAATGTTTCAAAAATTTCTACGTATCTCATTAGGAATTTACTACCGCAATTCCCAAAAAACGGCTTTGGGTAATGTTAAAAATCAAATAAAAAATGGAAAACATATATTAATAATTAGTATAGTATTTATTATTAAAACGACATATACTAATAATAAGTATATATATATCATAATATATAGGAAAGTTAAAAAATTGGCGACAATGCGGGAAAACAGCAATCAATGTTGCCCTCATGGGGTCGAAGCGTCAAAAACTTGTTTTCGTTGTTATAGACCAAACGACGTGGTGAAAGACATTTATTTCCGGGTCCATTTTTCGGGTAGTTTTTCGTTTCCCCATTCTACCACACACTTCATTATACGGAGTAAATCCTCATGGTGTTTGTTTTTTGTATAATATTCTATTTAACCACGATAAAACAAGTAGGTATAACAATTTTCTTTCATGGACTTACCAATATTTGGGTGCTGCAGTTTCCTACATATCCGCGCTTCCCGTTCGAGTTTTTGGAAATCTGAAAGCAGAATTAAAAAAATAATCATCATACTGAACAATACTTGACATAGTTATGAGTAATGCTGATTGAAGAGAAGAAAAGGGCCGTGAGAGAACGTGTTCCTATCCGAAATTTCATGCGACGGAAATTAAATATGTGCAGATACGCCTCAATGTCTTGAAAATGGCATTTAGATAAATGTAAGCATATTTATATAAGGATCATTCGAAGGAATTCCACGTTTCAAAAATCGATTATTCGCTCAAACAAAATCAATGAACCGTCCTAAAAACAGTCCAATGTGATAGTCAACGACACATCGATATAACGGCTTTGAAAACTCCTTTCCCCTTATACATACATATAATAAGAACATACGATATGGGTCCAGGGGAGTCCTGGGTTCAAATGTCCACCATGAGGAACGTGTAGAAAGTCGACAAATTAGCAAGAATGCAATTCCTTCGATGGCGTTGAAGTTTGCATCGTTGGAATACAAAGGAAGTTATTTTCAATTTGTTTATTCTTTATTTTTGTTACAGTCTTAGTCGATAAAAAAATCAAGGATTTTTTCAAAATTAGTTTTATTTGAAATCACACGGTTTATTTGAGTGATTTTCGTACCCTAAATCGGCAAAAAAGTGAGCAATAGAAACAAAAAATAACCTTCGGTGCACTCCAACGATGTTAACTTAAACATTATTTCCTTCGAAGCACTATTCCCAAAAGTATTTCTCTTAAATGCGAAATAGTGATACAAGAAACATATTTAATTAATTGAAAAACTAAATGAAAATCTTGTGAATCTCCAAAACACTTATTTTCTCAGTTCGTCCAATGCCCACGTCACCACGTGCGCGAAGTTGTTACATTTGAATTTGATGCACCCCTGGGAGAGGAGAGCTCGGGAGTGGTGGCGGGAGGATGGGAGTAGGGATTGTAAAAGGCAAAGCGCATTGGATATTCCAATCAGGTTCTTTCGCAATTACCGCGGGGAAGGCGGTGAACTTTCTTCGGGGTATTCTATTAGCACGTAGGGTAACTTTTCGTACGAGTCCTATGCACGAGGGAGCGTACCACTGTGCAAGCAAAGAGACTAACCCTCTTTGCACGTTCAACTTTTCTTGCACTTCAGAGTTTCTTACGCTTTATAAAAAATCAATTGTACGACTTCCGCAGGCACGTGCCGTCCCGGACGATATCACGAGGCTATATGTCATTCAATACGCACGTGATGATTCAACTGTCTCTGCCGAGTATATTCCCCTGTGTCAGGTATTTCGATTCACGAATATAATTATTCGATAAGCTAATCCGTTCTATCTATCGATCATTCGTTTACACTAAAGTCATATTTTCTTCTGTGGAGAGGTTGTATTAAGCGTCCATTAAGTCTCTTTCCGGATGAAGTATCATTCATCAATAAAAGATGAGATAGATCAATTTACTAATAGACATTATGCGAGACTGATTCCACGGAGCACGCATCATCTGACTGTGGACTCCATGAATATCCAATTGGTCATATAGATATGCGTATATTTTATATATAGAGGGAAGGAAAATATATTCCACAACTTCTCTCCGCCGCCCCTCATATATATAAGGTGAGGGAAAGAAGTTATATATATATATATATATATATATATATATATATATATATATATATATATATATATATATATATATATATATAGGGGAGACCGGGGCAAAATGGTATAGCGGGGCATAATGGGACCGGGGCAAAATGGGACCGGGGCAAAACGGGTTTGGGGCAAAATGGAATAGTGAAAATCAACACTGCTGGAAAATACGTCATTGGGGCAAAACGGGACTGGGGCAAAATGGGCCGGAGAAAATCAGGCTCCTCAGAAAGAGGCGGTTGGGGCAAAACGGGATCGTGGCAAAATGGGACAGTGGAATAATTCGATGCAGAAACGAAAGAAATGCAGGGGTAAAAAACGAGGGGTAATAAATGAGTGAAAACAGGTTTTATTGAATGTTACACGATATTTGGGTCACACTCTACTTACGATACTATAATTTAACGGTGGCAATGTTTAATTTTTATTGCTTTGTCGTTATTAATTATTTAAATAATCAAGTAATTTTTATAATCTGACGCGTGCAATTTATCGTTTTTTTTTGTTTTTATCTTTCTTTGTTTTTTTTTTAAATTTATTTTCTGCCAACTGCACGTTACTGATACTGATTTTCAAGCCATTGATGAAAATCTAACTCTTGTCAATTTTTACGTAAATTGTTTTATGAAACTAGGACCGCCGCTCCCCATGAAATCGACGGATATGTGTCGACAAATATATCGGTCAGTCCGTATTATCTGCGTACATGTGGACTAAAACGAACCACAAGCACCATTTAGATTAGATTATGTTTCAACAGCTCTTTCATAGAGCCGAAGCATGAATTTTCCTGTCATCCCATTTTGCCCCAAATTCAGCGGGCTGCGACACTTCATTTTTGTGTCCCATTTTGCCCCAATTTGATATTCCGCTTCTCTCTGTCCCATTTTGCCCCTATCCCATTTTGCCCCAAATCAAGCACCAAGAAACTTCATTTTTTGCTATCCCATTATGCCCCGATCCCATTATGCCCCAGTGCCGTTTTGCCCCGGTACCGTTTTGCCCCGCTATACCATTTTGCCCCGGTCTCCCCTATATATATATATATATATATATGTAGAGAGAGAGAGAGAGAGAGAGAGAGAGAGAGAGAGAGAGAGAGAGAGGGAGGGAGGAAGGGAAACAAAGCGAAGTATTTTCCATCGACCGAGGATTCACGTGAATAATGTAACGAGTGAGTCACGTAAGAATTGCTCCCGTTGTAATTCATTAAGAGGATTGAAAAACGACTCTGCAACTACTAGGGAGTGTGCTAGAGCGGAGACACATCGATTTTTGTGCACTCATTGAGGATTCTCGTGTGACAGCGAATGCAAGACGGACGGGATGTCTTTAGTCACGTGTAATAGCAAGAAAGAAATACTAACCATGTACAAAAGTAACTGGTGGTTGGGGGTCGAGGTTCGGCTCCAACGGCCAATACTCGGAGCGATGGCCGCTTAACCGTGCACCGGCTGGCGCATCAACGAGTTAGCGGAAGGCAAATACAGGGTTTTTAAATAAGGGCGGGTAGATGTTGAAATGGAATAAAACAAGCTGTGTGTAGGGTATTAACGAAATTCTTTTTTTCCATTTCCAATGACTCTGCCACATAGATCCGGCCGGATTTGAGCGATGGCCTGGGTTATGCTGACTTTAAGAGCATCGGTCGATTGCGGCTTATTGGCGTAGACCTGCAACTTCAAGAAACCCCCAAGAAAAATTCTAGCGGGGTCAAATCGCACGATCTTGGTGGCCAATTCATGTCACCTCTGCGAGCGATAACCATACCCTCAAATCGTGGCACGTAGCGCCGTCCTGCTAGAACCACATGCCTGCGTCCATATCGTTCATTTGGGCCAACAGAAATCGGTTATCATCGTTCTGTAGCGTTCGCCGTTGACGGTGACGGCCTCACCAACGTCGTTTTAAAAAAAAGTAGGGACCAATGACGCCGCCGGCCCAAAATCCGCAATAAACAAAACTTTTTGTGGATGCATTGCCACCTGGTGAACCTCGTGTGAGTTGGCGTCGTTCCGTATACGGCAATTTTGCTTGTTAACATAGCCATTCATCCAAAATGGGGGTCCTAACGAACACTCATTTTGATAATAAAGTTTTATCATTTGGACGTGCTGTTCAATCGTGCAACTTGCCATGGTGATTTGGCATCAGTGACTGAATAATAAACAACATATTAGACAGACGCCACTAAAACAACATGGCCGCCACAGGCCGCCAACATCTACCCGCGCAAATTGAAAAACCCTTTTTTCTGAGACCTTGGTATAGATACTTGAGTAAAACTTCAGTGCGTCACAGTATCAGAAGAATATAGGTACCGTCTATACCGGTACGGGTTTTCCACAGTTTCCCCGTACCCTCAGCAAATGTGGTATAGTGTAGTTTAAGAGGGCACTTCGTATAGAAGCTTAACAAAAATGCATTTTTTTATTACCTAAATTTATAGTTTGAAACCTTTAGAATACGATGGCGTTAGTGATTTTGTTCGATTCTCAAAAATGACGCCCCGAGAGCCTTTGAGCGTGACTCACCTCTGCTCAGTTTGGAGCCCTGCGCGCAGGTATAGGCACCATGTGGAGAGGTGAGTCGTATGTGCAATAATAGCTGTTAGAAACGCTTCTATACCCCTAAAAATATAGTATTACGAGGAAACTGAAGGACTATTATATGGTGCTGGAATAGCTGACTAGTCAGTACGTCACAGAATCATACGTTTTTCCTTTGCCGAAACTTTA
This sequence comes from Ophion slaviceki, assembly GCA_944452715.1. Taxonomy (NCBI): domain Eukaryota; kingdom Metazoa; phylum Arthropoda; class Insecta; order Hymenoptera; family Ichneumonidae; genus Ophion; species Ophion slaviceki. The sequence goes on from OX101783.1 coordinate 41,877,917, forward strand.
AACGCGATTATTTCGAAACTTTTTTTTCATTGAGTGTAAAATCGGTGTACACGATTATTTAAAAACTATTTGACCGATCAAGCTCATATTTGGCACACGTTTTTATGATACTTATCTGCAATTGATGAACCTAAGCCCAACTAAAAATTATCAAAATAAACATTTTTTTGGCTGGGTCAAAGTTTGAAATTATTTCCGAAAAAAATCAACTTTTTTGTTTTAAGGCCTCCTCTTAAGCCAATTATCATTATTTTTCAATATTAATGGTTTATCAAGTGGCTACATGTATATACTAATCATTTTTTCGCGCAGACTATTTCAGATAATCCTACGAGGTGCTGGAGTGTACACCGCATTCGGCCTCCCTTCCGGACAGCTTCACGGCGACTGGTTATATCTCCGCCACTTTTTAATTTTTTCGTACAACAAAAATCGTTTTAAAAACGAGAATTATGTAATACAAAGCACCTATGACCCTGAAAAGATATATACATTCCTTACTCTCAAAAAAAATCATGAAAATTGACTTAAATTCGGCGTTCTATATGGAGTGCCCCCCTTAAGACGGCTATGAATGCAACAGAGGTTAGTTTAGATTAGCGAAGTGCGGGTAAAGAGTGATAGGAAAGGCTGCAATTGGGAGAGGGAATACGGTAAAACGGTTTGTTAAAAACTGCTTTTTCGCTTGAAAAGTTTTTAACAAATTTTGAGGTGTTTAGAGCCGGATTTGATTAAAAATATGGTAATTATACATAAGTGGGGCACCACCCCAATTTTCGATAGCAACATTTTTTTAGCCCAAACTGCTTTAATTGGTCACCGTTAATGATATTCAGGCGGGGGAGGCTAACATTTTTCATTAATTACATAAGTTATGGGGATTTTGAAGTTTCCGGAAACACGTGGTGTCCGGAATTTCATTACGTGTCGGAGGGTATAACCACGAATAGAGCACACACACCCAATAGAGCACCCAAACAAACCGAAACAAACCCAAACACACACACACACACACACACACACATCACACAGCACACAGAACCCAAACAAACCCAATCACACAAACACATACACACACACACGCACACAGCAGTTTTTCACAAGCTTTGCAGGTGAAAAACTGCTGTGTGTGTGTGGGTGTGCGTGTGTGTGTGTTTAGGTTTGTTTGGATTCTGTGTGCTGCGTGCGTGCGTGCGCGCGCGCGTGTGTGTGTGTGTGCGTGAGTTTGGATTTGTTTGGATTCTGTGTGCTGTGTGTGTGTGTGTTTGGGTATTCGGGAAGGCTTTTTCTATGAATCCGCAACCCCCACCCCCAACATAGGCGTTGAAATGTTGGAAACTACCCTATCTCATCACGTGTTTCCAGGAACTTCAAAACTCCATAATCACTTACTATAATGTGATCAACAACTTCATGGTGAAAAAAAATGTTCCCGTCGAAATTGGGGTGGTGCCCCACTTATGCATAATTACCAAAAATATTTCGAAAGCCAATAATGGCGTGCTTAAAAAACATGAAAAACATGTCGTAGTGTGGATAAGTCCGGTTTTGCTCGCCTTTTCTCCAACTATTATACCCGACGATAACCTGGAATGAAACATTTTGTGCCAATTTAGTAGATTTAGACCTTTTTCCATTGTCTCTGAAAAGTCGTAGCTACGGAAATTCTTCTGCTAATCACATATTGTTAAGTTTTATCACCAATATTTTCTTTAAACATTCGGTGACCCCCTGTTTTTATTGTCGTTACGGAATCTTTAGAATTTTTTACACGAGTTGAGTACTTTATATTAGGCATCTAGAGTTATTGAGTGCATACATTTTTAGATAGAAATGTGGCCAGCGAGCCATCCCCATAGAGTGCCGTATAAATGAGATCGTTTTTTTAAACGTAATTTTTCGTTAAAAATTCGGTAACTAGGCTTAAAGTTTACCTGGGATGTATTTTTTCTTGACTATAGACGAAAATCAGTTAATTGTTAAATATTCAAATTCGTGAAAGGAATACCCCAAAACCTGCAAGGTTGGGACTCAGGAAATAAGAAAAATACAAAAGTAATTGGGCGTTGCGACTAAAGTTACGAAAAAATATACCGAACCTTCCATTATTATCAAATGTTTCTCAACCCTCGTTCCTTCCGATTCCGATCGAATAATTTTGATCTTCCTTTGAACCAGAAGAAAACTTGGCTTGCTAATTTCCACCAACCCATGTGTGAACTTATTTGTGCCTAAACGCAAGTTCATTCTCAGGGATGCATCTCGAGTTCTTGAGATAAGCCCGAGCATTAACGTCGGACGAGATACAGTTGAACTGACAAGGAACATCCCTCAGGTGACACCCGTCGATTTTGTTGAATTTTGGATATGTTATAGAGCACCAAAAAGTAAGCGATACGTTTCTTTTTTATCGGCGGAAAACGGTTTTAAGGGCTGGAACGCACCCTCAAAAATGGGGATGTTTTTCGTTTTTCGTCGATAACGTTTTAACGGTACGAGATATTAAAAACTTTCAAATTGTAACAATGTTTATTTTTTTGTGCACTATACATTGGAGATGAGAACGATAACGTTATCGACGAAAAACGAAAAACACCCCTATTTTCGTGGGTTCGTTTCACCCCTTAGAACCGTTTTTCCGCCGATAAGAAAAAATACATATCGCTTACTTTTCGGTGCTTTATAACAAGTCCAAATTTCACTAAAATCGAAGGGTGTCACCTGAGGGATGTTCCTTGTCAGAAACAAATCCAAACTCGACATTTTCGTATAATTCGACCGGAAGCATCCTGTAGACAAATCTCATGATTATGCATGTAAAAATTCGGACCGATAGATAGAGGATGCAGGAGAGAGAAGGTGGATATCAGCGCCATGACAAAATGTTGACATTTATATGCCACCGTACCTACGATAGCGCTGCTTTCCCGCTCGTATACACGCGGGACGAATCATTATATTTATATCCGGCAATTATTTTCCCATTAAGAATCCCGGCGCGTCATAACTCTCGCTCCCTCTCTCTTCCGAGGGGATGAACAGAAGGGGGAGAGAATAAAAAATC
>OX101783.1:41881180-42071180 GCA_944452715.1 Ophion slaviceki
CTCGCTTTAATCGCCCATAATTCTTATGGTTAATTTTCTTTAAGGCAGTATTGTTGTCTAGAAATAGGATAAAGTCGGTTTTTTAAAATGTTGCTTTACTATTCTACAGTCCTTTCTGAAAACGTCTGCGAAAGCCGCTTAATGATACTCATAACATTAGCCGAGTTATAGAAATTATAAGTAGTACGCTCGGGGAGCGCGGTCGAGAGTCAGCAACTTTAAGGGGTTACCCCCACTTGCGATTTTGAAAAAATCGATTTTTTTTATTGCATTCTTTTGAAGTATAAGTATCTGAGAATATGTCCTGAAAATTTCAAGTCGATCCAAACAAAATTGACTGAGATAAACTGAAACTTTACACTTCGTGTAAACTGAAATTGAAACTTTAAACGCGTTTTTCTCAAAATAGCATTTCTGAAGTCGGTGACCAAGATTACTCGAACACTAATGAACCGATCTTCTTGAAATTTTGCAGGCTTATTTAATACAAAAAAAATGTAGTCTTTAATCGTTCGATTTTTTTTCCAAAAAAAATGGTCGTTTTATAACCAAAAACGGCCGTTTTTTTTTGTTAAAATCGAACCATTAACTTTGACTGTCCGCCATTTTGTGAAAAATGAATATTTTTTAAAATCCTTCGATTAAAGACTAGTTTATACTTATATTTGACTAAATCCATCCGCATTTTTTTTCCAGATGATCCACTTCCCCGCAATGTTGGTCACCGCAAACCGTGTATATAAAAACATTATTTCATTGACGGACATTTGCCACTAAACAATGTAATATTTTTCAATAAAAAAATTACTGAAAGATGTGTTCATTAAGATGGTATATTGATCGATTAAAAAAGTTATGTAGTTTTCTTTAAAAAAAATCATGAAAAAGGCCTTTTTTCCGCTACAAGTGGGGGTAACGCTTTAAACGCGTTTTTCTCGAAACTATGCTTTTTAAACGGGCAACCGCAATATCTCGATAACCAATTGACCGATTGAGCTCAGATTTGGAAAACACCGTCGGTAGACTGTTTTTCAACGTTTTTAATTTCTTATTAATGATTCTTTGTTTGTTTTTATTCTTCATTTGTGTGTATATACAGTCTGCCGCGCTGGCTTTTATTGATCGAACATGCGTGATAGGATCCCAAGTGATTAACCCGATTAGTGTAGCGCTCGAGATGATCGAGTGTAGGGGGAGGAGACAAATCTACCCCCCTCCTACACTTATCGGGTTAATTATCATATATTTATCTTACGACTATAGTTGGCTTAAATTGATTGTCGTTTCTAACTAGCACGTGCTATTTATTGTTCGATGTTTCGCGACTCTACTTTAAACGTTGGTAGTCGAGTTGAGTCAAAATATGTGTATATTTTTTTATATATAACTCGTAGAATGGTCAGAAAAATAAGCAATATCGATCATCAAAGTTTAACATGCCGCCATTGTGTAATTTTTTTTGCTGAATATAGAACCAAACATCACACACTCATACAGATTAAGAATATAGTTGATTTTTCCTTTCAGATTCATACAACGTCCACAACACTGGTCGCGCATTGGAGGCGTTTCCCGCGCACCGTTGTAGAGGAACGTACAAATGTACGTGACAATGAATTTTTATTTTTTATTTGTACATATTCTTGCAAGACTAATAAACATGTGTTAAAATGTCAGGAAGGAAACTCTAAAAGTTTGAACGTTATTCCATCCAAAAAACAGTTCCCAAAACAGCGCTCTAGACAACAACATTGCCTTAATTATAATTTTCTGTACAATGTTTCGGGTTTTTTTTCTATTCCAGTCATACGATATCATTTTTGAAAAAGGGAGAGGAAATATGCATATGTATCATTGAAATACCACCTTAGGGCAATGACACCAACATGTCGCATAAACGAAGCTCACAATTGTGCAATATCGTTTTGAGATATATCACTATATAGGGGGTTGTGAGAAAAAGAGTTATTTACCCGAATATTCTAAATACTTTCTCTCTCTCTCCCTTGCAGATGCACACATACTCGTCGGTTCTCCTCTCTTTCCTCGTTCTTTCCTGAGATTCTTATTCTCTGAGTACACGTGTTTCTACTCGTCGTACTCATACACATACGTCATCAAAATTCCAGATCTCTTGTGTGTGTGTGTGTGTATATATATATATATATATATATATATATATATATATATATATATATATATATATATATATATGTATATGTATAAATGCATAATATATACGAGGTAAGATGTTCAGGAAACTTCGCTCGACGAAAGGGTGAACGCGCGCTTCTCTTCACCAGACAAAAGCCTCGTCGTGCTATGAATTTCTGAACAGCATCGCGAGAAAGACGGATCTCAAAGAATAAGTAAAATTTTGCCCCTGTAATTAATCGAGTACATTTTTTTTACTTCTTTATTTACATCGATGTATAATTTCGTCGCACAATGCAAGAGTCGAAGAAAGGTATTCGGAGCACAATGAGAAATAAATTTAATAAGGGTGATACATTTGTAAATAAAAATAAAAGCCGAGAGGACGTGACAGGGAAAACTTCGGATGGCGATGAAAGACGACGACGACATCCTACGTATAGGGAAACTTTTCCGGACGCTCGAACTTCTCGGTGGGCAAAGTGAAATAACGTCGAAATAGAATACGCCAAAAGTTTCCGCTGTGTCTCTGGAAATATTTCGCAATTCACGAGCATGGCAACCCTCGTAGGCAGTGGGACACTAAGGAAAAAAGCTTAGTATAATATATATAAAATAAAAGGATATAACTACAAAAAACATATATAAGATGACAATTATAAGATAACCACGTTTTACTTCTCACGCGAAGATATTGCAATCGAGAAAAACATATTTAATCGTTTTTCAAGTCCTCTTCGACCCAAAATAATGCGTATTCATGTTATGAGTAGTATTTGTCAGAAAAAATTGAGGATTCCGGAAATAAATCAGAATTCCATTTTGAGTTCAGCAGAATGAAGATAATTAAATTCCGAATATGAAACACTCTTAATTCTTTTAAACCTCTTTCTAGAATAGAATTTTTCAGTAGTATTTCGTATTCGAATTATCTTCATTTCGCTGTACTCAAAATGGAGTTGTGGTTTTATCCCAGAATGTTCAATTTTTTCTGGCGAATACTACCCATCACCGAAATATGTTATATTTTTCTGAGAAAGGGCTTGAAAAACTATTCAAAATCATATTTTTCTCAGTCGCCAAGTTTACGCGCAAGATCCTTAAGCCCATGTAGTATCACACGCTCCGACCACTTCAAAAATTTGAACCCTAATTTCGGCGAACCGATTCAATCAATTAATAAGAAATTTATCGTGTACATGCAATATTGTTGCAGAAAGAGCCTGACGGTCGATATCTTTCGAAATTTTGACAACAAACTTTCAGATTGTAGTTACCATGGCGTGTTCAGCGTTGTTTCAACCGATTTTATGGAAAAATGGCGAAGAAAATGAGGTGGAGTGTTTTTTTTTACATAAAACTATCAAAATTGTACCAACGAAGCTCAAAATATTATCGACAAATCTGAAAATCTAGTGCAACAGTTCTCCCACTGGCGGCGCCCCGTATGGTGAACGTGCACATATATCCACGCATTACACACGACTTGCAGCAATCGTCGCCTATTGGGCCTCTGCCCTATGCTGTAGTGCAGGTAGCTAACGGTTGCTGCGACATCTGGCGGTAGTTTGCGGCGGTTCGTAACCAGAAACTACGAATTGTGCAATACCGTCGTGACCGCGTCGAAATTTCGCAGTGTGTGGTACACGGCTGTAAACAATACATAGCCATCTTATAGTTGTCACCCTGTATGTATTATACATATATCATAACTCCTTTGTCATCGTATATACCGGGGCTATAAATTCCCAATCCTTTATTCCTTTACGTATATCCACACACACCCGCATATATATATATATATACACACACACACATATGTGTACGTATGAATTCACCATACAAATGAGCTCTTCATCGCATTTGAAGAGCAATAGTTGGCAGGTGTCAACGAAAAAATAAAAAAAACCAACTATTCCTTGGTGACTCCGTATCGCCGTATACGCTTGCAATACTAACTGTTGATATCTAATATTCTCAAAGGCCGAAGTTTCCGGGTAACAATCTTGAAGAGGTTTTTTCCCCGCCTGTCTTAGGTCAGCAGACGAAGGGTTGCCTATTACCGAATTGGGTAACAAATAAATTTGGGTACTTGTACGTAGCACACAAATAAACACACTGGTATTTATGAACGTATGTGTGCGTGCATACACACGTATGCACAAATATACATAGTTGCATGCAGCTTGTATACTACATAGACCATTTGCAAACTCTTGGAACTAACCGGCCCTCACAAGCTCGTGGCTTTCGTCCGCTATAACCGACCCGCTTCGCACCCTCTCCACTAACAAGCAACCCTTGTTTGAGCTAAACTCGTTATCAAGCAGCCCCGGTAACCAGACATATCTGCGTGAAACTAGTGATATATGCAAACACACACACACACACACATGCATTTACATATGTATGTATTTCAAGTTTATCTTTGCCCTCCATTCCCAAGTGCACGTATATCCGTAATGCGTGTATGTGAGTGTACAATTAGCAAATTGTATGTCGTACCCCACAGAATCTGATGCGTCACAGTTGCTAGCATAGGCAGGCATGGGAACGAATGAAAATATGGATTTTTCGTATCATCCTCTGATTGCTCATGCAGCAACGTCTTTTGGGGAAATAATGAAACTATCGTGTGATACTTAACAAAAGTAATTCGCAATTGACCCCAAGCACGACCTATTTTAGGACTTTGGGGGACCCCAGGACGACATTCAAGTTTGCATCGTTAGAATGCAATGAAAATAAATACTTATGAATTTCTTTTTATTTCTTTCGGCAAATTTTGTCAACGAAAAATTCTGAATTGTTTTTTAGGGCACCCATTTAGGCATCAACAATATAAATATGGAGAAAAGGATTTTATACGATAATAAAAATGAAGAACTTAAAATATAAAACGGAACTTTCGTTGCATTCGAACGATGCAAACTTCAACACCATATGCCAAGCAGAAGTAGCTGAAATGAAAAATTCTTGAATATGTTTCCTAGGTGTAATGTAAAATCAGACGTGAGCGGCGTGGACCAATCCTTAAATTTCGAGTTCAAGGTTTTTTTTATATTAATTATCGCTTCACCTGTATTTGGTGATATGTAATCTGATTAGGGGAAAAATCTTGAGAATATTCCGCGCCTTGCGACTACTGCATTTTTTAGGCGGTCAACTGTTTATCGCCTTTCCATGTAGTTTAGCTCGCCTGTGTGGGGAACTCAAACGGGGAAATAAGCAGAATTTTAGCCAGGTATATTAATTGCACTACAATTGTGTAGTGAGAAAGTGTAAAATGTTCACAAAAGTTTTGTTCGTACATGAATTTCCCGCGAAGAAAATCAACAACATTCTGTACGATTTTGTCATTATGCTTTTTCTTGTCATACCTGAGAGCGAAGCCAGTTTCCACAAAAAGGCAAACAAAATACTACTACTGCACAATAAAGGTGTAATAATAATTCACGAAATTAACGGATCTAACTAAGCTAAGTAAGCATTCAATTTTCTGCTAAGTAAAACATTCAATATTCGCCGCCATCACTCCTATACATCGTAAAAAAGTGATTAATCAACGAATATATGTATATATTTTTTGTCTTAGTAAAACCGACAGTGAGTTAATACTCCAGGGAACTGGTTTCAATTATTTTTTTGAGGGATCTTATTGCGTAGTTTTATAGCCTAGAATCTTCATATTTATTTGCAACCAAGATTTTATAGTAATTCCAAAAATTGACGGAATTCTGAGGATTTTTGTGAAGGGTCAGATCGCCCACTGCGCTGCCGTGAACCGCCCCACTACGGTTTACTCTTTTGTGCGTTTTTCTTGGAACTGTTTAATGAAACAGTGAAAGAGGTATCTCAAAATCTACTCATTTGATTCACTTCAAATTCGACAGAGCATAGTTTGTAACATTTTCTAGCATATGATCGCGTGGTTTTTTGATATGTTTATTCATATGTTAACCCTAGAACCACATGTTCGGACAAATCTTTCAAGGGCAACCTTTACTAGACGTTCGCAGGTACAGCCATGGGACCTACAGGTAAAAAAAGATTAGGGTAAGGAGCGTATAAAAACCAAGGCCGCATACTGCAAATGGTCCATTTGCGATATGCATCATATCCATTTTGCTTTAAGGGGTTAACCCCACTTGCGATTTTGAAAAAATCGATTTTTTTTTATTGCATTTTTTGAAGTATAAGTATCCGGGCCCATACTTCTGTATGGGCCCGGAATAGATGACTCTATGTAAGTTTACAAAAAAAAATATTTTCTTCGTGTAAACTGAAATTGAAACTTTAAACGCGTTTTTCTCAAAATGGCATTTCTGAAGTCGGTGACCAAGATTACTCGAACACTAATGAACCGATCTTCTTGAAATTTTGCAGGCTTATTTAATACATAAAAATGTAGTCTATAATCGTTCGATTTTTTTTTTTTTCGAAAAAAAATGGCCGTTTTATAGCAAAAAAACGGCCGTTTTTTTCGTTAAAATCGAACCATTAACTTTGACTGTCCGCCATTTTGTGAAAAATGAACATTTTTTAAAATCCTTCGATTAAAGACTAGTTTATACTTATATTTGACAAAACCCATCCGCATTTTTTTTAGATGATCCACTTCGGGGCAATGTTGGTCACCGCAAACCGTGTATATAAAGACATTATTTCATTGACGGTCATTTGCCACTAAACAATGTAATATTTTTTAATAAAAAAATTACTGAAAGTTCTTCAAGATGTGTTCTTTAAGATGGTATATTGATCGATTAAAAAAGTTTTGTAGTTTTCTTTAAAAAAATCATGAAAAAGGCCTTTTTTGCGCTACAAGTGGGGGTAACGCCTTAAGAAGATTGAAACCTTTACAGAAATGTTTTTTTTGTCCGTCGAATGTATTTTTAATAAAAAAAAAAAACGTGTTTTCAGAAACCGAGTTTTTGGCAGGGTGGGTTTATATGGATATAATACATTTACATAAAATGCATGTAATGATTGTAAAACTACAAACGTTTGCTACCAAACAATAGACAAACATATATAACATCATTCTGTAAACGCATTGGTTTTTCCAATTACCTATATAAATTATTCATCCCGGTCTTGAAATTTAGTCTTTTTCAATTTGCAAAATAAATATTTTGTTTTCACGGTAGAAACTTCTCATTTTTTGTTCAAAAGGTATGTCATTTTCACTAATAACTTGCGTCGGACATTTCTATTTATATAAAAAACAACGGAAGATATGAATTTTCAAATATTCTTGTCTGAACATCCTATATACATCCGAACTGTGTTCAAAATGTTCATTAAAAAAAGGGATTTTCAGGGATGCCAAAAGTTTTAACTTATAGTTAGGAATCCAAAGAAGACCCACGGTTGTTTTAGATTTTACCGTGCGCAGTAAGATAGTCAAATAAGCGACGGACGCGAACGACCCATGTGCATAGTTTACAGGTGCTGAAAACTACGACATGGTTCTAGGCTTAATAACGAATCATTAAAGTAATTTTTTTTGTCGATAACCGAAAGGCTTGTTATACCGCTTGCCAGTTTTGTCATCTTCTCAATTTCAAAAGTTTCCGGTCACACGAAAATCTACTATTAAAGTAAAAGTACATTTTTAAATTTTCCTTGTCGGATCACTCTATGTTCCAGAACCTCCTACAATGATTTCTCATGCAGCAATGGCGTCACTTTGTTTTTGCGGCGTCACAAGTTCATCGCTTATCAATATTTTTCAATTAACAAAACTCAAACTTGGCAAGGCTATGTATCAATTGTGTGTAAAACTCCGACCTCGCCATCCCAATACTGTCATCAGAAAAAAATATTGAAGATCGACCTTTTTTGGGCCCTATAAGCTTATATACAGACGCGTCAATTGATGTGGTGTTTCTTGAGAGAAACGAAAACAAAATCGACCGTTCATTAAGTAAACTCGGACCATTGTGAAAGCTGCATTTTCTCACCACAACCAACAACGAAAAATCGCGAGCCCTTTAACATTTCTATGACCAGAGTTAGCCATTGCTTTTCATACGCCAAAGGCGTTCGTAAAATTCCTGTTTTCTGTAACCCTCGACATCGCGTGGTCGCAAGTTCGCGATGACGGAAACATGACACGAAGGAAAAATGGGGAAAAACGAATGCAGAGAAGCATATTTGTCCACTCGTATGTATACAAAGCATAAAAGAAAAATTGACGCGTATGAGACAAGAGGTAGAAAAAAATTACGAGCCTGTTGTGACCAGCAGAATAAAAGGGGCGAGTATACATAGGGACCAAATCCGTTATAAGGGTTCGCAGTCGGAGAGGGGAAACACGAAAGAACACGGGGGAGGTACGGGAATTTTATGGCTACACGAGACGCTCTTTCTTCGTTTAGCTTATTCTTTTTTACCATTTTTCCTATCCTTTGCTGTGCTCCGAGGGCTCTCTCGTCAGGACCCTAACTTCGCCAGGCTCTTTTTTTCTTTGTCGACTTTTTTTGTCCTGAAGGCCGAAAGGAATCAACGAGGGCAAAACAATTTAGACGACAGAGTGATGGAGGGGGGAGGGATGGAACAGAGAGGGTGGAGGAAGCCAGGATAAGAGATGAATTATAAATTCAAAGGACACAGACGGGCGAGCCTTTAATGCAACGTTGAAAGGATCTTCTATCCAATCATTAATTCAACGCTTAAAAAATGGCACTTTGGACCACCAGTTCTTTTTATTTTACGTGTCGGTTCAACACTTTCTTTCCTTTTTTCTCTCGTTTTCAATCTTTCTTCAGTTGAAGATGATTACATACAGAGTAAATTGCCCTACGAAGCTGCATCGAGAAACGATAAGTACACAAGGAAAGAAAGAAACAAAACCATTGAATAAAGTGCACTGGAAAATGTCGGTATTTTGCATAACATCGCGATAGACGGCATATTTATGAGAGTCTTTCAAGCAAAGGGTTAACGACGCTTTTATTCGCGGATTTCCTGACGATGTATTGCGTGAAGAAAGAATTTCGTGTTCAGCCGAGAAAAACTTTCGCACCACGCCTCTCATTTTTCGCTTAATTATTCATCTGATTTTCATTTTACACAGTAGATGCGTTCCAATTTCAGAATTTTTCCGCCGAAGTACGTTACAGAATAGTCGGAAACGTTTTTACACTGTACGAATTGTTCACGAATTATTTAATAAATTACTATTCGCTCGATTGAATTAGGCGAGAAAAACCAAGGAACATCAGGGTTCGCAATGCGCGATCTCTACTTCCTCATTAGTTTATCTCCCTACGTAGGAAAGTCGAAAACCAAAAAAGGAAAAGTGACACGTCGGTTCGTCTCCCTTTAGAAATAATGTTAGAGGGCTCGTACGAGTTAGATAGAGTGGCAGAAATCGCAATATGGAAGATTCCAATTTGCACTGGCTGTTCATTGGATATGGTACGTATGTTATCGTTATCCCCGAAATAATCAGGAATGCCCCAGGTGTCCTGTTTCCCACACGTTATTAAATCGCGTCCCGTGGCTATGTGGCGTGACAAATTTTCTCTGGATGAAACGGGATTGAGGAATTAAAGACGGGAGATACTGTAGATTTAGAAAGGGTGTGTGTGTGTGTGTGTGTGTGTGTGTGTGTGTGTGTGTGTGTGTGTGTGTGTGTGTGTGTGTGTGTGTGTGTGTGTGTGTGTGTGTGTGTGTGTGTGTGTGTGTGTGTGTGTGTGTGTGTGTGTGTGTGTGTGTGTGTGTGTGTGTTTGTTTGTTTGTTTATGTGTGAGTGTGTGAGCGAGAGAGGGGGACATCAAGAGTGAAGAAAGAGAGAGGTGATGACGTACTTATTTTATGCACGAGTATACATCGGTTCGGCTAACATGACAAAAAAAAAGTAACTTATTTGTATGTAAATCTTAATAAAGCATAAAAACTACAGACATTTATCTAATGAAATACAATAAAACAATAATATTGAGCGCGAAGTTCGGCGTTGTAGTTTGCATAGTAGGAATGGAAGGGAAATAAATTTTTCCTATTCCCCTAATTTCGTCAAGCACATTTCAGGTGCGAAAATCACGCAAACATCTTTTGGATTCCTATTTAGTGATCTATGAACTAAATCTGTAAGATGTTATTTTGGATAATAATGAAAATGAGAATATTAAAAAGAATTTTCGTTGCGTTCCAACGATGCAAACTTCAACCCCATCGTGGAGTAAAGAAGTCATAATATTTACGCCATGAATAAATCTAAAACAGGAAAAAATATAATTATAATAATGATAATCAATAAAAATGAGATCCTCCGATTTGTATAACGAAAAAGGGCGATGGCTCGCAATTAGTACGTTGCAAGGGAGAGATAGCGATCGAGAGATCGAGAAAGAGAGAACTATGAAGAAAAAGAAGTAGCTGGAAAGAAAAATATATACATATACGTATATGTATATATATACACACGCAGAGACGAAAGCACACCCAGAGACAACTTTCTAAGTGTCATTTTTCAACATTTAAGAATATACATATACGTATTTAAAAATATACAGATTTTTCGACATTTAAAAACATTACGATCCATTAAAACCTCGAAAAAAATGTTTTACGCCAAGAAAGCTATCTGTACGGGAGCACAAGAGTTAATACCCTTATAAGAAAGATTTCCTGAAAGTAACCAAATGCGTTTATTTGAATTACCTAAACATTTTATTTAAATTACCTAAAGAAATGTATTCGTCCGAAATAATAATATATTTTAATTAAACACGTATTTATCGAATTGTCAGCATCAAGGGATGCTGGAAATCAACAAAAAATATATTTGACACAAATAGAATTGTAATAGGACATGAGGCAAACGAAATTCGACTTAAATAGACCCTCATTAAATCTAATAAACTTTTTTAACAGTGTAACAATCTAAACGTAAACGAAATCTCGTAGAATAGGACACGTAGTATAGTGTTTAATGGGTGCTCGGAATAGAACGATGTTTGAGGATATACAATATGTCGCAAAGTTTATGAGAGAGAGAGAGAGAGAGAGAGAGAGAGAGACAGAGAGAGAGAGAGAGAGAGAGAGAGAGGGAGAGAGAGAGAGAGAGGACATTAGCTACCGATAGTTAAGGATTTGCACAGCGCTGCATAGATGAAATTTATTCATGCAAGAGCTCCATATAGCCCATATACGAGTATAAAAGATTTTATGTGTGTGAATATACGTCGTAAGTTCTAAATTCAAAATGGCGTTGTACGCGGTAACGGGCTTACAACCCTCTGACCTCAAGCCATGAAAAACCATGTGCACGAGCATACCAACGAGATGGGAGAGTGCCCGAGCGCAATTGTTTTTGCGTTTAATCCGTAGCACTGGAGGTCCTTCTGCTGTTATTCCTTTTGAACGATGGGTTTGCGTGGTGTTGCAGAGCTGAAAACCGAGCTCTCCGTATGGCCGAGCCACGTAGGATACTTTTAGCGCGGACGATGCACACGTTGGTGCCGAAGTGTAGGCAGGCGAAAGAGGAGGTAGGGAAGCTCGGGGAAGGTCGAGAGTCGGGGCTGAGACCAGTCCAAGTCGAACGGGCATTGGGGCAAGGTCGTCTCGCGACGAGAGGGATGAAGCGCCGCCACGCTTTCGTCTGCAGCCCCGTAAGAGAGCTCGAGAGAATAACTCGACCGTGAGAGAGGAGGGAGGGGCGTGAAAGAGCAATGCGGGCGTGGATGAAAAGAGCAGGAGGAGAGAGATAGATAAAGAGAATAAATAACCAGACGAAACTGACAAGGAGCCTCGAAAGAGGAAGGGCCTCTTGCACCACGGAAACGACAATCGTTCTGGTGTTTCCTCTATTGATTTTCGCTCTCACGGTTCTTTGTTCGAAGCTACGAATAAAAAGGCGAAAATTACGCGAGTCTGGCTTTCC
The DNA here is from genome assembly GCA_944452715.1 of Ophion slaviceki. Taxonomy (NCBI): domain Eukaryota; kingdom Metazoa; phylum Arthropoda; class Insecta; order Hymenoptera; family Ichneumonidae; genus Ophion; species Ophion slaviceki. The sequence continues at coordinate 41,893,230 of OX101783.1, forward strand.
TGAACGGTAAACCAGAAGGCGAAGTGGAGAAAGGAAAAAAGAGAGACACACAGCGACAACAGACAAACAAACGAAAAGAGAGGAAAATCATCATCGTCTATCTGAACGGTAGGGTGAAAGATATGGCGGTACAGTTGAGGTCAGGCAGCTCCATATTTATAAAGAAACGTTACCACGGAGTATGCATTAATAGACAAATATATATATATGTTACGTCTCGTGAATTTATTTCCTTTGCAAGATATGAACAAAGAAGGGGTTGTTCCATGTTTGCGTCTGGGCCACATACCGGAGAGAGTGCGGTGTCCCTGATTCGATATACTGCTTTTGTTCGATTTGTTATTTTCGTAAATTCGTTTACATTAGTGCAACGAGGAAAGAACAGTACTATTAACCCGCGAACTACTGTATTTTACAGCGACCACTTATAATTGGATTACAATATCACTTTTTAAAACTAAAATATTTATTAAGGACTACAGAAAAAGAGGTAGTGTAGAGAGACGGAACCTTCCCGTTCAGTGTTGTCAGTCCAAGATTTTATTCCGTACTAGACGGCGGCAAGAAAACGTACTCATACGTAACAAACGAGGAGAAGGGAAAGGGTGCACGGAATACTCATGTATAATGTATATATTTATGCGGTTCCCATGTAGGTTTCGCCAATCGAACCGTAACGGCCAATACTTGGACCAATGTTGGCGGGGCGATAATCGATTACCCAATTATACGCCAATGCTCGGCTGAGTATTGACTAGCCAACATTGCTTTGCCGATACGAGGCCGATGTTCGGCCAAATATAGACTCGCTAATCATTGGCTTGTCGATACGAGGCCGATGTTTGGCGAAGTATAGACTCGCCAATCATTGGTTTGCTGATACGCGGCCAATGTTCGGCCCAACATAGACTCGCTAATCATTGGCTTGTCGATACGAGGCCAATGTTCGGCCAAGTATAGACTCGTTCATTTTTGGTTTATCGATATGAGGTCGATGTTTGGCGAAGTATAGACTCGCCAATCATGTTTTTGCCGATACGAGCCCATGTTCGCAAAATCAAGACTCGCTAATGATTGGCTTGTCGACACGAGGCCGATGTTTTGTGAAGTATAGACTCGCCATCGTTGACTCGCCGATACGAGGCCGATGTTCGGCCGAGTAACGCATGATCGAACCGCAATTCTTATATTGACGATTCATTGTTTCGCGCCAAAGTCATTGAGAGACAAGATAAATACTTTTTACGAGTCCATTAGACATTACTCTTAACAAATTTACTGCCAAATCAATGCACTCATTGTTGGCCGATTCTCGAACGAGCTAATACGCGATACTCTGCCGATTTTTATGAACCATCCTACACTGACAGAAAAATTCTATTAATATTAACTAACCGCGTCTATTTATTTATTTTTTATTTGAATTAAGTAGATTTTTCGTGAAATCAAATTTTTCCTATTGCATTTCATTATTGGAATTATTCATTTTAAATATATTTATTTATTCAAATTAAACTTGAACTAATGAACTAATGGTCTGTCTTTATTGCAACACACATATTAAAGGGTTGAGGGGGTAGAAAGGGTGGAGAGAGAGAGGAATTATATATATAGGTTATGTTTGAAAATTCTATAACATGTCATTCGATAAAACTCTCTAATTATCACAATGATATTAACTAATTGATATAGTTTATGTGATACAAATAGTGATGAGAATCCATTTGGTCGCTTATGCTATATCTGCGATTCAGATGTTATAAGCACTCGGTAGCATAGGGGCAGCGTACTCAGCTATGAGTAGATAGGTTCAAGGTTCGAGTCCCATATAGGTGAAATATTTTCTTCGAACTAATCGTTTCAAAAGATCAGGTAATGACGAATTACAACACAAAAATAATTATTTTTTTTGGCAGTGCAAGGACCAATTTTGGTGATCTATATCGGGTTACAATTATCCGCCAAGACTCGGTCGATGATCGGGCCAAGCTCGAGTGCCAATGATGGCAATCTTGACGGGGACTTATTGTTGGCCGATTCTCGAATGAACTCCTACGCGATGCTCGGCCGATTGTCATAAGCCTTTCTAGGGCCAATATTGATTGCGAATATCGGGCCGCTCTTATCATCCGAGGCTCGGTCGATGATCGGGCCAAGCTCGAGTGCCAATGTTGGCAAGCTCGGCGTCGAGCATCGGCCAATCGTTGGCCACTACCGATCACCCTACATGGATTGTGGGATCGATTATTCGATAAATAAAAAAAAAAAATTTATAATGATATCTCGTTTTTATTACTGTTTGTAAACATAGTTTATCACAGCAACGTTTTGGTCTCAGCTCTTAATTTTTAATGTCTATAATTTAAAAAAATATGTATGTAATATAACGCCGGTAAGTTGAATAACAAATATCAATGGATAGATAAGCTATGTTTGATAGCCCAAGCGAACCGTTATGGAACGTTGTGAAAGATTATTTTTATTTTAATAGCAGCGAGACTCCCAGGTGTAGCACAAATTACTCCTCAATGGCTCTTTAGCATGCAGAATGCTTTCGCACGTGCCGACATGTAGGCGATTTTGTGTTTTATTCTTTATAATATTGGAAAAACACCCTTTCAGCTGCCGCCGGTGAATGTGATCACCGGAATATCCAATTTCGTTTAGTACGGAAACATTGGAATGTTCACTTCAGTGTACAACTTGAAATTGTTTGTCTAAAAATCTCCGATTGAAAGATTTATTTGGGCTTCCATTTCCTCCAATCGGACGAAAGTCACCATTCGCTATTCAGTTTTTATATGTCATCGACGAGGTGTGGAAAAAACGTAAGTGCTCGAGTGGCAATATTGCTGATCTCTCCGGATAGCGCTATGCGCGGGATGAAATAGCTTACAAAAGATGGAGCCGGATTATCGAAGTTGAATCGTTTTTTAATTTGTTCCGCAAGTATCACATAAAAACTCATATCACACATCAAACACTCTGACGTTCTCTAGCTTGTTTCGATCGATATTTTCGTTTGACATTAAAATTTCAGTTTTTGTTCCGAAGTATATTTTCCCGAAGGGAACGAAACTTCGTAGATCAATTACTTTGATTTTTTAAATCGAAACACGATCCAGATCATCTTTTTTCACGTAATTCCTCAACATTTTTCGGAATATATCTGAAACGTTCTTCAAAAGAAGATGTAGTTGCGGTTTCTCCGCTCGAAACTCTCGATTAAGTCGATTGTCACTTTCGAGAATATAAGAGAGAAAAGTATAATATACTTTGAATATGGGTTTTTTTTCAATTGATTGAGAATCGCTCGCATTGCGGGCAACTCATGTTTATAGCATTCGTTCGTGGAACAAAAGGACCAAGGCTTCCCAATTTTCTAACACCCGATCTACAGCAGCTTGCATTAAGGTTAAGCATATACAAAAGTAAATAAATAGTAGTTAATAAAATGAAAAATTAAGTACGCGTTCCTACACACAACTGACAGGACACTCAGATGCAGTAGTTTGCGAGGATTGAACTCAACGAATATTTGAAACTCTTGAAATCTTCCAGATCAATTGCTGCCGTGAGAAAAGTAAGAATAGATTGCTCGTATCAAATCTTCCAGACTTCTTGGCAACTTTTTAGCTGCAGCTGAAGAGCACAAATTGAACGAATGACAGACGCACCCAACAACGAACAGGTGCGATTAGGGACACGGTATCGAATAAAAAGTATCGATACTGTACTCATGCGTAGTATCGGTAGAAAAGTATCATACTCATAAAAGTATCGATACAAAAGTATCAATACCTGGCGTATCGATACTTTTGTAGTATCGATTGATCTTTGAAACGAAATACAAACGTTTACCAAAAATCTTCATAGAAAAGCTGAAAAGTATGAATACCTTGGGGTGTTTCCAGATTTTCTATTAATTTTTTCGTAAACCGTTGTATTTCGTTTCATAAAAATTGAACATCTATCCATATTTTTAGATTTGAGAAATTAAAAAGAACTCTACAACTCCTAGTCTAAAATAATGATGAGCAATAATGCAATGCAGAGGACGCACACTGAGAAAAAAATCATTGATGTAATATCATTGGTGTTATTGAATGAAATTTCGTTGATTCAATTGTAAAATTGTTGGTGTAAATAATCGGATTTATTAGTCCAAACAAAACGCTATTAGACTTCAATACCATGATAAATTTGAAAGTTTTTTTTTCATTCAATAGATATATTGTTATCCGAGAACAATATATTAGTGAAATTATCAGTATCGGTATCGATATACATGTACTCGATACCTAAAAGTATCGATACTTTTTCCGTGTCCCTAGGTGTGGTATTATTGCTTTGAAACGGGCTTGTATTCCGTTAATATTGCCCATAATTACGGATGCGTTGTCAGCAGCCAAACCAACCATATTTGTTATAGGGAGGTTTTTGTCTTTGAAATAGTCGCAAATTGCGTTGAAGATATCATTCACGGTACGAGATTGTACTTTTATCAGCCCTCAAAATCTATCCTTGCATTCGCCACTATCAATTCAACCAATTTAACCAGCTTCTCCTATTGTTTTTTGTCGTTCAAATGTTAGTTAAACTTGACAGTCCTTTTACCCTTTATTATATTTTCTTTGTGGTGATCGGTAGCCTCATGTTGTTTTAAGTGTGTTACCCCACCATTAATCGTCTTAAGACATCCTGTGCAAAACCATTTGGCCAATCTTTTTATAACCATGAAAAGTTGTGTTGCCAGTCGTCCTTAAGCCTTTGATGGTACGATTAACGTCGCTTTTCGATGGTTCATCCACATGATCCGAATCAGAGTTCCCACACTCAGAAAAAAGATTTATTATGTTTCAATAAATTGGCACATTAGAACATAATTTCTTAGAAATTAATAAACGTTTACTCGTATGGAGACAATTTTTATGTGATTGTAACCACAGAATTTATTCGGCGTCACTAAATATGTTTCTTTACGTGCCGATTTTTCACATCAATTAAAAGCCATATTTAAAATAGAAAATTTGAATAAATATTTCCTCAAATCAAATAAATACTACTTTCCAATCACGAAAACCTCTTATTTCGCGACTATGATACTAATGCGCGCATGCGCACTTTGCCCTTCAACGCGACGGGCCCGACAGCAGGCCGCTCGTCAGATGTAGCTCACGCATACGCTTACCATGTAGCTTCTTCCTATGCCAATGCTTTTGGCACAAGTGTCAGTGTTGCGTTTCGGAAGTGAGAAACTCGACAGTGAGGAATGATTTGAGTGTAAGTAAGAATATTAAGTGAGAAAAAAACGATCAAGTGAAAAAATAATGACGGACGAAATGACACAATTCCTCGAAGAAAACCAGCTGGGGGATTATGAAGAATCCTATTAGATGTTAAGAAAAACTCTATTTGTCGGACATAAAAGACCTATTTCTTCTAACTTATATATCGTATTAGATGTTAAGAAAAATTCTTAGTAAATCTTAAACATAAAGTTAAATAAAAAATGTTCTTAGCTGTTAATACAATCGTAGTAGGCCGACATACGAATAAGAAAACTTATTCGCCGGGAGACAAAATTCTTTGTCCTTAATAAATCTTTTTTCTGAGTGCAGCTGTTACATCAGTAGTAGTACTTTCAGAACAATCAGAATTCTGTTAGGCATACCTACAAAAATCATAGTCCATAGGTTTTGGATTGAAACAGCAGTATTTATGCAGAAATAAAATCGATTACATTGTAATGATATATATATATTTATTCGTCCAATAAATTCAGTTCCGGTAAATAGGAAATACAAAATTGATATGATAAATTGAACCGCTCTTTCCGCTTTACTTCTTATTTTATGACATCATCATGATCCTATAGAAAAGCAGCAGGTTAGATGACGTTGTTGATGTATTGGAAGGACCAGCCCTTTCAATATTTGGAGAGTCGGAATCTTTTGCTTTCGGTTGAACAACGAGGATTTTATTTTTTTAAATATGACGCATATTTTATAAGAACAAGCGGAATATCATTTTATTTGAAACAGCCATGCCCACATTTGAAGTGGCATATCAGAGCAAGTCCGCAGCTCGAATCGATTTGTTAAATATACTTGCAAAAGTTAAATTAAAAACTGAAACATGATATAGTCGCATGAAGGTGGAATCATAACCTTCAGTAAATATTCTGCTAATGAACATTTTGGTTATAATATAACTTATATCAAGTCATATCGTGTGATATATTTTTATCGTTAATAAAACTCTTGTATATACTAGATACATGAAAAATTTTACTTACCGTTCCATCTTTATACATTTTTGTAATTCCTCGATACCCCGATACTTTTTATGAAATTATCATCATACAATACCCAAACCCAAACAAAGCATAAGTCGGCGGTAAAGCTGTTATCGAAGGTAGAGTTCGGTCGCAAAGTCGGTGAATGGTGAATGGTCACGTTAATCCGTGCTAAGGAAGCTCTCGTGAGCCTGCATGACAGAAATTGGAAGCTCAAGATGACTACTGCCATCTACTTTTCCAAAAACGTAATAGATCGACCATCGGCGTGATAGCGTACTAAATCATGCACAAAAGTAATAGATCTGTTACAAGTGTAATAGATTAGCAACATTGTTCCCGTCAGCTTACAAAACGAAGACTACTCGTTGTGCTAATCACAACTCCGTGAATGGAGCAAAACTGCCGATCCTGTGGAAAGGATCCAAGTAGCAATTTTCAAAAAGTTGTCCAAAAGTCAGCTAAATGGGTACTAAATGTCCGCCCGGAGGTTACCTTGAAATTAACAACCATGCAAAATAATGTTGGATACATGATAACTGTTATATGTAACTTCCAAGTGGATATACGGTACCCATTTAGATAACTTCAAGACAACTATTTGGAAATTGCTACCTGGAGACCTGGGTGATCCTTTCTCACGGGCGCAATTGTTTTTGCTAGCGGACGTCATCTTTGCTGACGCTTGGTCTTTAACAGCAGCGTGGTAACGTGTGCGCCGCGTGGGAACTACATTTAGCCGATCGTAGTACGTTCATTTATAAAATGGGCTATCCAGATGACCCAGTACGTAAGGACATAAATATACTCGCTTCCTTAGTAGCCTATTAATCCCCATAATGAACATCATGACGATGGACAACATCTGCGTCGTTGAAAGGCAACGGACATTCTTTTTTAATTCTGTATTCTTTCATTTTTAAGACTATCCAGAATTTGTGCCGTGTAGGTTTAGGTAGATCTCTCATAGAGATCTTAAGAAAACGCTTAAGTGATTCTCGTAGCTCAAATTAGCTAAACAAATATGGGCAATGATGAAATATTAATTTCCACTGCATTACAAACGATGCAAAATTCAATTTCATAAATGACATACTTCGCTGTCTACAAAATGACCGTTAACATAAATATTAACATATTTATGTTAACGTCGCTTTCGCCGTCCTGGGCCTAAAGCAACGGTTAAATGGAAGTCATTCAAGGACCACCCTCAGAAAGGTCAGATGAGCTGATAGTCGCAACATCACATAGACATTACGAATTCAAAATATACATTCTCCATACACTAAAAACCTTTATTATCCGAAACTAAATCATCCGAACTCTCAGTCATCGGAACCACGATTTGGTTTATCCGAACGCTCAATTATCCGAACTTTGGCGCAAAAAATATATTGTGTCGCGAAATATACGGTCTTGCAAGACTTGCGCGGATTTGTGCGCTTTCTTCGTCTTCCAATGTTAATCCGATTCCACACTGGCTTCAATCGGCAATTTCAATTTGTTCCTTGCAGCGCGCACAGATAAATGCAAATTGTTGCAAATTGTTTACATCCCGTTTATTTTGTGTAGTTCGCATGTGTCAGGACTTCAAGTCCAAGTCCAACTCCTTCGACTCCTAAGAGTAAATATTATGTTCTTACGGCGGAGAAAAAACTGGAAACTTTTTTAAAGCTAGACAAGGGCGAAACTAGCGCAGGTCTAGTACGCTTTTATGATGTTGGGGAAACCACGATCTCCGATATAGAGAGAAATCGAGACACTCGACGATGGACGACTATACCTAAGAAACCAAAGAAAACCGCGAGCATGCTATGTTTGAAAGATGTTATATAAATAAATATTTATATATGCATGTATCTATAATAGAGATTGAGTATTTATTTCAATTTCTGTTGTATGTTATTTCTTTAGAAAAAAATTGCAATTTTTTTGTAAAGCAGCTTGGCAATTTATTTCCGAACCAGGTTCGATCCCAGTTAAATCGGATATTCGAGGTACTACTGTATGGCGGCATTGTGCATAGATACATATGACGGCGCTGCCATACGTGTCAATAATGCGGAGGAACATTTTCAGGCACGACATCGCAAAGAATCGCGTCTACGGTCCACGTAAATTTTCAACGAGTTTTATTTTCACTCAGTCTCTTTTAAATTGTTATCAGCAATTGGAGCCATTTACAAAGACGTTTGATTCGGCCTTTCGTTCCCAATCGCTCGTGCATCACCCTGCGTAGCTAGCGATAGACGAGCAAGCAGGCGGATATCTCTACGAAAATACCGCAACGGATCGAAACTTTGCGTTACCGGCGCGACAATTTAACAACTGATGATTTCTGAATTTTTCCATGTTTTTGGCTCTTTCTCGAAATCGATTCAGGGCAGTGTAGTATTTAAAGTTCGACGTTCGTGGCTCGCGCCTATTTTTTTAATTTTAATAAATAGAACGTAGGCAACTTACGCTGTAGCTCAAAAAATTGACGTTTCAGTAATATCTAATGACACGGGGTGCCGCGCAAAAATTGAAGCTCCGTTGGAATGTATTCATTATTTGATATTTCATTTGTCTTGGAGAGTAGGATGGTGGATCGTTAAAAAATCGACAAAAAAGTCAATGCCCGCAAAGTTTATACTCTGGTTGTATGCTAAATTATGAGAAGAAGAAAGTGTCGAGACGATGGAGGAAATCCAGAGAAAGTACGCAAGCGAAAAAAAGCGAGGAAGACCGAATGAAAGAACATGTGAGAGCGTGAGAGAGGGGGAGCGGAGAAGAGTTAAAAATAGAAGTAAATCTTCACCATCTTTGGAAAGATGCACGATCGATTTCGACACGTGCGCATACAATACCGCGACGGATAAAAACGGCGGGAGGTAGGAGGCAAAAAAGCGCAGCAAAGCAATCAATTTCTCGAAGGAAATTCCTCCGAATCGCTCCTGGGTCAACGGAGAGGGCGCATAAACGAGATATGGGAATGTGGAAAACGGTTCTACAATCTTCATTCCTCGTGCTTGCGTTTGCACAGGCTCGATGAATGAATCTCAATGGGGAACAGGGAGTAAAAGAAGAAAAGAAATACAAAAAAGTTTTCGTCACGCTCGTGTTTTCTTAAATTTCTTGTTTTCGTGTAGGCGCCCCTTGCTGTCTCTCACCGTCGACCATCTCTCTTTCTCACTCTTTCCACCCATGCCATTTTTTCTTGCTCCGGATTGCAGGACTCTTGACATTCTTCTTTTTTTGATCCCCCATGTACGTTAACACTTGCTCTGGATTTAGGGATTCGTCTATTGTAATGGTCGCACATTGAAGGAGAAAGAGAGGATGGGTAAGGGTAGGGGAAGAGCGGGGGTGAGACAGTAGTGCGGTAAAAGTGGCAATGCGCGCGCGCGCGCGCGCGCGTGTGTGTGTGTGTGTGTGTGTGTGTGTGTGTGTGTTAGCAAGAGAGAGAGAGAAAGAGAGAGAGAGAGAGAGAGAGAGAGAGAGAGAGAGAGAGGGAGGGAGGGGGCAGAGAGAAGGCCACGAGGCTCTCGACTTCCGGTGACTTTCGCACGCTCGCTGGGCGCGTGACCCCAACGTGGACGCCACAAATTCCAGACGCAATCAAGAGGCCCCTGCTCTCTCTCTCTCTCTCTCTCTCTCTCTCTCTCTCTCTTTCTATATATATCCAGGATTGTGTGACTTTGTGTCCGCAAACTCCTGACACGCCAACCAACCCCCAGTGACCCACACACGAGATGGGGGCAACCGCGGTACATTGTTGCATTCACCCCGTAAAGGATGCGTTCATCGCTTCCTCTGCCAAATAAATGTTTTGATGCGAAAACTATAACTAAAACGGGAAAATCGCTGGGAAACGACTATCGAGTTCACTGTGAACAAGCGTTTAGCGCCAAAACGGTGAACATTATTTTTTAGCGTCGACGAACCAAGATAAAAAAATGAAAAAAAAAACCGCAAAATGTGCCTAAACTTGAGTTTCAAACTTCATTTGCATCGCAGCGACTGGAGGCTAGAATAATAGCCACAATAGTTTCACCGTATCCTCATTCCGCGATCGATTTTTTCATATACTTTTTCCGAAAATGCGAAGTGCTTATTTTTCAGAACAAAGAAGTTCTGTGCTGATACGAGACGAGACAAGAAGTGAATTATGTGTGAACATTGAATTATTGTCGAGCCGTTACTCGCTTGCGCATACGTCTACGTTGATGGTAGACGTATGCGCATGCAACCCCCCCAACATGTTGTTCGGGGGACTAGTGCGATTCTTTATATCGTTTCTTCGTTCGGATCTCGATTGCAAATGCTGGATAGCTACAACTCACCGTATAATTCGATTAATTCGGAAACACGATGGCATTTATCGGATAAGCTACTTTTCCCTCACCCCGCCCCCCTCCGACGCCCACTGCTGCTGTCTCTTTCCCCCTGTGTCTCTAATTCGTTTCAGGTTCGAACGAGAGGGGAACTATTTTAATTGATGTGATTACAACATCATTCGGGCTTCCTTCACTCATTCGCATGATATGATTTTTGATAATCGATTTACCCCTCGTGTCGAAATGACAGGGCTTATTGGCTTTGGAGACGAATGCCCTAAATTAGAAACTTCGGTATGTTCCTAATATTTGAATTGTATAGAAAATGTAAACGCAAACATAGACATAAAATTCTACCTTTGCGATGATGTTGAAGTCTGCATCGTTGGAATATAACGAAAATTCATTTTTTTGAAACTTGCTGTCATCCAATTGTTTTACACTCTTTGGCTACGAGAATCACTCGAACGTTTTTTAGGATTTTTTCTAAATTCTAAAGCCTAAATTTGCTAAAAACAATTTTTGGGAGATCAAAAAGTTCGATGACAAAAAAAGAATTTTCGTTGCGTTCCAACGATGTAAACTTCAAAACCATTATTTTCGTGACATATATCCAAGTATATTCATAACGCTATTGGATTTGTCGATTTATCACACACACACACACACACACACACACACACACACACACACACACACGCACGCACGCACGCACGCACGCACGCACGCACGCACGCACGCACGCACGCACGCACGCACGCACGCACGCACGCACGCACGCACGCACGCACGCACGCACGCACGCACGCACGCACGCACGCACGCACGCACGCACGCACGCACGCACGCACGCACGCACGCACGCACGCACGCACGCACGCACGCACGCACGCACGCACGCACGCACGCACGCACGCACGCACGCACGCACGCACGCACGCACGCACGCACGCACGCACGCACACACACACACACACAATAAAACAATACGGCAGTTTTTTATAACAGATGCTGGTATGCATAGGTGAAGATTTTTAGAATTGTTGAGAACAAATTCTCAAGTGTGAGAGCGTGACAAAAGTCTTCACACGTGCATGCCGACATATATTGCGATATAAGTTATTATTATTATTATTATTATTATTATTATTATATATATATATATTATTACTGATGTATGTATGAGGTATACAGTTGCGTGCAAAAGTATTGGGCTATCCTATTTTTCAGGCATATTGCATTGACATACGACGGTGGGGAAAAAATTAACGAGTTATGGCAACGTGTATTCACTCATATTTGAAAACAATTAATTATATACATAGATATTGTTCTTGAATATTTTATTGTTCATCACTTTTTATTTAACGAGTGTGCAAAAGTATTGGGCCACCTACTATTGCATGTGAAAAACATAACAACATTTTTTGAAAATAACAAGACTAGATTCGACCTTATTCACTTGACTCAGTACTTTGTTGCCATCCCCTCAGCAGCGACAACCGCGGCACATCGACGAGGCATGGACGCTATTAATTGTGAGATCCGTTCTTGTGGCAAGTTTTCCCACTCATGTCCCCAATGATTCCACAATTCCACCTTGTTAGGGTGATTTTTTGTTCCAACACTATCTTTCATGGTGTCACTGATCTTGCAAGATATTTCTGTAGATTGTAGCGTCCATATTGCCTTGGATTTCTACCAACAGACTAACGCCGTCGTCAGAAAATGCATCCGAAACTTTAATGTTGCCGCTACCGTGTTTTACAGTAGGAATTTGATACCCCACGTTGAAACTGGTACCTGTTGGACATCTTACGTACTTCCGACCATCACTTCCCAATAGTTGAAATTTGAATTCGTTGGAAAAAAAGCACTTTTCGCCAATCTGATGATGTCCAATGCCGCTATTTTTTTGCAAACTTTAATCTGGTCTTTTGATTATTTCTACTGATGAGTGGCTTTTTTACACCAATGCGTCCAATCAATCCTACAGCCTTCAGACCGCGGGATAGTGGACTTCGACTAATGTCGGTACGATTTTCACTACGTAATTCTCTCGAAATGCCTGCTGCAGTTTTTCGTGGATCTATAACGCCCTTATTTTTAATAATTTTGTCAACGTATTCAGTAGTTTTTCGCGGTCTACCACTTCAACTTTTGTCACTTAACGAATTCGTTAATTTGTATTTACGAATTACACAATTGACCGTACTTTTTCCAGTGGGTAAAGTAGTCGCAATATCGCAAGAACTCTTTCCTTTTGAAGAAAGTTTCAACACGATTTCACGGACCTCAATATTCGTGTATTTCGCCATCCCGGCAGAAATAATACTGATTTTTAATTGTCATGCACGTTTTGAAACTAGTACGAATGAAAATACAAACAAACTGTGCGTACGAAGCCGGGCAGGTAGCAGCTCGTTACTTTTAGCACACCGATGAAACTCGTTCGACGCTGTACACAAATAATACGCCATGCAAAAAATAATATTTCACGCTACTATTCATATCATAGCTCTGTTGAAAATTTGAAATGATTAACGAGTTGAGGAATAAAATATTTTATCACTTTACTAAAAAAAAATCGTGTGGATCAAGTCTGTATCGTGTTTGTATCGCGTCGTCTGAGCGCAGAAAATACGCCGTGTGCAGAGGCCCTAAATGTAATACACTTGAGAATTCATAATTACTTGTACAGAGTGTTAGGAAGGTCAATGCAAGGCCTTAAGGGGGTGATAGGTCACCTAGTCAGGAACATATCTAACCTAGGTTACCTTAGTCTAAGGATTTCGAGTTATCATGGTAAGTATTGATGTTGGAATTAATTCGTAGCGTTTTACAAGAGATGGCGTAGGTAGGACAGTATTTCGTTGTTACCGACGGTATTCATCATGAAACAGCTATCATTAAGACGGAATGACACCTCATCGCGGTCGGTATGGTAGAACAATTATAGATTCCCAAAAATCTCTGAAACGGCTCTTCAGATCCCGTCGAAACTTTGCCAAACGACGTCAAATAGATAGACGAATAGCTTCCAGCCACTCAAATTTTCTAAATTTGAGAAAAAAAAACTAGATTGGCTTATCATAAGCCATAAATTTGAGTGGCTGGAAGCTATTCGTCTATCTATTTGACGTCGTTTGGCAAAGTTTCGACGGGATCTGAAGAGCCGTTTCAGAGATTTTTGGGAATCTATAATTGTTCTACCATACCGACCGCGATGAGGTGTCATTCCGTCTTAAATGTCGTTTGCTGTACATAACCTCTTTATGAATCGTAAATAACAACACTTTATAATTTATTGAATATGTCAACATTTGTGCCCAATAAAGTGCTTTACTTCCCGCTTTTTTCCCGGTTTTTTGCATCGAATTGTCACTGGTGATGAAAAATGGATCCATCACGACAATCCGCAGCGCAGACAGTCATGGGTTAAGCCCGGCCAACCATCAACATCAGTGGCAAAGCCAAATATCCATGGGTCTAAGCTCTTCCTCTGTATTTAGTGGGTTCAGGGGCATGTGATTTATTATGAACTGCGAAAACCGAATGAAACCATAACTGGGGATCGCTACCGACTGCAATTGATGCGCTTGAGCCGTGCATTGAAAGAAAAACGGCCGGAATACTCCGAAAGACACGACAAAGTCATTTTGCTGCACGACAATGCTCGTCCGCACGTCGCAAAACCGGTATAAACATATCTGGAAACACTTAAATGGGAAGTCCTACCCCACCCGCCGTATTCTCCAGATATCGCTCCTTCTGATTATCAATTGTTTCGTTCGATGGCTCATAGCCTGTCTGAGCAAAAGTTCACTTCTTACGAAGATTGTCAAAAATGGGTCGATTCTTGGATTGCATCTAAAGACGAGGCGTTCTTCCGACACGGTATTCGTACCCTGCCCGAAAGATGGTCAAAAGTAGTAGAAAGCGAGGGGCGATACTTTCATTAATGCATTTTTTTATTTTTTTTTTTAATCATTTTTTCTTTCATTAAAAAAACGCTACGAATTAATTCCATGTCCTAATATGATTTTTGGAAAATTTTCAAAATTAGTTACTAACTCGTTCATAATATACAAACAGACGATAATTGGTAAATAAAACCTTATTCGTGTCTTAGCGTAATGTGTATTCAATCGACAAACGCCAATACAATCATCTGTATCCACACAACTAACAAAATGGGACCTCGAATTATTAAACACTTGTCAAAAAATGAAAATACCTCTCATGTTAATGCTATTTTTTTGAATAGCATTAACGTAAGAGGAAAACGATTCGGTACCTAATTTTGAGAAATTTTCAAAAATTCATACTTACCATGATAACTCGAAATCCTTAGATTTTGGACTGAGGTAACCGTGGTTAGATATGTTCCTAACAAGGTGATATACCACCCTCTTAAGGCTTTGCATCGACGTTCCTAAAATCCTGTATATTTATATATATGAATGGGGACCCAGGACGTAACACACGTGTATGTGTGTGTGTATCCTGGGTTACCCCCATAGTTATATTTATAAATGAATGTACTACGATAGACTAGTACACCATTACACTAGTACACTATTACACCCCAACAGGAGAGGAGCTGTATCGCCGATTGGATATAGCACAAAATAAAACGCTCACTATCGCTTTATTATATTTATTGACATATTTAGTCAAGAATATTTCGACCGTCTCGTGAGCTTGCGAAATGAAAACTGCCCGTTGTGATCAGACCCTGGGCCCTCTAGGCACAAGTTCGTAGGTGGGGCAAAAGTGCTGACCCTGTGGAAAAGAGTTTGGTTGTTATTTCTCATGGGCACAATTGTCCATTCCCACGACCTGCTCTTGCTGGGGCAAGTTTCTTATCGCAACGACTCCGGTAACCCGTGAGTTGCGTGAGAATTACATTAGTCTATCGTAGTACATTCATTTATAAATATAACTATGGGGGTAACCCAGATTACACACACACGCGTGTGTTAGGTCCTGGGTCCCTACTTATATATATAAATATACAGGATTTTAGGAAGGTCGATGCAAAGCCTTTAGGGGGTGATATGTCACCTTGTTAGGAACATATCTAACCAAGGTTACTTCAGTCCAAAATGTAAGGATTTCGAGTTATCATGGCAAGTATGATTTTTTTTTAATTTCCCAACATTAGGTACCAACTCGTTTACCTCTTATATTAATGCTATTTTTTAAAAATAGCATTAACATGAGCGGTATTTTCATTTTTTGACAAGTGTTTAATTATTCAACATGTCCCATTTAGTTAGTTGTGTGGCTACAGATGATTGTATTGGCGTTTGTCGATTATATATATATATATATATATATATATATATATATATATAAAATGATATATCCTCAAGTGTAAGAGCCTGACAAAAAATCTTCACACGTGCATACAAACATATGTTATAAAAAAATTGCGTTATGAATGATTAATAATTACATATAAATATATATATGTGTGTATGTGTGTGTACACATATAGGGAAGCGATATTTAAAACCCGCATTATATGTGTATGTTACCTCGAAGCGTCTAGCAGTTTTCAGGCCGGTCCTCAAAATGAATGTCTTCAAAATGACGTTTCCTCATGTGCATACAGCCAAACACACACATACATGTGCGTATACATGCATGCATACATATGAACATGGGATTTTCGCGACGTTTTCCCCACGAGAAGGCGGGCGACTTCGCATCCGGGCTCGTCAAGCTTTTTGGTTACGATGGAATTTTGGCATTTTGACAACCGCGCCGAGGTGCTCCTCGTTGTTTTTAGCCGCTTACAAACGGCATGGGAGGCACGTCGCCCGAAGCGAGGAGGAACTTTCTCACGACGCATATGTCGCGCGAAAATCTCTCTCTCTCTATCTTTCTTTCTCTCTCTTTCTCGTGCTTGCGAGGCTTCGTCAGTATTTCTGATTCGGAGGGGCCCGTGAATAGAACAAATCGTTGGAAAATGCGCTCGTGATACGCCCCGTCTGTAGTCTCGAGACTTTGAAGAGAACGTGGCACGTGGAACGCGCACGTTCCGGAAATTACAGAGGGACAAAGCGTTTTACCTGGTACAGCGCCGCAAAACGAGATTGCTCTTTCAATCGCTTCACCGCAAATTTTCTACGCGTCTAATGGTCGCAGCGTTATTTTCTAGCCAATAAAATAAAATCAATTGTCCGAGATAAGGTAGTAAAAATGGAGGATTCTTCAATGTGACCGGGAGAAAATGTTGTTTTTAATAAAATGAAGTTGTTTTAAATAAAATAAAGTTTATTTTCTTCATCATTTTTTATTTTGTTCGTTAAAATGTATGCCGTTGGGTTCTATTTTTTTCCCAAAAGAATAGTAGCCGCTTTGTCGGGATGACGAAGACTAGCGTCTTTGATTGAGCTACTGCTGGGTGGAAACAATTCGTGCACGGCAATGAAAAATTGATCCACCCACATGGACGAGGGGGGTCGGAAAAAAAGGAATGACGTTCGTTGCGAACAAAGGTGACACATTCTGAGATCAACTCTTCCCGAGATAACGCAATGGTTTCACTTTAACCTCGACAAACGTAGAACGCTTTTTCGACAAGTAGCCTACCCTAAATATGATTTGTTCATTATTCAGACAATTGCCCACAAGCTAGGAGCAAAATTGCGAAAAAGGAGGTGACAGGAAGACGTTTTTTTTGGTGGTTCAATTGCCATTTCGAACTCACCTCTCTGCGTGAGCTTTTTCGTATTAATGACCTTGGCCGCGAACTCGAGGCCCGTGCTCTTCTGGACACACCGACGCACAACCGAGAAGGCACCCCTGGAAAAAATCGGAAACAAAGGCAACGATATAGCGAATGTAATGATCGTCCATGAAAAATACACGTCCCAAATAGGGTTTTACAATCGGCACAGTAATGGCCCACGACTGGTTGCCAGAGAACAAACGATGGCGCGGTAATGGCTATATAAACGGGCCAGATCCGCACCATGCATGGTTGGTAATGGTAAACCATGAATGGCTGCTAAGACTGGGCCAACTATCATACGCCCATATTGGCCCAGCAACGGCTGCCGGATCTTCTGCCGGAAATGAAAAACAAAAAATTGACAAATTATGAATACAAAAATTCTAGTAGTATCTTTTTTGTTTTCTTCTGCTTTACTTATGTCCATGTACATAGAATAATTGCATTAAAAACGCTTTCTGCATTGTTCAAGTTTTTACCTTTCATCGGGATCGAACCTGCGCCTTTCGTTCTAGTGTCGAGCGCTCTACCCACTTAGCCATTCTAACACTTACAGAATCCATCGTTTGTTCGTTTCTTACTTTGATGCCGATAATTTTATTCGTGACATTAAAGTTTACCGACAATTTTTTTGGTCCATTTAGGCTGTAAAAATAACTCGCTCGTTTTGGGTGAAGTTCCGAAAAGCATACTCCCTTGATCGAGCTGAAATTTTGCACTGAACTTCCTCTCATTATCCTAAGAGAAACCGTTAACGGATTTTTGATGACTAGCAATAGTTTTCCATATATCACATTGTAAAGTTTATTATTTCACGCCATACGAGTATATCTATATATCCGATAGATACCCCCCACTCCTCCGGCCGCGCTGCTTCCTGGCAAACAGTGCTCGCCCGTATGTGCATATCACTTGCCATGTGGGATGGCTTTGTTTGGGTTTATTTAATATAGTAGAAGTGCAGTACAATAAATAATTTTCAATATACGATATATCGAAAACTATTGCTAGTCGCCAATATCCTTTTAAAGGTTCTCTTAAAATATTGAAAAGAAGGTCGGTGCAAAATTTCAGCTTCATCAGTGGGATATGCTTTTCGAAACCTTATCTCTTGTTTTTACGTGTTTGAGTTTAACGACCTGCATTTGCAAAACGCCCAAAAACAAACCATCAATGGCTGGAATAGATCTGGCACGCCGTTCATCCCCCTACGATACCCCAATGCTGATCGCCATATTATCGGTGCGATGGTATTGGCCCACCAATGGCTGGCATAGATCTGGCAAGCCGTTCATCCGCCTACAGTACCCCACTGCTGGTCGACGAATTATTGGCCGATTATCAGCAAACCGTTTAATGGCTGAATGCTGGCATTTTTGTTACGACAGGCGACCCTATATGGGGTGTACGGTTGTTAGGGTTGATGACAAATTTAAGCTTCGTATACCCAAGATTTGTGTGCACGATAGCAAGTGATCTTGGAGTGCCATCGAATTCATTTATCACACAGCGAATATATTTAGGGGAATGACAGTAAGGGAAACCGCTGGTCCAGAAGGTACTAAACAATTTTTCGGCTTAAAATCACTCTTTGGATTGAGGGGTCTTATCACTTTAGCCGCTAAAAAAGGCTATTTTCATAAACTTTTTTGATAGGTTTATATTATAGATATTGATATAAAAGTTGTTACACTTAATAAATACACTTGCGAAAAACATTACATTTTTTTAAATTTATTCAAGTCACTATTTATAGACGAAAATGGTAGTTAAAAAAATGTCCTGAAAAAATTGTAGTTCCGCGCTGTTGATGAAATCTCGGAGATGGATCGTCCAAAACAAAAAAAAATCAAACGGTTTTAGATTCAGTATGTTAATGGCTGTAGCGCATATCATGCGATTTTTGATATATGCAAAAATAACAAAATGGCGGACATTTTGCGAAAAAATCAAAACAAAAACGTGTTTTTTCATCGTTTTTGGCAAAAAAAATAGTAAATATAATTTTAAAAAAATCCTTGATATGCGATATAGCTATAGTTGTAAAGAATATCTGCTTAAAATTTCAGAAGAATCGGTTCAGTAGTTTCGATGATTTTATCAGCAAGCCATGAAAAAAACGTTCTGTCGAGAAAAACGCGTTTAAAGTTTGTTTGGGTTACATAAATACATTCAAAAAAAAATTGTATGTATTTCGAAAGTGTATTTATTAAGTGTAACAACTTTTATGTCAATATCTATAATATAAACATATCAAAAAATTATGAAAATACCCCTTTTTAGCATCTAAAGTGAGAAGACCCCTTAAACGCAAATCTACTATTGGAGTGCCCGTGCAGAAATTTGTTGGCTCTCAAAAAAAAAAATTCTATCGTGATCGCGTGCACACATTTATTCCGGAGCCCCAAGATGTACCTACAGCTCTATATGGAATTTTTAGAGACATCGCAGATAGGGAGTCCTCATTGGGATCCAATTGGATTCTGCACTGTTCCCCGATAAACCCCGCTTGAAAATTCCGACCACGTTGGAATCAAAAACGTGTGAAAAGTCACGAGAAAAAACTCGGCGTGTTGAAACATAACCTGCACGCTTCGTGAACGTGCACGTGTATGCTTATTTCATATCAAAATGCAGTCAAATGAGTAACAAACGATGATTACAGTGGATTTTCGGCGATGTGATATACTAGATGTATAAGATATACTTTTTAAACGATTTATACTTTTTTAAGATAAGATTTATACTCTTTTAAGATCCACTCATTTTGTACATCTATATATGGTGTTTAGAAAATTCAACATACATAACGGTGTTGAAGTTTGTGTTGTTGGAATACAACGGAAATTCTTTCATTCCTCTTTTATTTTCATTATTATTGAAAACATATTCTTGCTAATTTGTGTTGTAGATTTTCAATAAGGATCCTAAAAAACGTTTGAATGTTTTTTCAGCTCAAATCCGCCAAAAAATGCTTGTCAATCTGAAAAAATTATTTTTCGGTGCGTTCCAACGATGCCAAACTTCATCACCATCGTACATAATGCGTTGGGATTCATGAAGAATCGTATCGTATTCTGTTCGATAATCTGAAAACCGCTAGGATTCAAATTGGATTCGTACATTGGATTCCAATGGGGCATCCCGACTAGAATCTAATGTACGAGCGTGAGGTTTTAGTACAGGGATCCATTGCGATGATCCCATTGGATCCCTATCAGGAAGTAGAGACGGGTATGGGAATCCAATTAATGTGGCGCGATATTGCGAGGCGCTTTTCTCGACACAACTTTCTTCAAATTCGCTTGCGGCGCTACTTGAACTAATCTTATCCTCCTCACGTCAAGTTCTCACAGTGTCTCCTTAAAGCGTCAACAGAAGCATGAAATAAATTAAAAAATCGCTTTTTTAAGACGTGTCGTTTTATCGCCTAGGGTTTTAATTTTAATTGGCAACGAAGAATTTGTCAAAATTCCGAAATTTAACCAAGTTATGACGTTTTTCGTGAAGGGTCACATCGCCCATTGCACTGCGGCGAACCGGTCCGCTGCGATTTATCCTTCTTTATTTTGCGTTATTCTCGAAATTATGTTTTATAAAACGGTGTAAGTCGTATCTCAAAGTATATACTTCCGGTTCCCTTCAAATTTGGATGGTCCGTAGATTAGTATAATATTATTTATCATATAACCGGATGTTTTCTTACATGTTTATCCATTTGTTCGTAACAAATTATAAAAGTCTTTTTTGAGTCGAAAATCGGACTTTTTATCTACAGCTTGCCATTTTCGTAATCTTAAACATTTCAAACAAGCATCCGTTCATGCGCAAGTTTTATTATTATAATAAGAGTACATTTTTTCGTTTTTATTCCAGATCGCCCTAGTTGCCAGGACCATTTACAGCAATTGGCAATGCAGTATCGGTGGCACTTTGTTTAATTAATGATACCTTCATTGTTTCTCGATATTTTTAAACAAAAAAACTCAAACTTGGTAAGATTATGTATTGATTTCGTGTGAAATCCCGATTTTCGCATCTCAATACAGTCGCCAAAAATATCGACAACCGACCGGTTTTTTGGGTTCCAAACTTATGCAGATGCGTTAACAGAATTCTCTACAGAATTACGCATAGATTTCTCAATTCCGTAAAGGGGCCGTACGCAAATTACGTAACGCTATTGGGGGGAGGGGGGGTCGGCCAGGCGTTACGGTCTACGTACGTGGAGGGGGGGGTCAAGGTTTGCGTTACGTCACGATTTTAAAACTGCCAGAAATAGTAAAATTTCTGCATGTTCAAGTTTTTAATTTAAACCTCGCGTGCAATTTTACCGTGGACAGCTCACAGTTTTCTATACGCAATGTCAGTTAAGGGAGAAAGTCACTGTGCAAGAGCTTGCACAGTCGCTTTCCCACATCCCGCAAGCAAAATTCGAAGGACATTTTTTTTATGATTCTTAAAAGTACATGTAATGAAAAATATGTTGGCAACTTTTTTATTCACAAGTCCGAAAATTGACGGAGTTATAGTCACTTTGGTGAGAACAGGTAGCGCGACCGGTAAGTGCCCTCAGTCTCTACAGGTGCGGCATCATTTACAATAGATAAAGTACAGGCTCTTATTATTTTGTGAACTATCATGAAGATGAAGAACCGTCATATAGCCTGCGACTAGATACTTCAATGTGAGTATTAATATTCTAGAAAAAACATAACTTTATATCAAGAAACACGGAACGAAAACTTTCAACGCGTTTTTCTCGAAACTAGTTTTTTCGACCTTATCCGAGCGAATACTTAAAAACTTATCAACCGATTTTCAATTTTTTAAAAAACATTTTTGTATCCGCAGTGACTAAGGTTATACGTATCAGCGTTTTTAACATTTGATAATTACTATTTTTAAAGACTGCTTGAATACAGAAAAAGGGCCTTGAAAATAGAAAAAAATGTCCAAACTGTCGGCATTTTGTAAAAAAAAACCTAAATACAAAACGGCTACGCATAACTATAGCTACATTTGTATAGATATCGATAAATTGTTGACTTTTAATTTACAGATAACCTTTTATAAAGATATCGATGGGACAATTAAGAGAATTTTTTTCCCTCGTGAAATCAAGGCATATAACTCGATTAATTTTCAAGATTTTGTCATAAAAATTTGTATGAAACTAGATGAATATATACTTCATAAAATGCGTATAAACCAGATCCTTTCATAATTAGTTATTTCTATGAAGAAAATCGCAATTATTGACGATAAAGCACCTGTTACGTAACGAAATGGGGGGGGGGGGGTTCTGGCCAAGCGTTACGATCCCGTTACGTGGGGGGATTCAAAAATTGGGAAATTTTGCGTTACGACATTTGCGTACGCCTCCAAATCCGCTTCTAGTTGTCAACAAATATATGCAATTTCCCTTTTCCAACATTATAACGTTTTTTCTCTCTTTAATATCTGTCATTTCAATGTAATTTCCTGTCATTTCAATTCCGCACGTATTTCTCTAGCTATTCCCGAGTAGAAATTTGAGTCGGGAAAAAGTACCGCCCCGATCTGCCTTCCCTAGATAATATCAGGATCTGGTCGGGCCTTCCACCCTGGAATAGCCTCGCAATGTAACGCGTCTAAGGCTATGTCCCGATCCGCCGTTCTCTTTCTGGGGAACTGACCAGGAACGGGCCGAAGAACAAGCGGTAAACCACCAGGAAAGTTGTAGGGAATAGGTCGGGAAATAACCAGGAACAAACGAGGAAATTAAAAATAACGTTTCAGCGTTTTTGGAATCCGTGAGGAGGTAAAATCGAGAGTGTATTCAATTTAATATTTCGATAACATATTTTTTGTTGGTTATCTACTTGCTAAGGTAGTGTATGACTGTAAACATCTGCTTGCTCGCATGTCCTGATAGGCATAGGGACAGCAAAAGGTAAACTATCACTATAACGTAAACAGATCACTATCCGACCGCAAAAGCCCTAAAGTGCAAAGGCTTATTTCGCAAATATCGCAAAATCATAAGCGTAAGTGCACTATGTAAACATAGCACGGCTGTACGTGGTACAACTCACAGGACGAACTTTTATGCTCGTGCGATGGTACCTTGCTGAGCAAAGCGCTTCGCTTGTAGCCACCTGGCAGATTATTGGCGAAATACATTCAGGTAATGTCTTCCCGGCCAGAACCTTTATATTGCACAACATGACGACAAGGCGATCAAAGACCACGAATCACGTGCTTTACTTGTTTGCCTCATAAAATAATTTGACCATTCTTTATGCTCAAATCATGAATTATCATAATCCCGGTCTTAATGATAAGCATTGTTATCCTCATCGATTATCATTAATGAAATGAATGCTTTCAATGATAAATAGAATTACAACAGATGTATTAGCTGTATCCCAATTATTTATAAATATCTTTGATGATGTGCAAAGCAAAGTAGTTTTCTTTAGTCCTTAAAGACAGGCTCCACTTTTCAGAACATGTCAATGTTCTGGCCAGGAAGACATTACGTGACGATGTACTTGCTCGCAATGTATCTCGGCCAGAAGATTGTAATTTCCAAACGTAGAGGGTAAGCCGTAAAAAAACGATTTTGCGATCTTCCCGGTCTGTTCCATGAGAGGGCCCGGTCAGGTTAATCAGACAAGTCTGGTCAGGGCCGGACACAAAGTTGGGTATGCCCGGTCACATTTCTGCACGGGATTATCGTGCAGGTTATAAAATTGTTTAGTTTGTTTTTGCGAGGCTAAAACTTGCAGCCTCTTGTATGTCTTTGTATTGTCTTTGTAACTTGTATGTCTTTGTTTCAATGATTGCATACCCATCAAGACATTAAAAATCAACTTCTTTAAATAGATTTTCGGTTTACTTTTTTTGAGACAAAAATTCTTCAAAGTTGCCTGGATTTTTGGGGTTTTTGGCGTGGTTTACCCCAATCAAACCTAATCGATTGCACTTATAGCAGCGATCAACAAATCCCCGTCGAATGATTTTTAAAAGCCAAGTTGGTGGGCAACCTATCGGTGCAGGCGACAAAATCATATACTCATAACACAACAAACTCACGATATCTTTATTCGTGTTTTTTCTCTTCCTCTTTCCTACAGGCGTGCCTGGATCTGCAGAGACATGTGGAAGCGTCCGGTACAATGGTTTCCTGACTCTCGTGATGGCTTAGTGATAGTAACTCGTAATAGTACAGACGCCGGTGTCGCGTCTACTCTGTACTATATACAGCTATAGTAAAAGTGCCGACTCCAAAGTGCATTGCCTCCAACGAAACGGAAACTAAACTTTCCCGATTATCCGGCGCAACCAGCAGACCCTGGTTATACACACGCGCAAGCACGTGAAAGCTCGCAAATTCAGATCTATGCATCGACAGTTGGCAAACAAAGGGGCTCAAACCCACTACTCTAGACGCGTCGAATCGTGTGGGTCGAACGCCATTTGTTAGCTAGCAGCCAATTAAGATATACATGTATATATGTGCACGAACATACACACATCCATATACATGTATATAGCAGAATTTGATGCACGAAGCCCCAACTAAGATGCAAACGATGACGAATAGTTTCAGTAGAATCGCAAGCATCGAACCCTCAGACACACACACACTGGCGAACGTGCAAAATCCCTCGACAAGACCTTGATCATCCAGCAAACGTCCCACCAAGAGATTACAAAATCACAAGAGAGACTCTCGACCTCCTTGATTGTGCGGCTTGTTCGTGAATTATGCGATTCATTGCGGTTCAATTGTATATTGTACCGAGTATAGGACAATTAAATTCGTCCCTATCGAATTCTGTACCTTTTATGTGGGTGTGTGTGGGTGTGTGCCCGTGCTGAAATTTGTTGGAGAGTTTCCAGATCCTATTACATCGTTATAGGGATTTGATGGGGAGGGAGTTCACACGAGTACGTAGAGAGTCCACATTGGAATCCGAGTGGATTCCGCGCTATTTCCCGATTGACATCGTTTGACAATTTTTTATTTGAAATTCTCAACCGGAATTTGTTGGATATCGAAAAAAATATACCCTTCCGTGATTCCGCGTGCAAATTTGGTGGGGAAACCCGAAATGCACCCACATCTCTAGAAGAATTTGTTTGGAACACCGCACATAGGGTGTTCTCATTGGGGATCCATTTGGATTCTGCACTGTTCCCCGATGAACGCCGTTTGAGAATTCTTACCACGTGGGAATCGAAAATATATGAAAGGGAGGAGAAAAAACTCAGCGGGTTGAATCCTAACCTATACGCTTCATAATCGTGTACGTGTGTTGTGATATCATGTCAAAGTGCAGTAAAGTAGATAGCGAACAACAATTACAGTGGATTTTCAGTGATGCGATTCGAATCATGGCGACCTATGGGTCGGGGGGGGGGGGGGGTAGTAGGGCTTGCTACTCAGTACCGCAGCACCGTAGCATTGGGTGCAGAGCCCGTGTGGCACCATGCAGAGGATAAAGAGGGCGACGCGTTAGGCAGGATCTGATCGTACTGGACGAATTCAGGTTCGAAAGCGTGTCGGTGTCTCGTTGAACGCTGTATAGAAAATTCAATGTACAGATTGCGATAGGATCCATCAAGAATCGTGTCGAGTTCTGGTCGATAATGTGGGAATCCTTAAGGACGAGAAGTGAATTCGTACATTGGATACTAATGGGGAAACCCGCTTAGAATCCAACGTACGAGCGAGAAGTTTTAGCAGAGGAATCCAATGCGATGACCCGTTGGATCCCTAACCGGAAGTAGGAACAAGTATGGCAATCCAATTGGATAACTACGACAATTTCTGCACGAGTGTAGGTTTGGATTATTCAACAAGTAATATATTATCTACGTGAGGGTGTCGGTTGAAGTTATTTGTTCCTCGAGGTACATTTTGGCTTGTAGCTTAAAATATAGTCAACTAGCTTTTGGCCTCGATTGCGTGGATGTGAGAAATTCGGGTCATGTTCATGTCGCCACCTCGAAAAAAGTGTAACGAAAAGAGGTTTTGTACATGATGATATTGCAGGTGATTTAAGTATGGATGGGTCGAATTTCAATCAGCGGATGTACTGCATTTCTTAAAACTCATGGAATTTATGCTCAAACGAAACTGGACATACGGAGGGACAAATATGAATTTACTTTTTTTAATACTCTGCATAATGGGTCAAAAGACCTTTGGTCTTTTATTTTCATTTCTCTTTCCTCTCCCTTACGTTGGAAAGAAGAGGTATGTTGAATCATTGAGTGGTTTGTGTATTCAGCATCTATACATGTTCAATTAGTACGTAATACATACGATATATTGGATCAGTTTATAGTATATAATACTATATAACATGTAATATAATATATATGATATTGTTGTATAACAATATGGTATAGCTTCATGTAGCTAGACATTTAGTGAGTGTCTATGTCGGAGGGATATCGTATCAAGGATTATACACCAAGGTCAGTATGAAAAAGATGTTTTCCTTATATTTACTTAAAGCACACGCTTTCTACATAACTTAATACGAACTCATAATCACATAACCAAAAAAAAACCATAAAAAATTCGGTTGAATAATGATTAACCTTCCGTTGACGCACTGGGTCATTTCGACCTAGTAAAATTTGAAATTAAATGCTCACTTTCCCAAAACTGACAATTTTCGATACTTCTTTACAACAATTCAATTTCCTATTTTCCGAATTTCAATTATGCAGACATATTGAGAAGTGCTACTAGTGGATTTCTGACTTTTTATGATAGAAACCAACCGGAGAGTTGTTAATGGCAGGTGGATGGAGTACCTCCGGGTCAATTTGACCCAGTTTGTCAAAAGTCTTGGTCAGAAATAAGTGCGTCTACGGAAGGTGAAAGTTAACGGAACATTTTTCCATTGACTATTAAGGGGTCTGCATAAGCTTAACATTTCATAAATATATTTTTTTATTGCATAGTTTTATAGCCTAGGGTCTTAACAATAATTTGCACTATAGATTTTGTATACATTCCAAAACTCGACCAAGCGCCCACTGCGCTACGGTGAATAGTGTATAATATTATCTCCCTATGACCGGATGATTTCTTTATACGTTTATCCATTGGTAAATAATAAACGATTGAAGTTGTTATTTTGTCCAAAATCGATTTTTTTCTCTAGCCTACCATTTTCGTAATTTTAAAAATTTCGAACAAAATATCCTGTCATACGGAAATTTTGTGTTATACCAAAGGTTCATTTTATTTTTCATTCCAGATCACCTTAGTTGTCAGCGCCACCTGGAACGATTGGCTATACAACAACGGCAGCACTTATTTAAAATAATAACCCTATTGTTCATTAATATTTTTTAATTAAAAAAAACACCCATTACAGGGCTGTTGAGAATATTCAAAATCAACCTGTTTTTCGGCTTCAAGATTATTCATATCCATTGACAAGAGTTTCTCCGAAAATGCGGAAGGGTATCGTATGCCAGTCCTTTCCGAAGAAACTTCGCAAAATGCATGTTATTGAACATTGCATCGTTGGACCCCCCCGAAAATTAATTTTTTCACATTGCCAAAGGATTTTTTGGCGGATTTGGGCTACAAAAATCACGCAAACGTTTTTCAGGATCCTTATTGGAAATCTACAACATAAATTGGCGAGAAAATATTTTCGATATAAACGAAAATAAGAACAGAAAAAAGAATTTTCGTTGCGTTCTAACGATGCAAGCTTCGACACCCTCAAAATGCAGACAAATTCTGGAAGTCTCAATTTTAGTTTTCAACAGAAAGACGGATAATATCTTAATAAATTTGTGAGTAATGATGACTTATGACTAATGATGGTCGACTGAAAAACCTGGATACGGGTTTCGATTTGATTTTTCGCTTTCGATATAAATTTAAACCGATTGCGGAACACGTTGCCCCACTCCAGTGTACACGTCCTTCGATCGTTTCTCCGCGAACGACCACCAAGGTAACTCGGCCAATCAAGCATAAGAAAATTATACTTTTTATCCACTTACGTGTGTATACATCGCGTGCACGTACGAAGAAATGATAAGTGGGCTATGGAGCTTATCACGCGGGTGATAAAAATAGTGGACCTCTAACGAAGCGGCAATAATTCGATGTTTTTTATGCCGAGCCCCAGCCTCCCTCGTGG
Organism: Ophion slaviceki; assembly: GCA_944452715.1. Classification (NCBI taxonomy): domain Eukaryota; kingdom Metazoa; phylum Arthropoda; class Insecta; order Hymenoptera; family Ichneumonidae; genus Ophion; species Ophion slaviceki. The sequence continues at coordinate 41,921,763 of OX101783.1, forward strand.
ACAATATCGGAAAGAGAGAGACAAAAAAATACACATGCTAGGGTTGAAGAGTGAACCCTTGGCTCTCTCTCTCTCTCTCTCTCTCTCTCTCTCTCCCGAAGCTGTGAAACAAGGTCATTGCGCATCTAATGGGATTTTATCATGGCCACTTTCGTATCGATAAATTGACGCGGGAATTCACTACTAAATTACCAATCACGGAGGATTTAACGATTGTACGAATAATAGGAGGGATAATTCGTGAATTATTGGCTCTGTGTACTCTGCAATTTCAAAATACCCAATGATATCCCACGGTTAAACTATGCATACATTTTGCTTTCCGGATACCGGCGAAGAAGAATGGAATCTTCCGTGAAACGACAAACGATGGAAACAATAACCGGCAGTAGTGGACGATAATTGTCCATCCAAATTACTGCGAAATGTTTTTGAACAAAAATAGAGAGGCGTTCAATCCTAAGAAAATCATTGATTAAAGGTCAATCATGCTAAACTGTGTTTAATTGCGCAAAAAGGGGGGAAACAATGTGAGGTTCAAAATAAGTTTTAATGATCCTCTAGGAGGAAAAGTTTCGGAGTACCCTCAACTAGGATTCTTCATTGAGTTTTTATACCCCCCCCCCCGCTCTCTCTCTTTTACACCTTTCAGAAACTTCAACAAGTATCTGTGAGAAAGGTAGAGGAAAAAGAAGCCCCTAATGAGGCAAACATCCCTCTCGTAATTTCTCAGTGGCGCAGTGACGTCAGCGCAACCATTCTGGCGCAATTCTCAAGCCCTTGTGGTCCGTCCGTAACTCACTTTTCTCTCGTGTTTGCTCTCTACTTCTGCCTTGCAACTGCGAGGGCTTGGATGTATGGGGATTTATTTCTATTTTGACTTCTCAACGAAGAGAAAGAGAAGTATTCTCCGGCAGTTGGTGAAAAGGTAACTTTCTCGCGCTCCCCGAGAATGAACAATGAATCTTTCCATTTTCCTTTTCCTAGCTTATTTCTGTCTCGCATTTTCGTTGGCGGCGAAGGGAGAGTGCGGGAAGAACACTACGAGGGCAATAAAGTAATACGACAAGAAGAATGAAGAACGACGATCCCAGATAATTGAAAAAATGAAGGCTCAAAGTAGAGGTCGTGTGAAGAAAAATCCACAAGGACGAGTCCTTAATGGGAGAATGAGTAGAAGAGCCAAATTTCAGAAGGCAAAAAGAAAGAATTGCTGTAAAAAAACGACATGTGAGACGCAAAGAAAGAGAGAACTCTCTCTCTCTCTCTCTCTCTCTCTCTCTCTCTCTCTCTCTCTCTCTCTCTCTCAACGCTTTGTAAATTATTGCCTAATAGTATATGCATACTGAGGCATAATGAACAAATCAATCAATCAATCTCTCTCTTTCTGTGACTTTCTGTGGCGGGCAGCGAGTACGTGGAATAAACTTGAACAACAATCTGTTGTTCAAGTTTATTATAAAGTTGCTAAAGTTGATTGTAATGTTGCTTAAGTCTATTTTAATCTCAATGACAATTATAAGACTCATTAAGTGCCTATAATAGCACCCCAGGTACTTGATATTTTTATGTAAAATGTTTCCTTAAGGGAGGACATCACTGTAACCGCCCATTTTCGACCGTTTCCTTTGGATTTTTTTTAAGAACGGAATAAAATACATGGTCAAAAGAGCTTTTAGGTTTTATAAGGTAGGTATTGAAGTATGTTAAAAAAAATTATTTGTCAAAAGTATACAAAATGGCGGCGCACGAGTCACTATAGCACTACTGTTTTTAGCCAACCGTTTCCGCGGCACGCAGTAGAACTGTAGTAAACTTAGTCCCGGAACTAAAAGTGAAATATTTTCGTTAATTATATTATTTTAAGCAGTCAAGTACGGGGGATGTTAAAAAATAATCAACAGAAAAATAGAGACGAGTTTGAAAAAAATTTCGTTTTTTCGACCATAAATTTCATCTCAAAAGTGATATATTTTATTCAATTTTCGATTAATCGAAAAAAGCGCTCATACTTCACTGTTAAAGCAATCTACGAAGCTAAAGTTAAAATTTAAAGTCGATTGGACGAAAATTGTTCGAGTTCTGCTGCCTTAATAACGATGGGAATTTGGTTATAAAAAATCGTTGTTTTTCATTCAATTCCATGTATAGTGCATAAAATATTACAATTTTTATCAAAATGATTCCAAAGTGAATTTTAATCTTTGACATAAGTTGCATTTCAACGCCCTATCAAAGAAGCCCCATGCACACTCGGGGCTACTTTGACACTTTGAAAAATGTATATATCAAATTGTGAGGGGGTGGTGGAGCTTGACTTTCTTATACATTTGATAGCCAAAGGACACACTGTTCTTTATGAGCAAGAGAAATTGGTATCAGGATGTTAAAAAAAAGTTACCTACAAAAAACTTCTACTCTCTCGTTTCATGTATATAAAATACCCCGGCCTTCGTTCCTGGGAAAAGGGATTTATATTTTTGTAGATAAAGAGCCAGTGGCCTTTATCATGGGAAACTTTCTATTTGTTCGGAGGCCCATAAAAGTGCTTTCTCTTTCACCCCACTCTTCCCCTCTTCTCTGATCCCGAAAAGACAACGAGGAGATGAAGAAAAATAGAGGGGGCGGGGGTACAAAAGAAGCGGGGGGAAAACGTTTCTCATAGCAGGGCTATGAGAAAGAAAGGAGCGAGATTAAAACAAACATAGGGGAACGAGATTGAATCGAGAAATAACTGGGGGAAAAGAAAAGCTCAAAAAAAAGGAAGCCGAGAATGTTAATAGCGGGGGAGGGGGTAAAGATAAAGAACGAAAAGATTGAAAGGAGACGAGAGAGGGAGCGGAAAGCGAAGGGGAGTAGAGAGAATGAACATGAGGAGGAGGCAAGAAAGAAAGCAGCTCACCCAGAAGAAAAAGAAACAGTGGAAAAGCAAGATTAGCGGCAAATGTGATAGGGGAAATGGGGGAAACGTGTAAAGGATAAAAAAAGGAGTCGAATGGTAGGTAAGGGAAAAAGATAAGGGCACTGGGGATAAAGAAAGAAAAGGAAGTGAAACAGAGAAAGAGTCTAACATTCGATAATTTTCAAAAAAAAAAAAAAACATTAGATTGGAGTTACCATAGGATGAAATGTGAATTACCAACTGATGCACCGAATTCATGCACATTTCTAGAACATAAGGCTCTCGACAGTGGGAAAAAAGCAGACATCTTGAGCGTTGTTTTAACTGATATCATGGAAAAATGCTGGAGAAATTGGAATTTAGCGTCTTGTACATAAATTAGAAAAATTGTATCCACGAAGCTCGAAATGTTATCGGCAATTCTGAAAATCTAGTGCAGTAGCAGACGATTGCTGCGATATCGGACGGCAGTTTTCGGCAGCTCGTAACCAAAAACTACGAATTTTGCAATACCGTCGTGACCGTGTCGAAATTTCGCAGCGTGTGATGCATGGCTTCAATTTATTACATCCTAAGGCATACATACAATGAGCTCATAAATGAAGAAAAATCATTCATATTATACATCTTATATAAATAAATAAAAATGAGGGAGTAAAAAAAATGCATTAAAAAATAACCATCATAATTAGGATTCAGTAAACCTGCATAGCGAAGCATGTCACCCAATGGACAATAATACTCCTCCAAATATACCAAAATGAACGGCAAACCAAAAATCATAAGAAAATTGACCTAGATCATACCTTTGACGTAGACCATTGATCATAAGAAATTAGACAAAAAAATTAGAGAGAGGGAGGGAGAGAGAGAGAGAGAGAGAGAGAGAGAGAGAGAGAGAGAGAGAGAGAGAGAGAGAGAGAGAGAGAGAGAGAGAGAGAGAGAGAGAGAGAGAGAGAGAGAGAGAGAGAGAGAGAGAGAGAGAATAAGATTCGAGCGCAGTAAAAAAGATTGGGAAGGAGAATCAGACGAAAGAGTACGCTAAATCCTGAACGAATTTTCCCGTACTCGATCTGTCCCTCCGTAAAATCTCTCGCGATAGAACGCACTGGAAAGAATGAGGAATTTCTCGAAAATTCGAGTTCTACACCCTCGTACAACGCGGTGGCAACTTTTTTCTCTTTCTTTCCAGCCAGAACGGGAGTTGGAGCCCCAACGAGCGTGTGCAAGCGAAAAACCCCGAACGTGTGTCTATACAGACGACAAAGGGATGAAAGTTAGGATAGCGAGTGGAGCGAGTGAAGGGCGATGCGCGAAGCGGGTTGAGAAGAGAAGAGAATGTATATGTGTGTGTACATAGGGTAGGTACAAAGTTTCGATATGCGAGCACCCTTGTACATGCGATATATACATTCAATACATATATTCCTCCAATGAAGTACAGCCGGCATATATCTCGTCCTGGGTGTACGTTTTTCCTTTTTCACTTACGTTTCAAAACGATTGCGGAACAGATGTGATATGATTGACTATACTTTTCAGAGACGAACGCGAGTGGAATAGTAATAAGGGAAGATTTCGACGTTTTGAAAAATTCAAGTGACTCGTCGTAGTTTTTATCCTTCGGGAAAAAAATCACTCGATTTGAAGACCAAAATAAATTTGTCTGCCGCTCGTTCTGAACGGTGTCTCAAAATGACTCGACATTTTAAATTGCGCGCCATTTTTTTGTGGCGCACATACAGTAGTATTGTTTGCGAACTGGTATGGGGAAGTATTGAGGTTTAGTCATGGAGAATTACACGATCGAGCAACGCATAGAAATCGTAATTTACTGCATTGCTACTGTATGTTATTGCAGACAAAGTTCCATAGTCGTGTTATCTCGCGCCACGGTAATGTGAATTGGCCACCACGATTACTTTCAAATCAATAATACGTTTTATTAACACATTGAAATTCCACGTCATTTTGAGACACCATATACATTCGAATCGTAAAAATTAATATCTAAAAAATGATCGATCTTGTTGCTGTGTCGATAATGGTTGTGCAGTTTCTCTTAAGGAGAGGGTAGGGGTTTGCACTTTTGAAAAATCGATTTTTTTTCTTTTCTTATAGTTAAACATTTCAAGAATATAATCCCAGTATTACAAGCCAATCAGAGCAAAACTCTCGAAGTTATTGACTATTTATTCCCGCTTCTTCTCTTAACTTCAAACGGGTTTTTCTCCAAACCACTTTTTCAAAGTCCGTGTTCACTGCCATTTGAAAACTACACGACCGATTTATTTCAAACTTGGTATAAATTTTCAACATATAAAATACCTCCCCCAACGGTTAGTTTGAGATTTGGTTTACATTGCGGGGGTTTTCCACCCCCAAAATGGCGGAATTTTTCGTGAAAAATAGCACTTTTCACGTTACACGACCACCAAAAATTGAGAAATAAAAAAAAATTATCAAAGACCGTTGGGGGGAGGATTTGATGATACTTTGAGTAAATTTTAATGGTACTTGATTTCACACAATTTCTAGCTGAGATACAGTGAACACCGCAAATCATGTTTTTCCAAAGACGTTCTTGGAAAAGCTTTGTCACCGGCTTGTTTGTGGATATTTTCGCGTACAAATTCCACGGAATGTTCGTGAAATGGCACTTAACAATGTACAAAAGGTTTCAATAAATGTACTCTATCCATATAGATGAAAAAAATTCGCAAAAAAGTGTTTTTTTTTTCACGCTGAAAACAATACCCTCCCCTTAATTGTTCGTGAAGAGCAATAACAAAGCCGATTTGAATTTGAGAAATGAAGAAAAAATTTAATCGACCGAGTTTTTGCGCGGGCGACGACGAATTCGTAAAAAAATTCCGAGCGATGGAAACACGTGCGGTAAATACGAGTATACGTAGTCGAAGGACACGTGAACAAATGTATACGTTGGCATGTTCATCGCACGTGACGATATTGTCAATTTTACGGTGCCCTTTTTCTCTCGTCTGTGCACTGACGCGCTATTGCGATACTGGTAATCATACAGGTGTGACAGAGAGACACTGCAACCGAGTGAGGCGATTTCGAGGGTTACGTGCGGTGGCGCAGTACTTCAGGGTGAAGGAACTCAGGCAATGACGTTTACGTGACAATGCGTGTCGATTGTAGATTTTTCTACCCACAATAATAACAAACGTAATGACAGCGACCAAAGGCTGGTAAAATCGTTATTCGATACAAAGTTGTAGGCGAAGCTGTATTTTGTGAAAAATCGTAATGATAATAGACCAAGATGTTTGTATCTATTTTAAATAGACATTTTTAAAAGCATACAGATAGTATGCATGTATCTGAAAAAATGAGCTCGAACAAGGTAGGAAGGAGACAAAGGAGGTCGTCTCCGAGTCGTAAAAATGACAAAAAAGTTATTATCGAACCAATGCTCCAGGGGTCTGCATTAGCTTGACAAAAAAAAACACTTTTTCTTGCATAGTTTTGTAGCCTTCAGACGCGACTTCAATTTTCAACCAAGATTATGCGGTAATACTAAAAATTGACCTAGTTATAACGATTTTTGTGAAGGGTCATTTGTTTATGGGTTTTATGTGAAGGAATGGGTTTATGGGGTTTATGTGAAGGAATGTTTATTTATTTTCGATTTTTCTTGAAACCATGGTTTTTGAAACGTCGTAGGTCAAAATCTATTCGTCAGATTCACTGTAAATTCGGGCACAGCATAGTTTTCAACTTTTTCTATCGCATGGGTGGATGTGTGTTTTTTTATATGTTTATCCATTTGTTAGTAACAAATGATTAAAGTTGTTTTATTTTGTCGTCAAACGCACTTTTTTCTACAGCTTGGCATTTTCGTGATTATCAAAGTTTCGAAAAATGGTCAAATCACCCTGGTTGCCAGAACCACCTACGCCGATTGTCAATACAGCAACCACGGCACTTTGTTTAGATAATAATGACTCCATTGTTTATCAACATTTTTCAATTAACAAAAAACATAAACTTGGCAAGACTATGTATTAATTGCGTGTAAAATCCCAGCTTCTCCACCCCAATACCTTCATCAGAAAAAAAGTATTAAAAATCGACCTGTTTTCTAGGCCCCAAGCTTATGCAGACCCGCTTATAACGCGTAGTGTGCGTTATTCATGGCCGTTTCTGTCTACGTGTTTCAATGTTACTAGCAACTTTCCTTCACGGACGATAGCCGTGTAGAAATTTGAATCGAGAAAAAGTCCTGCGCCTGATCCCCCTCCCCTAAATAATAGCAGGCCATGGCCAAGCCGCCCAGCATCGATCAGGTTCGCCACGTAACGGGCCTTAGGCCAGGCCCCGAACCGCCGTTCGCTTTTCCGGGAACTGATTGGGAACTGATTAGAAACTGGACAGAACAACGATCAAGTACTGAAAAGGCTTTTGGCGATTAACCCGAGTAAAATAGATAGTATTCGGTGGTAAACTGATACTTATTATCCCTTTGCACTCGAGTGGTGATTCTCGCTCATCTTTCACTATCCGAGCGAAAAAGACCTCGAGTGCAGAGAGTTATTTCACAAACGTGAAATAACTCTCGAACGTTTATCCTCGTACGACGGTACCATGCTTACGCGAAGCGCTTCGCTTGTAGCCACGGGGCGGATTGTTGGCAAAATACATTCAGGTAATGTCTTCCCGGCCAAAACATTGATATTTCCCAACATGGTGACAAGACGTTAAGAAACCATGAATCACCTGCTTTACTTTTTTGCCCCATTAAATAATTTGGGTATTCGTTATGCTCAAATCATTAGGTATTGTGATCCCCGTATTTATGATAAGCATTTTTATCCTCGTCGATTATCATTGATAAAATGAATTTTTTCAATGGTGAATAGAATTACAACGCATGTATCAGTTTCATCCTAATCAATTATAAATATATTTGATGAGGTGAAAAGCAAAGTAGCTTTAAACAGTTCTTAAAGACAGCCTCTATTTTTTCGTTGCAGTTCAACAATGCAGACTGCAACGCCATTAGAAACCTGCAAGGGTATACGTTGGAACTCAGGAAATAAAACATAAAATATTACTCTCTCAGATATTAAATATTAAATTATTAACAGATTCGCCGTAATTATTAAGAAATTGAGAAATTTTCTGCGCGAGGTCTGCAACTAAAATTTTATCCCGCCATCCAGCTGCCTTTCCATCTCTTTCTTACCGTTCACCGCGCACTATAAGTTCTCTACGAACGAGGGTTTTTCTTGGTCCAAAAAAAATGGGATGCATGGAGAATTCACCGGATAAAAAATTATATGCTATACGGTACTCAAAGTGTTGTATCTGCAGATTTGCGTTTTATCTCTCAGCTCATTCTCAAATGAGAATCCCGATATTACTTTTTTTCACAGTAATGTTACAGCAACAAAAAAGTCTCGAGATAAAACTCTCCGCAGTAGCTGCACGCATACTACCATGCACCCACACACACACACACACGCGTGCGCGCGCGAAGGCATTTGCGAAAGCTCCGCGGAAGGAAGCGTTCGTAAATAAAATAATGCCGAAAAGGTGCTTCCGAGAGAGTAATAAAGATGATAATAATGTCGAGACGAGGATGCACAGGCAGAATAATAATACGTGCAAGTGGTATACGTATTTAGAGTCCGCGGAGAGACACGATTCGTAGACGTGACACAGTGTGCAGTGAAACTCCGAAGAGACACATTCGGGGAAAATGGAATAGCGTAGAGAGACGTCGAGACAGAATGAAATTGGAAATTATACGGGGCGAGAGAGTAAGAAAGAGAGGGACGTAAGTGTATGGGGCGAAGCATTGGACAGCGAAACGTCGTTCTCGTGTACCTTCAAGAGTAATTTACCGTGTAGCATAACAACCTTCGTGGTGAATGAACAAATATTCTGCCCGGTCCTTCGTCGAGCTTCTCCCAACTTTTTCCTCATCCATGGCAAACTAAAAACATGTACACTGAGAGAAAAGATCATGGTGTTCACAAAAAAAACAGCCATAGTAGAAAAGGGGATAGGAAAATTCGCTATAGTTCATTGACACCACAATCATAATATAGTTAAGGCGGTCCTCTAGTTCCTCGGGTCGAAAAAATCGATTTTTTTTTCATAAATCACATCTACAACATGTGTAGAAAATGTGTGCCAAAGGATTTTTCGATGTTCGAAGTGGTTCGCAAGTTACGGCCCTGGAACGAAGCAGGTATACGGAGCAGGTATACTTTCAAACGCGTTTTTCTCGAAACACCATTTTTCGAAACGGTGACCACGATATTTCAGAAACTACTGCACCGATCTTGTTCAAATGTATACAGCATCTTTAATATGTTATAAGCCAGCGATTGAACTAGGATTATCATGATTGCTTCGATAGTTTTTTTTGTACGAGCGAAAAACTTACGAAAAAATGAGTAAAAAATAGAATGTAATTTTCAAAAGTGTATAAAAAAAGTCAATTTTTGTAATTTTGAATTCACTCTAGTTCAATCGCTAGTCTTAAATATGAAGATTAAAATGCCGTTTGGTTTTTTGATTTCAGATAAGCAGAACAGCCGCAATCTTGGTCACCTCTTTTACTTGATGTCTTCCTGTCGGCCACTATAACTTTTATTCTATTATATATTTTGACTTCAAAAAATTTGTAAAGCTTATTTAAATGTTAATAAAGATTATGCAAAAACAATGAGATTGATTATTTCGATGCTTTGCCCGTAAAAAATTATTGAAAAAGCCGTAAAAAACAGCCGAGAAACTAGAGGACCGCGTTAATAAAACTATAAGGAAAAAGTATGTCTAAAGGGATGATTTGTTTGACTGCCTATTATTCCTAGAATAATTATTAACTATTGTAAAATGCTTGACAATATAGATACGATTAATTAAGGAGGTACACCAGCTTCATACAATGTTGCCATGCTAAACCATGGTAAAATTTCAAAATGGTGATAGATCAATAAAATTTGGTGAATATATTCTTTAGTATTATATATGTCAATACAATTTTTTTCAGATTTTTTCATTGTGCCGTTATCGAGTAATTGAACATTGAAGTTCACGTGTATAAGCATAGCGTTTTTATAGATATAGGTATATATTCCGGGTATAAGAATAAACGCTTGTGAATTATTTGTAAGAAAACGGCACAACCAAAAAATCTGAAAAAATTTGTATCTACATGAATAATACTAAAGAATATATTCACCAAATTTTATTGATCTATCACCATTTTGCTGAAGCTGGTGTACCTCCTTAAGTGCTATCACAAAATAGGTAGACAAATACTAATGCAGCATACTGTACGTTAGGTTTTGTTCAGTCAAACTTCTACTATTCTTTTCAAATGTGTACAATGCATGTGGTTGACATTATCGTTTGTCGAGTATAATTTGTTAACATCTTGACCACCGGGGTGTCCAAGATGATGCCCCGGATCATCTTACCCCCATTTTGAGATTGATTTATTTTGGAGAAATCAGGTAAATGTTTAGTTTACAACACCGGAGTTTACAACACCGTTATATATATGTTAATCATAGGTATACAACATAAACTGAACTTACAAGTAAAATTACCTTTGTACTATAATTTTTATCTCACCCAACTACAATTAAACTAAACCAGTCTTCTACGGCCACTCTTAAATTACTTAGGTATATCAATTATTATTTGTGAGATCAATTTTCCGTTAGTAGTGTAGTTTGAACATAAGTAGACATTCTATTTAACAAAAATAGAGTAGGTACGTTATTTGTGTACAATTTGTGATTCCCTTCTATGTGTACACCTAGAGGGGAAGTATCTTGCCCCAAACTCAACTTTTTCATTCATTGCTCGGCAACATAACATATAAGTATTCCACTGCTACCACGCTAACCAACGGGCGCTATGTTTTACCAAGGAATATCACTACATAGCGTTAATAGTTTTGTCGCTATTGAAAATGATCATCTTACGTCGTGGGATCAACTCGTACACCTTTCCCCTACTGTGCGTATAGCAGGTCGTATCATATAATATGGTACTCATCACTTTTGCGATGCTTAAAAATCCACTTATGCGGTGACTTATATTGCAAAAAGAAAAAATCTGTCCAATTTTTTTACCTAAATCGGAGGTATAGCCGGAATTCCTTTTGTCTTAAATGCCATGTCTGCAAACAACATGCCACAAGCACTCGATAGCGTAGTTGCAGCGTGAGTAGTACTACAAGCAGAAGATAGGCAGGTGTATTGTAGGCCCAATTCCATATGTAGGCAAAATATTTTCTTCAAAATAAATCATTACAGGAGCCCAGGGAATGACGAATAATAATAAAATATCATCGAGGTAGAACTCTCGGTTGCGTATTTTATTTCATTTTTTATTTATGAAATATTTTGTGCATTTCGTAAACGGGCATCGATACCTTGAACCAACACTTGAACAACACAGCAAGTACGCATATGGCAGGTCGTATCTTATAATATGGTAAAAATCACTTTAAACATCGTTGCAAATCACTGTATACATGTCTATATACAATCAACGTATTCATAATTTAGTCCTGTTCACTACTAAGATCTTGGGCAACTCAATTATTGATACTATCAGAGAATATCCATTTTTTAAAAACCTACTATATCATATAGCATTGGACAATACACGTATGCTTGTAAGATTGGTGGTTGCGGTTAACATATGTGTATAATTCATGCAACTGCTAAACTATCAATAAGCAGTACTATACTTTTGGTAGTAACTATGGCTATAAAATATTATCGTCCCCTCAGGGAAATATGAAATATAGTTAAAACATAGTTGAAAACACCGCACATTTCTCTCAATGCATAATTTCCCCTTTTTGCAACCATACTTTCTCGCTTTTTTTCCTTCTGTTTTCTTTCTTATCGACGAGAAATATACAAAAGACAAAAGATTCGAACGACCGTGTTATTCGAGGAGCGAAATTGCGAGTCTTATCAGAAAATATGTACGAGCCCGCAGAACGCAGTGGTGAGTGCTCGAGCAAAAGAGGAAGAGAATAAAAGTAAAGTGGAAGACACAGCTCTTTCCTCTTTCTTTCTCTCCCCCGCTTTGTGCGCTGTAACAAAAGTGAATAGAGTGGGCAATCTCGTGTTCTACACGGACCCACACACGAATGTGCATTGTGTGTAGAAGCGTTGCGTGCATTGTATGTGTAATATATCTGAGATCCGTTTTATTTATGCAACGTGGGCTATCAGCACATCCGGCTGTTTTGAGGAAGGTCCTTCAATTTTTTTCTAACGATTCGTTGGTTTTGGGGGCAGGACGATGGGCTGCTATGGGGATTGTCCGGGAAGCCGAAAGGATTCAAATGCACCTTTCAGCATATACGTATCAACCTACCCTGGAAGAAGAAAGGAAAGCTGACACAAAGAAAATTCATTCGCGACCCGAATTCTCACTGTTGCCCAGTCTTCCTCTTGCTCTCTCCCTCTATCTCTCTTTTCCTGTCCCTCTCCGCTGGGTATTGCAAGTTGGGAAAATTCTTCGGAGATTCGTGAAGCTGCGGGGCCGAAAACGAGCGTGGAATGCACGAGGAACGAAGACTATCATTTTCGTCACGATGCGAAAGGGCGTAACGCGCACGTACGAATGAGAGGTTGTCATTCCGACGCGGAACTATAGCGCCCGTACGAAGATACCTACACCCTGGTGTAGGTATCTCCGTATCTCCGCGAGAGCTTTTATAACCCCCGCGCTGTGCGTTATATCGTGGCCTCGTGAAGAGTATATAGTGCTCTCACGCGGCAATACTGCACGTGATGCTCGGAGATAAGAGCGAGCGCGCAAGGGAGCAAAAGCGAATACAGGTAACGAGCTTGGAGCAGACTTGGGGATGAGAGAAGTTAGTTTTGGGTTAGCGAGCGAGTGTCTTCTTGTGTCAACGTGATCTGTCAACAGGAGAAGAACCCGAGCAGAAATTTGTTCAGGGTGAAATCCGGACCGGATCAGGCTGCCACAATAGCAAATCCGGGCCGGGTCAGGCAAATTTAGTCCGGCCCTGATCAGGGATGTAACGCTTTTGCAAATTCAGGTCCGGATCAGGCACCTTATCAGGCTCTGATCAGGCGCTTCATCAGGCCCGGATCAAGCAACTTATCTTGTTGCGGATTACGAAATCTATGTATACTTATCCATGCGAGTCGGCAAAGTTCAACATGTGGCAAGTAAAAAAACGGAAACAATTGAAACATGCTCATTGGTATCTGTCGATCGGAAAATGGTGTGTTTGGATACGAGCAACAACGACACGGAAGAAAAGATCTGGGTGATGTCTCTTCTCCACTGATAACAGAAAAAAAATACGAGCTTCGTTTCGCATTAAATATATTACAAAATATAAAATTTAAGAGAATAAAAATACGTATGTATTTTTAAAAATGCATTTCTAGACTGACTGTATGGTTGTGCGTTACAATCAATCGTAAAAAATTGATTAAATTGTTCTTCAAACTAATAATAATCTCTATTTTATCATTTTATTGCCAATATTTTAGCTTGTCCGGCGCAAATCAGGGGTGCCTGATCAGGGCGCCTTATTAATGCCTGATAAGGCTCCTATCCGGCGCAAATCAGGCGTGCCTGATCAGGGCGCCTTATTAATGGCTGATAAGGCTCCTATTCGGCGCAAATCAGGCGTGCCTGATCAGGGCGTTTTATTGATCCCTGCTCAGGCCCCTGTCTGGCTCAAAGAAGGCGTGCCTGATCAGGGCGCCTTATTGATCCCTGATCCGGCCCTGATGGATCCTCAGGCAGCCTAATTAGATTTCTGCTCGGGAAATAGCAAAAAGGGTGGATGTCGATGGTGACGAGCGAAGGGGGCGATTTTGTGCGGAACAACACGTAAATGGAATACGAAATGACAAGGGATAATCCGATGACCGCAGATAGATGGATGAAGGGAATGGGAAAGGGGTTGAAGGATGTATCAGAGCTTTGGCGAACCGGCTACCATGGTGATGAAAATTGCGGATGCAATAGTTCGTTTGTTCTTAGGACGTATGATACATGTGGAATCGAACCACTAACCAATTGCGCAATAGTACTTTTAATTTATGAGATTGGAGTTTGCATCGTTGGAATGCAACGAAAATGATCTTTTATACGCTCGAATTTTGTATTAGCTAATCTTTATCACGAAAATCCGTCAATCAATTTTTTAACGGCTAATTAAGAGGTCTAGAACTTGAGTATGAAAAAAACTTTGCGAAATTATAAAAACGAGGATATCAAATTATTAAAAAAGAATTTTGGTTGCGGTGCAACGATGCAAACTTTACGACCATTTCAATTTGCAGTTATTTTGCATGGGATCTTGTGGAACGTTGCATTACTCTCGTAATCGCGAGAAAAAGTATGTCCAAAAAAATGTTTGGGAATGTTTTAGACTTTTCATGCGGCTAATTTATGTAAGAGAGAAACTTTTTTCAAAATTTTGCAACATACTGAGATTATGAATTCAGCAAAAACAACGAAGGAATAAGTTTCAAGTTCAGGTGATATATTTGAGAATCTCTAGATCCGGCAACTTTCGCCACTTTTTCTACCGCAAACCAGCTCATCATAGTCACACTAAAAAATCATTGTCCCAACTGCTTTTCCATTTTTCATTCTTGATGTATTTCCTTGATGAGCCTTTCCTCCACTTACAAGCTTGGAGTTCATCTCCTTGATGAGCTGGAGAATTAAGAACGACGCGCGGGAGCGCTGATGTGGCCGCTGAATAAAATATGACGCCGAATGAAGAAATTATTTCGCTCGCACGTTCGCGCGGAGTCTCCGCTTAATTCCTCTGTTCATATAGAAGTCGAGAAACGTGGAAAAGAGGCATGAAAAGATTATGGTCCTGAGAGAATTCCACGGTGAGAAGTGAATGGAGCGCGGAAAACGCCACGATAGGAAGCGAGTACTCCTGTCACCTTTTTGTTTTATTATTTCGACGGTACACGCATGGCTTATTTTTCCTGAGCCGATTGACAATTTAACGGGTTACACCTAGCTCTGGCCGGAAGAAGAGAAACTTTCGTGAATTTTTCGGGAAAAACGTGTGGAGGTTTTCGATTTTTTTACATTAAGGGGTCTTCTCACTTTAGACGCTTAAAAAAGGCTGTTTTGATGCATTTTTTTGATTGGTTCATGGTAGAGACATTGATATAAAAGTTGTTACACTTAATAAATACACTTTCGAAATACATTTTTTTTTAAATATTTATTTAAGTCACCATTCATAGACGAAAATGGTAGTTAAAAAAATGTCTTTAAAAAATTGTAGGTCTGCGCTATTGATGAAATCTCGGAGATGGATCATCCGAAACAAAAAAATCAAACGGTTTTAGATTCAGTATGTTAATGGCTATAGCGCATATCATACGATGTTTTATATATGAAAAAATAACAAAATGGCGGACATTTTTCGAAAAAAAAAACGTTATTTTTCACTCTTTTTGGCAAAAAATAGTAAATATCAAAATTTAAAAAAATCCTTGATGTGCGCTACAGCTATAGTTATAAAGAATATATGGTTAAAATTTCATAAGGATTGGTTCAGTAGTTTCGAAGATTTTATCAACAAGCGGTCGAAAAACATTGTTTCGAGAAAAACGCGTTTAAAGTTTATTTACATTACACAAATACATAAAAAAATGTGTTTTTTAAATGTAATTTGAAAGTGTAACAACTTTTATATCAATATCTATAATATAAACCTATCAAAAAAATCATGCAAATAGCTTTTTTTAGCGTCTAAAGTGAAAAGACCCTTTAAAGCATATGGTTTTCAGTACCTTTCACAATTTTTGTATTGACAAATATTTATATACGTACAATGACTTTTGGAGACCGCTGTTTGAAAAACGTCCTTCGCGGTGACCACTGCTACTCGAAAACAAATCGTCCGAAATAAAAAAATTTAACGCAAAAAGTTTTTCCCTGAAACGATATAGTACTTGGACGTAGGATTTAATCAAATATTGATTTTTGAAAAACTGACCGCAGTCCAAAGTCAGAGCATCGACTTTCCGTTTAAAAAACGCCCTATTTTCGGCGGTAAAAAAACTGTGCATAAAAGAAATTCCTACGTTTGAACACTGCTTTCTGATATATGAAAGAAATTTGTAAAATTTAAAATTAATCGTAGCTGTGATTTCCTGAGATATCGTGGTCAACCATTATGAAAAAGTATTGTAATTTTGAAAAAAAAACCTGCCGTAACCTGCCCATAGACGCCCATGGCTCCCTCAATTTTTAACGGATCGACTTAGATTTTCAGAGAATATTTTTCCAATGTTATACTTTAAGAATCTATCGAAAACCAAAAATCGATATTTTCCAAAACGTGAACTAGGTGTAAGCCCTTAAAACGAACGGGATTCTCATTATACTCGGTTGTTCCTCGTGTTTATTGCGATAGTCAGTCAGTCCTCATCAAAATGATTAATTGTATACGTTTCTATCCTCGCAGTGGTAAAGGCCAAGGATAATCTAAGTCCTTCCATGCCTTGAGTTCTTCCACACAAGAACACACACAGGATATTTTGGACCCGTTATACATGAGTGATGTTGACCATCGACGCACCCGGCTGTTTTAAGGACGGTCCTTAAAATTCTTTTAAATGTATTGTTTTCCTCAGCGTATAGTACGGCCCTTTGCATAAATATGCTTACGTCTATTAGAAGATGCTTCTTAACCCATCGGGATTTGCGTAATGCCAAGTATCGGGACAATCGACTACCAAGAGGGCGGGCCTCAAAGTCGGCAGTCTTCAAAATCATCTTTCCATATATCCACACATCCACAGACGCACACAGCTATGTCACCGGGAAACTCTCATGGTAGACACATAAATTCTCTGGCTGGGCGCAAATCAAGCGCACTTAATGCATTCAGGCCAAAACGATAAACTGAATGCGACGCCGACATTCCCTTCGTGCTAGTGTGCGCGAATCTCACGCCGTTGCATTAACATGTGTTGTTCCCTCAATGTAGTGTCCCGGTTTCAACCCCTCTTTGTACCAAGCTCTCTCTCTCTCTCTCTCTCTCTCTCTCTCTCTCTCTCTCTCTCTCTCTCTCTCTCTCTCTCTCTCTCTCACCCCTTTTCCGTTCGCATCTTGCTCCCTTTCTGTCTTATTCTCTATCTCTGTTTCACTGCTCCCTCTATTCCTCCCTCCGCTTATCCGTCTCTCTTTCTCTCGGCCTTCTCTGTATCACACGTTTGTACTGTCTAGCATTCCGCGATCGATAGACTCGCACGTACCCTCTCTCCATTGCGCTCCCTCGCTCTCTGTCTTTCGATATCTTCCTCTTTACGTGTCCTTCATATCCGGATTTCGTCTACGTTTCTATGCTCTCGAGGACTCGAAAGCAACGTCAATTTATAGATATATATGCACCAAAAGCTCCGTAAGCACGAGTGATTTGTAATTTGACCCTGAATTACAAATTATCAACCCTTTATACGACCGTGAGACTGTTCACGAAATCCCATATTGACATTTGATCCTTTTTCGAATCAACGTCACACGATGGCTACAAACCGCTCTATGGTTTCTAGTGCAATTCGTGCAAAATGACGTTAGTTGGAGCAAAATTTGTTCGAAGTTCACTTATCGCGAGATTGCAAGATTCGAGTGTGCGTGAAGTTTGCGAAAATAAATGAAAAATATCACAACGACAAACGGAGTGTGAAAAATGTGGCGTGGCTTTGTGCATACAACAAGCAAAATAACTGCTTCAAAGCATTCCTTACATCATAAAGAATGTTACGACACAAAGTAAGATCTCTGATACACTCCCTTTAATGTTTTATTCACTAGCCCCATGATTAAATTTTGGAAAAACTAAATAATACGTATTTTTTAATTTATTAAAACTTACTATAAAGTAAACTATTTTTAAATTGTTTCGATGTTGAATTATGAAGGGTAAAAGAAAAGAACATGGAATTATGAAATGAATAAGCTCGAAATTCGACGATAATCATGATAATTTGGCTATTACGAGTTGTTTCTCATCGTCCAAACAAAATGACCGTAACCCGTTGAATAATTCTTAAATATGCGATAATAATTGCCGATGCTTGGTGATAAAGGGCGTAGAACCATTTTGACGCGACAAAAGACTGATTATTACCTGATAATCATAACAATTATACTATTAACCCTGCGTGTCTACACTGGGTCTCTAAAGGAACAGTAAAAATTTCAAACTCGCCGATTTACCGCATTTTTACTATACTTTAATCTTCATTAACAACGCTTTTTCACTTTTGCCTTTGGTATTTTCTGAGCCATGCAGTAGACACTTCGAGAAGTAACACTCAATTTTTTCAGATTTTTTTAAAGCTTCACAAACTTTGACAACCCGATTCTTCTCTAAATGACCCAGTTTCCGAACCCAAGTGTCCGAGTGAAAAATATAGTGTACATACCGAGGGTTAAGAATGATTTCCTATCATTTAGAAAAAAAATGATCACGTTCTTATAAATTTATTCCATATTTATCGCAGCACCCGTTCATTGTATACACCCGCCCCCTGAACGTTTATTGTTTATCCGCCCTAATAATTCATTATTCATCCCCGGCTCCGTCCTCAAGTTATTCCATACCGCGGTCAGCTTCGCCAGACACCCGTCGTTGTACTCTTTCTCCATAATCTTTGATTATCCAAAAGGTGTTAAAGTTTGGATCGCTGTAATGCAACGAAAACTATTGTACTTGGAGTTTGATACTTTCAGTAGTATCCAAAATCATATTCAGCAGATTTAGATTGCAGACCGCTGAATAATAATCCTAAAAAATGTTTGCTTGATTTTTATAGCTTGAATCTGCCGAACGGAATTTGGGATATTAACAAGAAATCATTTTCCTTACAGATGCAAACTTCAACGTCATGATAATCTGCTCCTCATTGAGTTTAGATTACACAGTTGACCGTCAAACTTGAATGAGAAAAAAATAAAACGCTGATTTATTATTTTCCTGAGATGAAGGGAGAGCAAAGGGATGAATAGGGGGCGGTATGGTCGAGAGACGAGAATAAGTAGGGGACGCTATTGTAGTTCAGTGGGACGACGAGCCGGCTCTGAACTATGGTCTGGCTTGAATATGAAGTCCGCGATGTATCGGAAATGTCGGACCGTCATAGCAAAAAAGAGAGCGTGTTGTCTCCGACAATAAGTGGTATCGTCGGTTCGGTCCTACGCCCGCGCACTTTGCGCCGTTATAGTCTCACAGTCATAATACGGTTACACGCGTGTATAATCGATTTCGAACAAGTACCGCTTCACAATGAAGTCCATCCACTTTCTTGTTGTACCATGTACGAGAAAAATAAAATTCCAGGCAAAATCTCTTCTTTCATTCGTTATCCCTTTCTCATTGCATCTGGGAATAACATGAAGTCTGCAACATCAAGATCGTATAAGTCTCCAACACGTTTGTGGTACTATCTCAATTTTTTCCTACACAGAGTTGGAACACACGAAGTCATCATGCATATTTGTATCACCATGGTAGCATTTTCCTGTCGCAGGATTTTTATTTTTTACATAGATGTGTAAATATACCCGATAAAAATTCAAGTTTGGCATTCATTGTTTTCGAGAGAAACAAGAATCTTAATCTGAACAATTGAACGGAGTTTCTTATGAACAGTCGTCAGTGACGATAGAATTTTAACGTCAATGAGCAAGGTTGTATCTCTGCAAGAGATATTAGCTGGGACGAAATTCACGATTTTTCATAATGGTGTTGAAGTTTGCACCATTGGAATGCAACGGAAGTTCTTTTTTATTTTCTAATTGCCTTATTTTTTATTATTATTCGAACTATTCTTTTGTAAATTTATATTATAGATCGATAAATAAGTAGCTTCAAAAGTGATTGAGGCATTTGTGGAAGCTAAATCTACCGAAAGAAATTGATGTCATTGAAGTGTGCATCGTTGGAATGCAACGGTTTTTTTTTACTGTAGTGCCCGTCTTTTTGGCATGTTCAGGCTACGGTCCTAAAGGTCCTCATTAGGTCCTAAAGGTCCTCATTAGGAATCCAAAACCTAAAACCGCAAAAGAAGAGTTAAAATAGTAATAAAAACAGAGAAGCAAAAAAATAAAAAAGGATTTTTGTAGCATTTCAACGATGCAAACTTCGATACCATAGAAATTGAGGCAATTCAAAAATATAGTTTTCATTGCACTCCAACCATGCAAACGTCATTTTTTATAACAGACTGCGCTAAGTTTGTCCCGATTTCCAGCCCAGTTGGTCTCGCAAACTTCGAGGTTGAACTTTCGTTGGACATTTATATACCTCAAAGAATCAGTATTCTTCAGCGTTCGTCAGTAAAGCGCTCGTCAATGCTTGAAAAAAGTCTCACCTTAGCAGTAATGTGTATTCATTTTTTTCCAATCGACAATTTAACAAAAGACCTTTCGTTTACACAAAGTGCAGGATTGTATTCCATGGGGTTGAAATTTGCATCGTTGGAACGCAACGAAAATTCTTTCTCATTTCTTATTTCCATTGTTATCCAAAATCATACTATGCAAATTTTTTGTAGATCGCTAATTAAGAATCCTAAAAAATATTTGCGTGATTTTCATAGCTCAAATCTGCCAAAGGAAATATGGGAAATTAAATAAAAATCACTTTCGTTGCATTCAACCGATGCCAACTTCAACGTCATGAATTTCATTCGTACAATATCTGCGGAAAGTCTCATGCCTTCTTCCTCGTCACATTTTTACAAAGTGACTTTTTTTTTAAGCCATTACTTTATTACACACTATAGCAGAAATGCGTGTGCATATAAATGTTGCAGTTCACCTCAAGTTTGGACCCACATTCGTTGCATTATAGTATACGTGAAGAGGAAAAGGAAAACCACTTGCTCAATTCTCTCTCCCTTTATCTTACTTTGCGCCCTCGCCGTGTCCATCTTTGCATATCGCAGTGAAAATTCTGGATAGTCTATAGCTCGGTACACGAGCCACCCTCCCTGTTCCAATGTGTTACAGGTATGTGGGATCGGTTGCAATGTGTTACATGTGCGTTTATATATAGGCGGAGAGTGAAGAGAGTAGTGAGAAAGAAAGAGAGAGAGAGAGAGAGAGAGAGAGAGGGAGAAACGGGGTCCTGCAAATCGATACTAACTCCTTTCCGTTTTGCATTGCTCGTTGAGTGTAAAAAAGGCCAACATAGAAAAGAGTCTACGGCGAAATTTCTGATAGCTGCTAAAAAAATCATTAAAAATTCCAATAGTCCACAAAATAATAAGAGTACCCCACAACATTCACTTGTTGAAGGAAAAAGGTTTTGCAAATTTTTTTTATAATCCTTGTCCACTTAATCGCAAAACTCGCAGACTGTACTGTGAGCACCGCGAATTTGTTTTGATAATTCTTTCGGAGTTGTAAATTCCGATACGCGTGATGGCGACGATGCTTGCCGGGTACGTTACACTATAAATGAATAGAGTGCCACCGTTTTCATAAAAATAAAATAATTATACACTGATGTAGAACAAAATATACAATTTTTAATATTGTTAAATAAAACGGCATACAGTCTTTGAATCTACAAATATTACATAGAGAAACTACCCGAGTAGAAATCTTGCTCCAGCTACAATAAGCACCTGATCAGGCATCCTGACTTCTTTTTCCAGCCTTGATCAGAATTTTTTATCAAGCCCTGATCATTTTTGAAACACAATCCCTGACTTCCGTCTGATCAGGGTAAAAAATCAAGGCCTCATCAGGATAAACTATCAAGGCCTGATCAGGGTAAAAAATCAAGGCCTGGTCAGTGTAAAAGATCAAGGCCTGATCAGCGTAAAAAATTAAGGCCTGATAAGGGCTTAATTTTTCACGGCTTGATAAAAATGAAAAATCATATGATTTTTCACGGCTCAGGATAACCGATTTTTTCCTGAAATAAAAAATACAACGCATACACAAAAGAGAAAAAGGTACCACTTTATAAATAACGCTGATCGTTTATTTTTTAATCTTAATATAAAATTTATCACATATATTTTTCACATATATCTATATGGAAAACAAACATCATTTTTCTTGTATTTGTAATAGAACAAAAACTCGAAATAAACTAAGATATATCACTGTATTATATTCCACTTATCATCCCGAAATAAACTAATATATTTTTCAAACAAAAACTTAAGAAACTTCGTGAATAAAGTAAACAGAGCTCAACGTTTTTATGACCAGACGTTTCTAGGAAACGTTATATTGGGCGTTCTGTTCGTTTTTTTACGCGACGCTCGAAACTTGTCCCAGTCTTTTGCTGAATTAATCAGGCCTTGATACCGCTCCAACAGCTTGTCCAATTTGCTTCGAAAGAACTTCTATTCCGTGTTCCCTATATTTCGAAATGACAGCCACTGAAAAATACGAAAATGTTCATCCCACTTAGAATTCAATGTCTACATATATATCTATATAAGGTATGCACATTATTTTATTAGGGTGGCACAAAATTGAGCTCTATTTTTTTTTCCTTTTTCTCACCATCCAATTATCTACTTTAAAGAAGAAAAAAAATTGTTGCAAAAGCTGCGAGCGGTCATTTTTTAACGAAAATTAGAATCGAAGCAGGAGAGCCCGTACAGCGAAGACCAACCAAATAATGGTGAGTTGACAGCGTAGTGCAGTTCAGTGAATGTAATGTCCATCCGAAGTGCATTTCTTATGGGCTAACTTGCACCGATGGAAATACTTTCACTTAACTGAACTATGCAGTCAACTTATCATTATTCGGTTAGCCTACACTGTCCGGGCCCGTAGCGAAGACTAACCAAATAATGGTAAGTTAACAGCGTAGTGCGGTTCAGTGAATGTAATGTCCATCCGAAGTGCATTTCTAATGGGCTAACTTGCACCGATGGACTTACTTTCACTTAACTGAACTATGCAGTCAACTTGTCATTGTTCGATTAGCCTACGCTGTCCGGGGCCGTACAGCGAAGGCCAACCAAATAATGGTAAGTTGACAGCGTAGTCAGTTCAGTGAATGTAATGTCCATCCGAAGTGCATTTCTTATGGGCTAACTTACACCGATAGAATTACTTTCACTTGACTGAACTGCGCAGTTAACTTATTATTATTCGGTTAGCCTGCGCTGTCCGGGCTAATCAGCACCGATGGCAAAACATTTACCAGATTGAACTACACTGTCAGCTTACCATTATTTGGTTGGCCTACGCTGTCTCTTCTTCTCCTCTGACAAAGGAGACGGACCAAGTAAAGAAACATAAAAGCGATACACAAAACAAATATAAATCTACTTACATAGTGGTAGCGCCAACACATGCCAATCCTCAGGAATTTCGAGTTGTTCCTCGCTGAGAGGATCTGTTCCGGATCTGTCAAATGTATCATAATAAATATTTCAACCAACGCATATATAATTTGGCGTATGGTTAATTTACAGTCAGATTTAATTCAATTTACATTTATAGATTTAAGAATTGTAAGTCTTTGAAAAAAATTAATTGTTATACTAACCTGCTGCTGTATTATTTCTTCGTTTTTTCCCTTATTTAGAGCCCGCTATTCACGCAGACACAGTCGTTGCGCAATCTTCTTCCGATTGTGTTTGTCCATCTTATTCACAACGTACACGTTATATGTAAAAATGTATAAAGTGATTAATAATATGTCTCGTGCTTCTCTCGTGTCTGTGTATCATTTGACAAGATGAGGTTAGGCACGTTTTTAGCGCCAAACTGTAGAAGTCCAGTTACATGATGATTGCTTGAAATTAGCTGGATCAGGCGAATTGAAGTAACCCGTAAGTCCAGTTGCTTGACATCGCCTGAAGCTAGCCGGGTCAGGCGAATTGAAGTAAGCCGTAAGTCCGGTTGCTCGACCACCGCCTGACCCCAGCTTGATCAGGCAAATTAAGGCAAACTTAAGTAAGGCCTTCGTACTACAAGCTGATCAGGCGCAGATCAAATATCAGGCCAGCCTGACAATATTTCTACTCGGGTAGTAAAACAATATTCAGAATCAAGTGTTTAAGTTTGTCTTTTATAATGTGACGATGTGTTCGGTCGAATGTTTGGCGACCACGGACTCTTCTCGTCGATGTTCGAAGCATCGTCCACAGCTAGGAATTCGGTATTTGGCATAATTTGAAATCCTTCATTGGCATTGGGTGAAAACATTTGCAATTTGTGTGTGGGCGCGTTCCTTTGTGACCAATCGCCAAAAGAGCCTTACAATACTGGGGGTGGTGCGGAAATGTAAAAAATCCCCGAAATTCGTAGGTAAACTACCAGACAGCAATATTTGAATGAAGTTTTCTGGTAAATTCTTATATACTCAAAAATATCACGTAGAAGCATTTGACTCAAAAACTTTTAGGTTGATGAAGAAATATACAAAAAAGTGATCGGGACATTTGGCTGCCAAATGTGTAATTGCGTTTCCCGGGATCTTCCCGTAGCGGAAATGCGTCGTGCCGGACAAGAGCCTTTAGCTCCTTTTTTTTGTTATGGACGTCACGTCATACAAGGATCCGTAGACCTGGTAAAGCGCCGAGGAGTTGTAGGCTCACAAGCATCCATCGTTCAGAAAACTAATATCTTAACGTAATGATTAATATAAAATATCGAACGCTTGATTCAATATACATTGCGTGATGCAACACGCAACACAGACCTTTGATTTGATTTCTACGGACCTTCTGGGCATCTAACAAGAAAAAATCATTGAAATAAGTTCAAGACATATTTCACGAATTTACATTTAACGTTTTTGTTAAATCAATGAAAATTCGTTTCTTTGAATTTCGCGTTACGTACATAAGGGTTTGAATTTTTCTCATTCCTTCTCGAGATGATGCCCAATTACTTGATAACGAGTGATGTCAAATTTTCTTCTGAGCCCCTCCCCTTTCCCCTCTCGAGATGCTCTTACGTTTATCTGGTATAAGATTTTATATATATATTATCGTGAGCCCCTTAACTGGATCAGCCCTGTCTATAAATAACTTGAGATAATAGACTGAGTTATATGTACCTATAAATGCAGCTAGACTATCCCGGTTTAAGTCTTAACGACGTCGGCCCCCCTCCCTCCACTCCTTGTTCCCCGTTTCACTTCGCTGCAACTTTTCATATGCAAAGATATGCAGAAACAACTTCATTTCGTTCAACATATCCTGCGGAATGGAAACAATTGTCGAAGCTGTAAGACTGGCGCTCTCATTATTCCGGCTCTATAAAATTGCATCAGCGAATCCCCAACGATGTTTATAATTTGCATACGAAGACTACACGAACGCGCCTTGAACTACACGTTTAACGTAAGCCACATTTTCGTTTCAGCTTTCAAACTATCCGACATGCAAGTGCATAACGGCAGCGTTCGGAATGATTGGAGAAGATATAAAATAGAGGGAATAAAAAAAACTGACAATGATTAAGTTGCGCTATTAGATTTTTTTATTTTTGTAACAGAAACGAAATGTCTACCACAAAAATGAATTTAGATAGATTTAGATTAGATCAATACCGAGCGAAATGGATTTATCGAAATTCATCAGATTCCATGTCAACTTCGTCCTAGCAAGTAGAGTCGAGAAACAGCAGCGAATTGATAAGCCGTCGAGATCATAAGTGTACTAGTGTATCTAAATACACTGCGAGCTCTATTATCGGCACAGCGGCGGAATCAGCTCCGCATCACACTTGCAAAAATGGAGGCTGCGCACCATGCAGTCAAGCCGAGTCCAGGCTTCCAGGCTCACGCTAGGGCCTGGCTATTCTCCCACCATGCGCTACACTGATCGATATTCGGCACATAGTGGGGGGCTGTTGAATTCGTGGAGGTCCCGATAATAGAGGTCGTAGTATATGTTGAAAGTAAATAATCTATTTCGGTTAGGGAAAGTAAATAATTTATTTCGGTTTGACACAGGGCCGAATTTAAAGGCGTGGAGGTCCTGGGGAAACGAAAAAGTGGAAGCCCCTAATTATGTTTCGAATAAGATAAATATTTTTATATGCGGTTTAAATAATGCATTACGCGAAAAGAAAGTTTTAAAACAACATACGTTGTTTGAAGTTAAAGAAGGTGACGTTTCCTAACATTAGCTAAATTCGTTTACAATTACAATGTTTTTCCATTTTTTTCTTATGAATAAATTCATTTTTGAGTATGTAATTATATATTTTATAGATTAATATAGTGTAATTATATAGTATACCCTATACATAAGTTGGACTTACCTACCAATTAAAACGTTTCTTCGCTTTTCATTTATACAACTTAAAAATAAACTAGTTTTGGATATGTAGCATATACTGATGGTGGTAATGTTTCAATAATTGGAATGCAACGGAAATTAATTTTTTTTTCTTACTGCCGAAGCATTTTTTGGTGGCGGATTTGGGCTACAAAAATCACTCAAACGTTTTTCAGGATGCTTGTTAAAAATATGAAGCATACATCGGCAAGAAAAGATTTTCGATAATAATGAAGATAAAAGAAGAAAAAGAAAATTCGTTACATTCCAACGATGCAAACTTCAACATCGGATGTACTGGCCGTATGCGTCTGGCGCTAAGTACTAAAACTTTAATAAGCGTTTTTTAACAGTTGTAAAAAACATTATGAATAAACAAGTATTTCTTTTTCTCGAATACACCGCAAAATTTCAAGAAATAATCGGTTGGGCCAATCCACGTGATATTTAAACAATTGTAATCCATGCAATATATTCTGTCACAGAGAATTGGTCGTCTTTAGTACTTTCGATTTTATTTTTTACAAAAATACGTTTTGAAATATTATATTTTAAACTTCATAAAAGTGACGACTTTTTTTATCATATGTCTGGAGTGATTTTTTACACTAACAATAAGTGTTTGGATACCATTTATCAGCAAACTTTACTTACAAAATGTATGACGTTGAAGTTTGCATCATTGGAATGCAACGAAATACTTTCTTCCGGATTTCCCAAACTTCCTTTGAAAGACTCAAGCTACGTTAATCACGGGATTATTTTTTAGGATCCTTATTTAGCGATCGACAACCTGAATGTACACAATGTGATTTTTTATAAGAGACAATCAGGAATTGAAAAGAATTTCCGTTGCATACGTACGATGCAAACTTCAACTTCATAAAATTGTATCGTGGAGGCCCCGGGACTTCAGCCCTTGTCTCCCCCCCCCCCCCCCCCCCCAATCAGCCCCAAATTTGACAGATTTTATCTGAATGATTTATTGTTTACTTCAAATAATTTGAATAGTTTTTTCTGTTACGTATTTCAATGCTTATAATAATTGTAATGAGTTGTATGGCAACTATTAAATGTACAAAAATACACACACGCGCGCACACACACACACACACACGCGCAGAATATAGTTTCAGCATTTTCCATGTTACAGAAGGGTAGGTCGAAAGATCAGAGATAAAGGAAGTCACAAAGGCTTCCTTACACCCATCCCTTCCTGCCCTACCCTACCTCTTCCTGACGGAGCAAGGGACGGAGCGTCCTTATTGGAGAATTCTGAACAACTCTTAAGAAGAATGGAGAGAAGAGAAGATATGCACGCGAATGACCTAATTTCCTGGCCTACTCCGCTTATGTGCTTCGCTGCCAACCACTAAGAAAGTATAGAATGGAACAAAAAAAACGATCCTGCGCGACAGAGTAGACGTTTTTTTCCTTCCTTTCTAGTAACAGATATTCTCATACGAACGCTGTAAATGTGGATCGCAAGCGGCCTTTTTCCATATATCCAAAGATACATTATACTCGCGCTGAACATATAAAGAACGCACCCCCTTCCGCGCGCCTATAGGGTTGAATTTCCCGGGCGACCTTCGGGAAAGTATATCTGTATGCATGTATAACAAGATCGCGTTCCATATAGGAAAGCGGAGAGCTGCGTTGGCCTATGATCGAGTGGTGTAGAAGAAAATTCAACGGGGGTAGTAGTGGTAGCGCCGTATCGAACGAAGACGTCTAAAAGATATTTTTGTTCATGTATAAAAGCGGCGGAGCTCACGTCCCTGTCAATCCTTCGAGATATTCAGTTCCTAGGTACTCTATCAGATACGAGGATGTATACAGGGTGACAATTATAACGCGGACATATGTTTTTTGAAAGTCTGGCGCTGACATTTTGCGAATGCGAAAGTATATGACAGTCAGTCTTTCAAGTCGTCTTCGAAAAAACATGTAGAGTTTTTTTATCATGAGATTGTTTGGGTTCCGGAGGTATGTGCTGGAAAAAAAATTGCGCATTCTGTAAAAATAATCAACATTCTATTTTGAGTTCAGAAGAGTGAAGATAATTAAATTCCGAATACAAAACGTCATGAAAAAAACTTTCCTTCATGGAATTAAATTCGATAAATCCACTTTAGAATGCATCGTTGATAATTTTTCTCCTCCATGACAGGATACACAAGATTTTCAGGAGCGTTTTGTATTCGGAATTCAATTATCTTCATTCTGCGGTACTTAAAATGAAATTTTCACTTTTTTCCAGAATGCTCAATTTTTTTAGCAAACACCATCACAAAAATACATCACAAAAATAAGCAATATTTTTTTTTTTTGAGACGGCTTGAAAAACAATTGAAAATCATATTTATCCCGGTCGCAAAAGCTTCGCGTAAGACTTCAACAACGCATGGCAGCCTTATAACTGTCACCCTGTATATATGTATATGCGTGGAAAGAAAACCTTGAGTTTGAATAAATTTGAACTCAAATTAAAAAGTTGAAAGTGGTTTTGTTTGAATAAACAAAATAAACTTGAGATCTAAAATAAATAAATAAAGTTCTTTGTTTCTAATCTTTTAATTTGAATTGCTATCCAAAATCCTTTTTGTAGACTTGTGTGTGTGTGTGTGTGTGTGTTCAAACGAATCCAAACAGACTCACATCTAGATAGCCCTCCATCCAAAATATTTTTATCTTAAGAGAAGCGAATGCAGGCTACCAATCACCGGTTTGCCGTTAGGTCACGCGTGTTATAGGCGTGTCACATGAGCACCAAATGAATGAAACACAAAAAAGAAGAAAACGCAAAATCAACAGCCAAGGGAAAGAGAGAGAGGTGAGAAAGCAAAGACGAAAGAACCGGTGGTTGGGTGTGTGGTAAAAAAAGGTATGCGTATGTGTATGTGCACATGTAAAGACTCGCGCTGACGAATGCGAAGGTAGGTTATTGTTCCTGCAGAAGAAAGAGAAGGATTGAGGCTTGGTTCTTGAATGGGAAGGTCAAAACGAAAAACACAAGGATTTGTCGAACAAACAAATCTTCCCAACACTCGGCGGTGCAACATGGCGTTTAAGTTTGCATCGTTGGAATGCAACAGGAGTTCTTTTTCGTTTTTTTTAACTTCGTTACTTTTATCATAATCCAAATTTTTTTTTTTACTTTTTGAGGTCTCTACTAAAGATAGAAGAAAATCATTTGAGTGAATTTCAAACCCTAAGTCACCGCAAGAAAATTGTGAGCAATTGGGGAAAAGTTATCTTCGGTTGAATTCCCAACGATTCCAAAATTTAAACTTCAACATCATGGTGCGGCTTGTTTTCTGTAGCGAGAAAATTATGTATAATGCTATCCCCCAACCGAAATATTTTTATTTCTAATCATGTTGTTGAAGCGTCTTCCCAAATTGTTTCACACATCTACGCGGTGGACTCGAATAGTTTAAAAAATATGGAATGAAAAAGGATAGTAATAATAGGTACATATTGGGAGTAGAAATAAGGATCCGCCGTTTTTTTTATATGAAAATTTGGGCATTTATTGTGAAAGAACGGTACTTTATGTTGTATTCAAAGTATTGTCCATCGCTAGCCTCTACTTTTCCTCATCCTTCTGGCAGCAAATGGATACCGCGTCGGAAGAACGCTTCATCTTTTGAGGCTATCCACAAATCGACCCAATTTTTGGTATCTTCATATAATGTGAAGTACTGCTCGAAATAAATGATAGTCAGAGGGAGCAATGTCTGTTGAATACGGCGGGTGGGGCAAAAGTTCCCAATTGAGTGTTTCCAAGTAGGTTATGACCTATGCCTGGCAAGCAGCATTTCACATGTGCAAAATCGGCGATCAACTCATCTTTCTCGCCTTCAGTTCATATGGAACCCAGTTTCCTTGCTTTAGAATCATTCCCAACGATTTTAAACGATGTGAAATTGCTTGTTGGGTCACTCCTAATGTAAGTGCAAGTTCTTCTTGCGTTTGGCACGAATCTTCCTCCAATAATGCTTCCAATTCCGCGTCTTCGTACACTTTCGGCATTCCGCTACGTTCTTTGTCTTCGACGTCAAACTCATCGTTCTTAAACTTTTGAAACCACTCACGACAACTTCTCTCACTTAAAGCAGCCTCACCATATGCTTCTACAAGCAATCGATGCGCCTCAGCTGCAGATTTCTTCAAATTGAAGAAGTAAATCAAAAGTTCCCGCAAATGACGCTTATTCGGCTCAAAACTCAACATTTCCGCACGAAAAAAATTATGTGATGCTGATACAAAATCGGTAATATTTCAAGGTTATGGTCTTGCCAGATGTCCAACCTTACGATATGACGTTTTATATTTGACTATTTCAACCATAACCTCCTGGTGGCGCCATCTTTTGTCAAACCGCGGAAACTTATTTGTACTTCCAATATATAAACTGGCTCCAAAAATTCATATCTCTATGTACGAAAAAAATATTTTTCGACGAGTCCACAAGAGAATTGTTGATTTCCAGCACCGGGCGGGCTTCGAAGTGAAATGTCTTCAGTCACCTTCCCTCATATATTTATAATGCAAGTACTCGTTTCTGGAAGCCGTACGTAAAGCTCGCGCGAGCCAAAAAAAAATGCCAGATGATCTTTTCATCTTGACACCGAGCCACCTTCGGCCGAATGCAGAGTTGTCCCATATAGCGGCAGAATCCGCACACTTATTCCTTAGTTCAATCAGGTCCAACTTGAATTCTCCAGCCAGATAAATTCGTCAAAAATCTCGTCGACGGAGATACGTTCGCTGATTACGTATTTTCGACTCAGGTCCCGATTGAATCATAAGCTGTTTGTCCGGCGATAGTCTTTAGACGAAAATTGTGCAACTTGTCTTTTCGTGTATCGAAGGAAGCTGGTCATTACTGGCGGTAAGATTGATATACCTTAATTGGCATATCGAGAGGCATCGATAGGGATAAAATATAGGGAAATGGTGACTTTCAAGACATTCGGCTTCGAGGATCGTTCTCATATAGTAGTAGACTAATCGTCCCCATACTGAACCATGTACGTTCACCCAGATGTAGCCGAAATCAGCTATAGAAAACGGTAAGCATATTTACATGAAGTTTACTTTAAGGGCTGTCCTGTCCCTAAAATCAACGATTCGTTCCAAGCAAGCGACATCTAGGACCGTTCGTGAACCAGACAGATATGCTGATTGCCAACATTACAGACTCGTAGAAATAACGGGGGCTCAAAATATGCTGTCTCGATGGATATATATGTATTGTGTATTTATTATTTCGATGTGCACGTTGGAGACGAGCGTTTCAAACAGGATCGGATGATCGATCGCATCCGATTTCATAAACCGGCCCGAGAATTTAATTAAAAGTTTCGCCAAAGCGACGAGGACATCGACGCCGGCAGTATATACCTATGGCAAACGACCTACACAGGCAGCCGAAGAACGGCTCAGACAGTGTACACCCCCGGATACTGTATAGCGGCCTCGATTGATGGCCCCTCGAACTCTGCCAAGTCCCGATACACAGATTACAGGCTATGCCAGGTTTTCCGAAAGTCCAGCTCGAGCTTAACCAAGAACCATAGGTATACGATCGCTGAATTTCAGAAAAGAAACCTCCGTGCAACCATTTTTTTATACCAGGACGATGAGATATAAATTGAACGGGGCGATAGGAAACATTTGTTCGCCAACAAGGAAACAAAACTATAATATCGTACCGAGTGAATTTCGATCGAGGTTCGATGTTTTCTCGTAGCTGAGCCTAGTGATCCAATTGGATTCCCATACTTGTCTTCACTTACTTATGGGGATCTAAGGAGCCATCGCATTGAATCACTATACTAAAAATTCACGCTCGTACATTGGATTCTAACCGGGATTCCCCATTGGAATCCAATTTGAATCCTAGAGGATTGCCACATTATCGAACAGAATCCGATACGATTCTTGACGGATCCCATCGAATTCTGTATGTTGAATTTTCTAAATAAAATATATAGATATACAAAATGAGTTTGTTTGGGTTATCTTAAAAAGGATCTTAAAAAAGTATAAATCGCTTGAAGAAGTATATCTAATCAATCGATTTGAATCGTATGACTGAAAATCCACTTCAATTGTCGATCGTTATTTGTTTCACTGCACTTTGGCATAATATCACCACACACGTACACACTCCCGAAGCGTGCCGGTTATGCTGCAACACGCCGAGTTTTTCCGGTGTCGTTTCACATTCAGTCAAACCTCGATATAACGAAGATTTGTCCATTCCCTTCCGATAGGCATCCGAAACCTTGATACAACGGCATAATAATATACATTCTGCTCTAATTGCTAATTGCTTGTCAACATTTATTTTATTTGAACCTTTATTTCTTTTAAAAATATCCCTAGCACTAATATATTTCGTTAAAAGAACATTTTAAGGAACATGACCTCGATATAACGAAACTTCAATATGACGAAAAGTCGATATAACGAACTTCCCTACAGATTTGTTATATCGAGGTTCCACTGTATTTTAGATTTGAACGTGGTGAGAATTATCAAACGGCGTTCATCGGGGAACAGTACAGAATCCAATTGGATCCCAGTGAGGATTCTCTATGTGCGATATCCCTAACAAATCCCTATGGAGATGTAGGTGCATCTTGGGACTCCCCAACAAATTTGTGCACGGGATCACGAATAGATTTGTTTTCTGAAGATCCAGCAAATTCCGGTTGAGAATTTCAAATAAAAAATTCTCAAACGCCGTCAATTGGGAAATAGGGCGGCATCTACTTAAATACCAGAGTGGACTCCCTACGTGCGGCGTCCCTATTGAATCCCCATAACGATGTAATAGGATCTGAGGACTCCCCAACGAATTCCTGCTAAGATTATGTTTGGGTTTGTTTGGGCTTATTTGGATCAACGGTTGATAGCGTTGAAGTTTGCATTTAACACCATCAACCTACAACGAAAATTCTTTCTTTTCGTCCCTTGGCTTTCTTTATGATCCAGAAATCTTTCTGGTAGACTTAGGTCTGCAAACATCTGTCAACTTTTCAAACTTTTGCAGGTTCCCTTCGAATGAGGGTCCGCAAAATCGTTTCAGTGATTTTCGAAGTCCGAATCTGCCGAGAAACAACTCGGAAGTCCGTTAATCAATGTTCATTGCGTTCCAGAGACGCAAACGTCAATGCAATATCTGATCGCGCGCCTATCTCATCCCCGGGCAGATGGCTTCCGACGTGCCATCCACGATGGTCCCACAAGCATACGGTGCGATCCCATTTGCTTATTCGCGACGCTGCGTCTGAAAAATCACTTCGAACACACTCTCGGAGTTGCATCGGGGACGCGTGTTTGCAGTCGCGCATAAACAACGAACAGAGGAAATATCGGGAGCTGCGGAGACAGTGGAAAGAGGAAAAGCGTTCGAGCAGATGAGCGCGATAGTACGAAAAAAGGAGACGCGACGAAGAATTGCTGGAAGAAAGATGAGTGAGATTGAGGGCCAGAGAGGTTGCTTTTAGACAAGGATTGCGGAGAGAGACCCCCTCTCTTAAGGGAGGTTAAGGATTCGAGGTAGCCCAGAGCAATGCGCCGGTCGATATTCCTCCGCAACCCCCTCCCGTCTTACCGGAGAACCGCACAGGACGCGAGTGTGGTGGTGATCGCGTTGGTGGCGCACGCGGCGAGGCACAGCCCTGATCTGCCTATAACCGGAAGTGCGAGGCTTTTGTCATGGAACACGCGCAGGGCAAGGCGAAGGGGAAAGGTCGAGGGGAGCGGACGGGGAGACGGTGAGGGGGGGGGGGTCGAAGCACCAGAAACCGACCGTCGACCCCGCACAGCACGGCAATCATGCCCTTTTTATTTCTCTAGTCGCGCTCCAACCTCTGTAATACGGATTTTCTTTTCTCACTTTCTATGAGAACTAGGAAGGAGGGTGCAAAATGAGATTTCACGCGTACGAAACGAATGATGAGCTTACCGCTGAAACTCCAATGGCGAACGGTATAACTCTCGCGTTTGCATATTTCCCTTTACATCGCAAGCTCTCTGGCTTCGGCCACACACAGCTTTTTCACTTTTGAGATAAAATTGCAATTATTTTTCCATTGTCCCTTCCTATGCCCTCAAGGGTATTCACGAACCCATCCCTTTCACTTTTATCCCGCACTTTGCCACTTCGCCATCGCCATCCAAATTTGTATCCACCATATTAATATAAATTTCTGTTCTAGTTGTTGATTTCAACTAAATTTGCCATTCCTGACCACGCAAAACAGCCCCAATCTTTTAGGCCGCCTCCTCCGAATTTAACAGTTTTCTGTACATTTCTTTCAAGAAGCTGTTCTCCGGGCTTCAACCACACGCTTGCTGCCTGAGACCGAAGGTATGAAATGTGCTCTCTCTCCAGATAACTTTTTTCCAAAATTGTACGGGTTTATCGACGTATTTTTTTGCGGATTCTACACTGAGAGTCCATGGTATTAACAACCAACGCCCATGGTAAAGAGGGGATGATAAAATTCATTATAGTTTATCGACACTGCAAACATAATATAGTTAACACCACTATAAGCGAAAAGAATACCAAAACATGCGATTTGGGTGGCGTGTTTCACTATCTATTATCCCCGAAATGATTATTCACTAGTGTGTACGTTACTGTACGTTACGTTACTATACGTTACTCTACTGTACGTTACGTTTTGTTCAGTCAAACTTCTACTATTCTTTTCAAGTTTGCACAATTCATATGGTTAACATTAATATTTTTCGAGTATAATGTGTTAAAAGACCTTATGAAAAGTGAGTACCGATACGAAAAAAAATAATAGTCAAGTTTACTTATGGCGAAGACGTAGACGCAGACTGTTACATAGTATGTTTTACACTGCGAAAATAGGATATCAGTTCAACACTTTTTCTTGTAGTTCACCTTCTGTTCTTGTAAGACACACATTACTATGCATTTAGCAGGTCGTATCATATAATATGGTATATATCGCTATTATATGGTACAAAACTATTGCTAAGCGCCAGAAAACCATTTAAACAGTGACTTATATCATCAAAAAAAAGAATCGGTGGAAAATGTCACCTAAATCGCAGGTAACAGCTATTCGGAAGTACAGCCGGAATTACTTTTGTCTCTTGTGCTATATCTGTGCTAAAGATGCCAAGAGTACTCGATAGCGTAGTGGCAGCGTGCGTAGGATAGGCAGAAGATACGCAGTCAGGTTCTAGGTCCGATTCCGATTAGGCGAAATAGTTTCTTCGGAATCAATCATTAGAGGAGGTCAAGGAATGGCGAATGATAACAAAAAATCATCGAGGTAGATCTCTCAGTTGCGTGTTTTATTTTATTTTGGATTTATGAATTATTCTATGCATTTAGTAGACGGGCATTGATGCCTTGTACTTACACTTGAATAAAACACCAAATACGCATATAGCAGGTCGTATCTTATAATATGGTACAAGTCACTATAAACATCGCCGCAAACCACAGGCAACATTTCTAATCAATGCATATATATTTCAGTTCACTATTAGAATCTTGGGGAAGCACATTTTTTATGGTATCAGGGAATATCCATTTTTTGAAAACCTACTATATTTTATAGCATTGAAGAATAAACGTACGTTTGCAAGATCGGTGGTTGCGGTTAACATATGTGCACACTAAGAAAAAAAAACCAATTGAATACAAAAAATGTATTGGTTGATCCAAATAAATGTCTGAACGCGGAGTGCCACCGATATATGAGATTGTTACAATACTATAAAACATTGGAAAATGTGATTGATTTAAATAACATATTATTTTATGTTAATATCTCTTGTGTTCTCTGGATATCTACTTATCTTTCAAATAAAATTATATTCTATTGAAATCATTCTATATACGATCCGTAGATGTATGGATGAAATAATTAAGAGGTTGCTACCATATTTTTTATTTCGTACAAAAATGTAATCAATAGAATGAATTGTTTCTTTACTACATCGAAATGAAAATGCCATGGGAAGTAACATTTTCGTACTCCGTCCAATATCAAAAGTAGTTGCATGAGATAGAGACAAGTGTATATCATGATCGAAAAATGAACAATATGGATTCGAAATAACGGTATTTTTTGCCACAAAGTACAGGTGTCACCTGTAACAACGCATTTAGTCTCTAGTAGAAAAAATATAATATTCGATGAAATAAATGTTCATTGCAATGAAAATAACATATTTGTGAATTCGAGAAGTCGCGTTTTAATAAGATTCTATGTACAATTGCAAACATATCTTGATTATTAGTTCAAATAAATGTACACTCACGATAATTGCTGAAAATATTTGAAAGAGGTTCTTTGGAATAGGGTAGAATTCTCACAATAAAATGTTTGAGCGAATTTGCTTTATTTAAAAGTTGAAAGTTTATCAATTTTTTAAAAATCTTGAATAAGAAGTGAGCATGAGAACCATCATCAGATATTCAACTGATAAGAACAGATACTACACTTTGATCTTAGCCACAGGCCGAGAAGCGATATTTTGCAGAGTTTCTCCGGCGCTTACGTACATTTTCGGTTCGTGCTATGCTTACGAGAAACGAGCGCGCGTGCGGCTTCTAGCGGTTACTCCGAGAACTACGGGTTTCCTCGCACCTATAATTTCGGTGGCACTCGGCCATTATATGTATATGATTTGGTTGCATTTTTTCAACCAAAGAAGAAAGTATTGAATCGATTACCGTAATATATTCAGTTCAATTATACACGTGTCATATTAATAGCATATTCTTTTCAATCAAATATATAATTTTAATGAACATAGATGTATCGGATATGGCAAAGACAATAAAATAATATATTTACTCAATAGAAATATTATCTGAATCAAACCAGCAAAATTCAATTTTTTTTGTATACTCGAATCAACGATATTCATGTTACGAATTGAAACGCTTTTTTTGTTCGTTGCAGAAAATGCATTCAAAACTATATAATTTGTTCGCCATAATTTTTCAGTTAGATTCAATTATAATATATATTGTTCTCGGCTAACAATATATCTTTTGAATGAAAAAAAAAACTTTTAATTTTATCATGTTATTAAAGTCAATAGCGTTTTGTTCGGCGTAATAAATCCGATTATCTACACCAACAATTTTAAAATTGAATCAACGAAATTTCATTCAATAACACCAATGATATTGGATCAATCATTTTTTTTCTCAGTGCATAATTCATTGCAACTGCTAAAATATCAATTAACATTACATTTTTGGCAGTAACTATAGCTATAAGTATTATCGTCCCCTCAGAGAAATATAAAAATAAAGTTAAAATATAGTTGGGTACACCATACATTTCTCTCAGTGTAGGCGCTTGATTTTATTTGCCTTCCGAATGAAAGGGCGACACAGTGCAAAACTATTGTTTACTCCTGTTTCTCGCCGTCTTCTGCGTACTGTACGAGCAGGAATGCTCAGCCCTGTGTTTTCTAAAATTACACGGCTGGTGAACATCGGATTTTTCTTTGTTTCCCTGATAATTCTATGATCATCGAATAGGCTCGTCTTTCTTTTTCTTCCACGTCCATCCTTATCCGGTACTACGCCAAGCTTGGATAACTTCTCACATATTTTGTTTACTGCATCTTCAGTTATTTCATATTTTCTCCCGATTTCCCTATTAGATAGACCTTTTTCGGATCTCTAACTACGAGTTTCCTGACTAATCGAAATTTTCGGCATCGCGCGCTTTTCAATACCGTTCACTTTCGCAAAGCAACGATATCTCGCGGGAAATAGATCTAATCTATTTGTCACATTACGCCTGTTTTTTTTTCAAGAAAACTTGGGCAAAATTCGGGTCGTTGTTAGCTATAAAAATAAGTAAACACTGCGGTGCGTACTACTTTTTGTTCAATGTAAAATTAGCACTCAACGAGTTTTATTCAATCTTGCACAGTCTTCGAATATTTTCCATATTGTTTCTTCGAAAACAGAGAAGCGGACTAGCTGACTTTCCTCTAGACTGCTTAATGCCTATTCTATTAAAGGGTTACATCTACCTAGGTGGGTCAAAAATTTGTATTTTCCAAAAAATATTTTATTTCGATAGCATCATCTTTTAGCTATATTCACTGAAAATGTCATAGAAATATTCCGAAAATGGAATGAGCTACAGCTTCTAACAGTTGGCCGGGCGAGCGGTAGCAGCACCATACTTCAAACTTTAGACGCGTTTTTCTCGAAACACTGTTTTCAAAGACGGTGGACATGATATCTCGAGAACCACTTAACGAATTGTTTCCAAATTTACAGGAGATACGATGAGAAACATTTAATGGTCGT
Source organism: Ophion slaviceki (assembly GCA_944452715.1). Classification (NCBI taxonomy): domain Eukaryota; kingdom Metazoa; phylum Arthropoda; class Insecta; order Hymenoptera; family Ichneumonidae; genus Ophion; species Ophion slaviceki. The sequence goes on from OX101783.1 coordinate 41,960,338, forward strand.
TGACGATCTCGCTTATTTTAGATCGATCTTTATTTTTTAATAGTTACGTAAAAATGACGACTTTTTCATAGATTTTGTATGTTCGAGTTGCAATTCGTCGCCACGTTGTTAAAATAAATTACTTCGAAAATCGACGATCGTCAACTACTCGTATTCATTATTAACTTGAATAACCCGTTTGGTTTTTCGATTTCACATGGACCGTTTAACGTAGAGTCCACCGCCAAATGTCGCGAAAAAAGTTCATCTGCCGGCGGCCATGTTTTTGTTGCTTTTCTTTATTTTTTAGTGATTTTTTTAGAGGTTCTCGTTATATGTACCTTTGTATTAGGAAAAAATGCGTTCCTTTTTCACCAACCCTTTTCCGAGAAAAGAATATCGGAATTTGGCTATTTTTGTGTGCCTTTAGGTAGATGTGCCCCTTAATCATTTTCATGTACAGACTAGCACAAATGTCGAAATTACACCGGTGCGTACTGCTTTTGTCTAGTACTGTATATAAGTCTTCGTAAATTTAGCTCGACTCTCTCTCTCTCTCTCTCTCTCTCTCTCTCTCTCTCTCTCTCTCTTTCGTCCGCCGCTTCTCAGAGACATGGATACCCAGCTTTGAATTTCTTATGTATGTCAAACAGCCCGGAAAGAAGACGAGTGCGAGACACGACCGTGACTCGTAGTGGTCTCTTATCTGTTCGCCTCCTTTTGTTCTCTAGACCGCTTTGTTTTCGCAGAGTCCGTCACCGTCACGACACAACGCGTATGACCCAACAAGATGCACGCAAGAGTACCGTTGGAAAATGGAAAAGCTGCAAGCTGCCATATAATGTATACACACACACAGACACACAGACACACACACATGGCTGAGTTTCCGCACTAATGCGAAACGTCACCTGTAGGTACTATTCAATATGTGCAGTCACTAATTAGTCACAAATGGAGGGGTGACAAGTGCTAGGGGATGGAAAGTCTCGTCGCTCCGACAGTGGGTCGAGTTATCTCTCTTCATTTTAATATTTTTCCTCTTCCTCTGTTTATCTTTCTGTCTCCCCCCCCTCCCCTTATGCAAACGAATGCACTCGTAGGGCGTTTGTTTGCATACGATTTCGCTGCACGATTCGAAACATTGATTTGATGTTTCGGTAGATTTTGAATTTTTCGCGTCACAACTATTTTTTCAGTTTTTTATTCTTTATTCCCCAGTTCCCTGAATGCGTTACGTAATACGGAAAAAGGAACTCTCACAGGCTCGTGTACTCGAAGAAAGCAAGAAAGTGAGCAAGCGTTGCGAAAAAATTTGTTGTTCGAGTTGAAAAAAAAAACACCAACTATGTTGGAGTTGAGTAACCTACTCAACATGATGCAAGCTTCTTAAAAATCACCTTCAGATAAATGTAAGCATATTTTTAGCGAAGACATTTCTGGCACCGTATACATATGTATATATTGATCGTGAGGTTTGCATGATTTGTACGGAACGAAAAGTCTAAATCTTCATCAGCCAAAATTTCTTTTTTGCAGATTTAGGGTTTTGTACGTAATAAAAAAATGCTAAAAACGTTCGGACGATTTTCGTACCTAGCTTAAATTTGAAAAAAATTGAATGTCACTTATTTAAAAAATGTAATCCGTTACATTCCAACATTGCAAACTTCAACATTATGATATATGAGTGGATGCAACTCACAAGGAACATCGATCAAATCTCCGCCTGCGATTTTGGTGAAACTCATATATGTGATAAAGCATTGAAAACTATGAGATACGTATTTTTTTATCGGCAGAAAAACGGTTTAAAAAGCGGAAACCACCCCTCAAAAAGGCGTGTTAACCCTTCATTTTTTTTCAATACTTCTATAGTGGATTTTTATCGCTTTACATTAGGAGAATTTTGGTTTCTGTTTCATTCAGATCGGTGGACTGTTTCTGGGTGCAACTGCAAAATCACCCCTCGACACGTATTTCTTTAAGGGGCGGTTTCACTTCTTAAAACCGTTTTTCCACCGATGAAAAAAAAACGTGTCTAATCGTTTTCAAAGCTTTGTCACATATATTAGTTCCAACAAAATCGAAGGCGGACACTCAAGTGATGTTTCTTGTCAGTATTTCACTTAGGACAGCCGTAACATTTGTACGAATCTCAACTTTTTTAGATTAAGTGGTTACCCCCACTTGCGATTTTGAAAAAATCGATTTTTTTTATTGCATTTTTTTGAAGTATAAGTATCCCGGCCCATACTTCTGTATGGGCCCGGAATAGATGACTCTATGTAAGTTTACAAAAAAAAATATTTTCTTCGTGTAAACTGAAATTGAAACTTTAAACACGTTGTTCTCAAAATGGCATTTCTGAAGTCGGTGACCAAGATTACTCGAACACTAGTGAACCGATCTTCTTGAAATTTTGCAGGCTTATTTAATACATAAAAATGTAGTTTTTAATCGTTCGATTTTTTTTTCGAAGAAAATGGCCATTTTATAGCCAAAAAACGGCCTTTTTCGTTAAAATCGAACCATTAACTTTGACTGTCCGCCATTTTGTGAAAAATGAATATTTTTTAAAATCCTTCGATTAAGAACTAGTTTATACTTATATTTGACTAAATCCATCCGCATTTTTTTTTCAGATGATCCACTTCGCCGCAATGTTGGTCACCGCAAACCGTGTATATAAAAACATTTTTCCATTGACGGCCATTTGCCACTAAACAATGTAATATTTGTCAATAAAAAAATTACTGCAAGTTCTTCAAGATGTGTGCTTTAAGATGGTATATTGATCGATTGAAAAAGTTTTGTAGTTTTCTTTTAAAAAATTCATGAAAAAGGCCTTTTTTTGCGCTACAAGTGGGGGTAACGCCTTAAGCCAAATTGAATAGCGGAATAAGTACACTTCCGCCTAGAGGTCGTTTTTCGAATTAGCGTGAGTCCCACTGTCAACTTTCGGAACCAAAGCATTGCAATACAGTTGTCTTTTTCACATTGAAAAAAAAAAAATCCGTGAAACCATTTTCGAATCTGTGTCTGTGAGAGGATAAATGTGGAAGATCGAAACAACGATCTTTTTCTTGTCGCAAGAGCGTTAATAAAATACGAGGAGTGCAAAAGCACATAAAAGATATGTCGTTACGATAACCGCAGCCCGTCGCCATGGCCGAACAAATCGTTTCATTCTCGAAGCGACACGAGATAGTTTTTATTCCTCCGGAGATGAGAGGAGCCCAAGAGTCGACCGATATAATAGATCCAATAATCGTTAACGTACAACGCGATTAACCTTATTGCTTTTTTATCTACTATTTTTACTCCGTCAACCCTGGACCACCTTGAGTGTGGTATATTCCAGGTGATCGAATGAAAGTAGAAACGATCGCGGGCAGGTCCATCGTACCGACCGTAGGTAATACCGATATTTCTCTATTTCGCCTGATTCTCCTCGAGCACTTTCCTTTTAACGTCCCTCAGGTGACCATTGGGACGCCGATAACTCAATTGCTTCGTTCTATTGTGTCTTTCACGATTGTTGTGCGATCGTTTTACTGAACGAGATGCTCGTCCCGTAGCCTCTTGCAAGTATAAGAATAGAAGATCGAGGAACAAGAGTTCGAAGACACGAGCTACCGCAATCCTTGTTGTTATTCGAGCGATCGTATAATAGTTATAATAATAATAATAATTACATGATCGTTCGAACAAGTCCAAAGGATCCAAACGTAGAATTATAAAAAATTATACGTAAGCGCATTGCAAGGGTGTGTGTGTGTGTGTCGTAATCGCACCCGAGTCTTGCAAACTCAATACGGTTCGCGATATTTTAACGAGAAAAAGAGGAAAGAGAAGAAGAAGGTGCTGAGATGAAAATCACATTGAAGTAAGGACGTTGGGTAGGGCACGTAATAGGGTATTATACCCTTTTCTGAAAGGTGTCTCAATTTGATCCTTTGGTGGTAATAACCTACTATAATTTTTATTTCTATTTTATAAAATCGATAAGTGCCATAAAAATGCATTTAAATTTTACATTCCAAATTTCTGCGCGAAAACCCTAGCTGCCATGCTGCTTCCGTTCGTCACGTCACTTGCATAGTAAACATCGACGCTGCGCCAATTTTGAATACGTACATTTTTTTGGTTAAAAGTGACTTACAATCCGTATCATCCGTCTGTTGTTTCTAAATGTAAGAATACTAGTGCAAAAACACCGGGAAGGTTGTGGATTAAAATGCTACTTGATATAAATATGAGGAAGATTTGGTTAAAACTTGCGAGATGAGATCCAAAGTCATAGTCCGAAACAAACTCATTTGTTCTTTTCTGAAGTACAGATAACTGTTTGAAAATTTGCAATCAACTATGACAAATGGGAATAGATAGCTGTTGACGCTTTCTTTCACAGGCTAGAGATTAATACGTCTACCGCTTCCTCTGTCTACTATGTCAATGACGCCACGTCGGAATCCATCGCGGCGGCTACCGTTTCACATGTTCGTTGAACAGAAAGAAAAAGTGTTTTTTTTAAATGAATTATAAAATGCATTTTGTGTTTTTATAAATTAAAATCGACATTACTCGATTGCTTATTGCAAAAACTACCTTATTTATACATTCTCCGTATTTTTCTTATATAGAGTAAAATACCCTATTGTTAATATCGAATCAAAGCTGAATTTCGTTTAAAAATGACGCTGAAGCTTGCATCGTTGGAATGCAATAAAAATAATTTTTTTCCCTTTCATTCCCCAAATTTCCTTTGGCAGATTTAAACGAAAAAAAAAACAGACAAACATTTTGTGGGATTCTTATTTAGCGATCTGCAATAATACGATTTTGGATAATAATGAAAATTAGAAATGGAAAAGAATTTTCGTTGCATTCCAACGATGCAAACTTCGAGCCCATGTTAAAAAAATGTTACTAATCCTTTATCAAACGTCCTTCTCCAACATAATCCTTCGTCAAACTTCATCAAATATCTTCATCAAAGTATTATATTACATCATTCAGTATGAAATATCCGGTTCCCAGCTTCTAAACCTTGCCGGTTTGTATCAAATGGTTTCAAATATTGTTAGCATAGTGACGTTAAGCCTTGTTGCTAATTCACGCATAGTTTGAGATGTATCTGCTTTCACCGCAGCACTGAGCGCATCATCATCCACCTTGCTCTCAGGTCGCCCACGTGGTTCACTTTGAAGATCACAATCGCAAGATCGGAACTTCCCAAACCATCGACGTACTGTGCGGCCATTAGCCACATCCTTGCCAAATACTTCCTTGACATTTTGAGTTGTCTGCATTGCATAATTTCCACGCCGAAACTCACAATCGAAAAGAACGCGAATTAGTTGCTTATCCACGATTAACAAAATTGAATCTGCAATAGACAATTCGACAGATAATGACAGAGCAAAATGTGGGTCTGGAAGGCTGATGACCTTCACAATAAAAAAAACCAAGAACTGTATTTTATTAATTGGGGTGAAGAGCTTTAATACTAGCTTTCAAGTAAATCTTCTGACCAGTTTTTTTTTATTTATTTTCCATACAAACTTTGCCAACTCCTTTCTTTCGTTAGGAGTTGAATTTCTAAAAACGCTGAAATACATGTTTCATTAATTGTGTCGAGAAGCACGAATACCAAATTTCACGTAAATGCGACCAGATTTTTTTCAAATTCCATACAAACTTTGCCAACTCTTTTTCCCCTTAAAGGTTGAATTTCGAAAAACCCTTTCTTTAATGGTGCCTACATAATAAAATCACCATGCCCCCTAAATTTCAATGTACATGAAGTTTGCATCGTTGCTATCCAACGGTTTCATTTTTTTTTTTCGATTTTGTAATTTCCTATTTTTTCTTGGTCAGTTCGGCTCTAGTTGCTAAAAAAATAAGGTAAAATGAATAAAAAATATTTACGGCCACCGGGACCAACCAAACAAAATCGAAAAAAAAAAATGAAACCGTTGGATAGCAACGATGCAAACTTCATGTACATTAAATTTCACGTGTCTACATTCAGCCGTTCAGGCTGACCGATGATGAGTCAGTCAGGACTTTGTCTTTTATACATATAGCTATTGGATATAAAACTCGGTACTTGAAGTATCGGACATTTAATACACCAAGACCTTATACAAACACCGACAATTACTTTTACGAGTATATTGATACTCGCGAATAGTTGTAACAGTAAAAATAGAATAAAAAAAGGTCTACTTTTTCGAAGCCTGTCGAAAAAGTATGGCCGATGAAACGTGCAACATTAAAAACCGTTCCCTTCTTTTCACATGTTAGTAATTATTTTACAGTAGCCGCAATCATTTTATTTCGAAGTGCTCATTGGGTGCTCTTTTTATGAATTACTTCATATTATTTAACCAAACGGTTACAAGATGAGGGATTGGGCGAGGGCAAAGGGAGTGCTTTATTGTGACAGACGAAAGGACAGACGCGACGAAGTTGGAAGATAGACCTAAGAACCCATCGCAGGGATTCAGGATCTCGATAAGCTTTAGAAACGGGATGAATGCGCTTTGGGTTGGATGAAAGAGGATTCTACGGGATGTCTGATCTCTCTTCGGTGACTAAACCGCACCTCGAATCACCCGACCCAATAAGTGCTTGAGGCGATGAGATCCTCGAAAAAAACGGTCCTCCATCGGTGTTATATATATATATATAAATGTTCTGGAACGCGAGAACTCAACCACACCTTAAAAAAAAAAAGAAATAGAAGTGCCATTCAATTATTTATACCTGAAATGGGCGAAGCTCTCACGTATGTAGATGTACGACTGCTCACGAGCTTTTCTCCAACCGCGCTCGATTTCGTCAGTTTCGGAAATCGACGAGTTCCAATTTTCTAGACAGCGAAACTCGATATCCGGAGAGCAGGAAATAGTGACGTGGCGCTGTATCGATTATCCAACAATGCACGTAAAACGACTTAACGTCAAGGGAAATCGGTTTTTTTTCGGCTCCTTTTTGCATACGGGTTCATTTGCGTTATCGGGAAAAAGGAACGCGATCAACCAATCAAGTATTGTTGAAAAAATGTAGGGGAAAAATACTTTACAAATACGATAAAATAGTGCATTTGAGAGGGAGTAGCTGTGGGCACCACTCGGGGCAGTCTCTGAGGAACTGCAAATAGTGAAGTTATAAGTGTAGGGCAAAAGTGAAAGAGATGGGATCATGAAAGCCCGCAAGGGCAGACGAAAGAACATTATGAATAACGAAAGAAGAAAAAACGTTGGCAAAAAAATCAATTTTAAATCCCTCAATGAAAATAAGCTTGGAAAAAATACATCGTGGGGGTAAAAAAAGAATTGGCGGAGAAAAAAAAGAATTGGAGGGGAAAAAAGAATATACTTTTCGGCCCAGCTTCTCACCGAGCCGAGAAAATATCCCGAGGGGGTACGTATTTGTTCTTCTTTTTTGGCCAAACATCGAACGAGACTATTCACGCCGTATGTAGGTGAAAAAAATGTCTCAAGGGTTTTGTAAAAACTGATCAACGAGGGCCAAGAAAGGCGACGCGCCTCTTCGCTAAAAGATTTTTTTTCGATACAAGTACCCACCGTAAACGCGGCTTTTCCCTGTGGGGTAACAATTCTTTACTCTAGCAAAGTCATCCCGCAAAATGAAAACTTCTTCATTCACTTTGACCAATCTTTGTTTTCATATTGACGGAGAGTATGATGAACGTACAGCTTACCATTTCAGTTAATAGAATAATGCAACAAAGTGGTGTAAAACTTACAGCATCGCGATTACTGATCATTAAAATTTAAAGCGGAAACGAATGGCAAATACTTTTTTAAAAATCTATTTTGGAAAATCAGAGCTCCTTTGAGTGAAATTTAACGAAATGCGTTGAGTACGTAATATTTTAATTGGATCAGGCACGGGTGCGTTAAATTTTAATAAGCGGATGTACATTTTATCAAAAGCTGCTGGATTGAATAACAGGGAATATGAAGGGAAAAATGTGAATATATATTTTCAATAATCTTCATAATAACTCAAAGTATCTTCGGCCTTTTACCGCTATACCGTTTTCCTTTCCCCTTTGATGGAATAAAGAGATTTGTCGAATAAGTAAATAGTATGCACCTATAGTATATACATATTACATTATGCATATCGTATGCATTACATAATGCATACGATACGCCATATCGGTTTATAGTATATGGTACTATACTACATGCAATATAATATATATTATATCATTATATGATGACACGGTATATTAGCTTCAAACTATCTAGAAATTTAGTGCAATATCGGGAATGAATTTTCGGGTCATATCGTATGTAGGTTTGTTTACCGAGGTTATTATGGAAGAAGTTTTTTTTTCCTATATCGTTCAACAGATACTCATAATCACATCATCAGCAGAAGAAACATGAAAAACCAGACCGGATAATGATAAAAGATAATGAAAATGTTTTACCCTGAGTATTAGCTAAAGAATTCCTTTACAAAAGCGGAAGTGCACGCCACAGTCCTTTGAAAAGTAACAACGTTTTTTCTCATTTTCCACATGACGGATTCAGATCAAATAAATGGTGTTGAAATTCGCATCGTTGGAATGCAACGAAAATTCATATTTTTATTTTTATTTCCTCATTTTTATTATTATATGAGATTTTTTCCAAGTTTCATTTGCGGACCTCCAAATTAGCATACTATAAAACGGATTTTTGCAATCTGCAGAACGAAATTGAAGCAAGCCATAAAGAGTAATTTTCGTGGCACTCCATCGATGAAAACTTCAATCTCATTAAAACAAAGTGCATAGATATTCTCGAAATCTCAATCTCAACGTATTAAAGTTTTAAGAAGAAAAAAAACTAAGCATTTTCGCGCCAACTTCGCGCAAACGGGGACAGACCAAGTTTAAAAAATTGATAGATATCGTCTCAGTATCGTATTCTGACCCTGACAGCTTAAGGTTGTTGCTGAATCATTTTGTAAGCCTGAAGGAAGAAACATAGTTCCTATGCCAATACATTGTGTGACGTCACCAATGCCAACTTATTGTAGCAAAACATAAATGATATGTCATCGTATTCATTGTTCACATATATGTTCATTTGAAAACGTTAGGATCGTCAGAAAATTAATTTTCGCTGTTTAAAGATCGTATTTAAATAGCCACTAGCTTTGGCAACGTCGCACGGTTCGCTCGTAATTTGATGCTGTTAGGTTGAACGCAGTGACTGTCACAGGTCACAGCTGTGTAGCGCGCGTTGTGTGCCAGTCAGCGTTTTCAGAGGTTATGTCAGAGCAAATTGAGGAAACGAACGATGTAGAAAAAATATTCGTGCACTGCAATGTTTCCGATGGAAACTACGATTTGTCAGTGCTCGTGTCCACAATCGTATTACTATCCTCACCGAAGCTAAATAAAAAAGAAAACACATCATAATAAATTAATGGATGAGTTCGATTGGTTGTGCTATTCCCATAGCTCCAAAGTTGCCACATTTCAATACCTACGTCTCAGCAACCCTCACATTTCGTAAATCGGTCGCATATTTTTCATATATTTGGGATGATAATGATGATGAGGAGATTAAAAAAATAAAAAAGAATTTTCGTTGCATTCCAACCATGCAAACTTCAACATCGTCCATCACACCATATTGGTTTTTTGGATCACTTTCTTCACATATACAAAAGCAATACGCGGGAAACTGAAACGGTAACGACGATGCCCGATACAATGCGATCGAGTAAACTTCGACGTCAACTTTGAAGATTAATATTTAATAAACGAGTGCGCAAACCTCCATTTTCCTTTTGCCAGTATATTCAGGAAATATACCATAACGACTAGTAGAATTTTCATTAATATCTGTTCACCCCAATATTTTTCAGCTACAACCTAAATTTCAGCCTGAAAAGGATTGGTGTGCTGACAGACAAGACAATTTTCTAATAATAGTAACCCAATATCATATGTGATATAATTCATATTACGTCAGTGTCTTTAGCGTAATATACTGTGTGAGGGTACATAATAACCTCCTGCTAACTTCATGCGCCAGTGGAAGATCCTGATTCAACATGTGTCCACATACGTAGATATATAAGAGCGCACACCCGTATAGACAAAATACATGTCCCCTGGACGGAAAATCAGGTCATAGTGAGCTGCTACGCTCGCACGAGCGCTCGAATACCCATTTATGCACGGGTAGTTTAGTTCCCTCGGAAGGGTGTGTTCTTCGCTCACCTGCATGATCATTATTATTTTTTACCCTCTGCTTCTGCCAGTACCGCGCACTGCTCCGTCGTTTCTATCTTAATGTCCGTGAACCACCCCACGAGACTTTCATTCCGCTCGAAGCTCCCGGGGCACGCGAACTTTGAGCGAGATATAAGTGGGAGCCTGGCACAAGAAAAATGATATGCGAGAAGCACTCTCGGATATCGCGCTCGCATATGTTCACGTCCTCGTCAACCCCTTAAGCATGTATGAGTGACACGATCCCCGACAACAGTATACGAAATATGAAATTCAAATATGTCCTGGGTGTAAATTAAAAGCAGTCGCAAGTGGCATAATGTATAGATGAAGCCTCAAATTGTCAGTTAAAAGGGTGTTCTTTTTTTAATTATCTTTGTTCTGTATTTTTTAATATTTAACTTTATGAGGGCAAAACGATGTTTGTTAACTCCCGTAATTCTTTTCGGTGATTTCAGTATACGAAAATCACTGAAACTTTTTTTTGTTGTATTCTTATCAGAGATCTGCCATCTAATTTTGGCAAATCGATTTTGTTTGATAATTAACGAAATAAAAAAAATAGAAGCGGAATTTTTACATGGCGCAGAAGTTTGCATCGTTGAAATACAACGAGAGTTCTTTGGAAAAATTTAATTTCTTCATTTTCCTTACAATCTACAATTTTTTATTCATTACGATTGAGTGATTTACGTGCCATAAATCGCGGAAAGAAACGTGAGCAATAGGAGAAAAATTAATTTACTCCACATTTTCACGTTTAAGGGGAACTACCAGTCTAGAGCCCGGAAAAGTGGTGAATTTCGAGTTTTTCATGGATGCCCAATTGATAGAATGAAATTTCCGTGACCTGCGGCCGGCAACAATACGTCGCAACAATACCTGCGTAGGAGATCTTTTTATACGTTTAATCCTTTCTCCGAACAAATGATTTTCAAGGATCCTTTTCACCGAAAACATTTTTTTTTCTTCAAACATGCACTATTTTATCAAAAATCGATATGTCTTGACGTCCCTACGTACTTCGAAAGAAAATCTTACCTAGAACTCAAATGATTTTGAATTTTCGTTCCAGGTAAAAAATGGGAGAGAACTCTCGCCGGTCGCAGGGAACTATCAACAAAATTCAGCGTCGCTATTTTATTTAAAAATCTTGTGAAAAAATTGTACACCTACGTGAAGCTATGTACAATAAAGGCTAACGGATATGAGGATTTTTGAGAGACCAGTCTCTCAAGACTGGGAACTCCTTTGGACCTTCTGTGAGGGACCTTTAGTTATCGTTTAAGGCGGGAGACATTTACAATGATCTAAAAATCGTTGTCTATCTTTTTTCTTTAGTCGATAGAACTACATATATAGAATACTTTCCCAAAGTATCAAAGCGAAATTCTACCTATGGTATTCTGTAATGAAAAATCTGAAAAAATTCGTAGGTCTTCTGTGGACTTCTACCTATGCAATAGAATTGTTGCCAGCCCCGAAAAACCCGTTTTTAATAAACATTTTCATCAAAATTCAGAGGCATGCTCAACGTTAAAAGATTTGACATGGACACAAACGACCCAAGTTCAAGGGATTACGGTTAAAAAATCGTTTTGTATACTTAAATATACTATTAAAGTATACCTTAAGTTTGATAATTGTAGAATAATTATATCTTAGTTTAAAAAATCTCTCAATATTGCTTTTTTCCTGTCTAAATGTATATCCCGCCTTAAAAGCTTTATACGAACCAAACCTCGCAGTTATACCACAACATATGACTCCTCCTGTATTGTTATTTTGTTTATAAGAACGATTCATAATTATTGAGGATCTTCTAAAAACCAGAACTATTCCGGAGCTTGTGTCAGGGACTTCTAGTTATCGTTCAAAAGCTTCGTACAACCCAGAACTCGCAGTAATACTACAGCATCTCACTCGTCTACGGATATTTTGTTTATAGCAATCGTTAGCGATTCGAATTAGATTCAACCGATAGAACCGTGTACAGAATAGGTTTAAAATGTAAAACTCTCCGAATTTCAACTCTGGCATGGTCGAATTTGCGAAATTTGATGAGATGTATGATATATTTTGCGAAGTTAGCATCTCATTTTTTCCAAATGCGTTTTCTATAGTAGAACCGACGGAACTATTATTAAAACTTATCAAGAACTGTAGAACTATACGGGACGCCACTTTATCTAGAGTTTATTTGTGAGATGCTAACAATTGAGATGCCAACTTCACAGACGTTAGAATGGGGTATTACACCCTTTTTTGAAAGGTGTCTCAATTTGATCCTTTGGTGATAATAAACTACTGGAATTGTTGTTTCTATTTTATGAAATCGATAAGTGCCATAAAAATGCATTTAAATTTTACATTTCAAATTTCCGCGCGAAAACGCTTGCCACCCTGCTTCTTCGGTTCGTGATGTCGCTTTCATAGTAAACATAGTAGCCAATTGGGAATACGTAAAGTTTTTCGGTTTAAAGTTAGTTACAATCCCTATCATTGGTGTGTTGTTCCTAAATGTAAGAATACTAGTGTAAAAACACCGGGAAAGTTGTGGATTCAAATGCCAATTGATATAAATATGAGGAAGACTTGGTTAAGGGGAGATATACACCTAGATGGCCGAAAAAATCGATTTTTTTTGCATTTTCTTGAAGTTTGAGGTCTCCAGAATATCTAGTGAAAACGGCAAGTTAATATTTCGATAAATAAGCCAGTTACAGCCGAGAAAGTGAAACGTGTTTTGCGGCGCCGAGCCGACAGGCTTTTCAAATCGGTACCCAAAATTTCTCGAAAACCAATTAACCGATTGTCTTGAGGTTTTTGTGCTTATTCTATACACCATTATCCATTACTTGTCATAGGATTTTTTTTCCGTTACTTAGTTTTTGTTTTATAGGCCAAATAATAACTAATTTTTTGCCCAAAAATCACCATTTATGTTCAAACGTCCGCCATTTTATCATAAATCGATATTTTCAAAATGGGCTATGACAAGTACTAGATTATAGTATCTAATTTAATAATCTTTTTTGTTTTTTTTTTTCAGATGATTTTTTAAGAAACGCCAGTGGGTACCGTATACGCAGATTTTTTTACGACACTCCAAGGATCATACAATATCCTTGTATATTTTTGATATTTTTAAATAAAGAAAATTAAACATATTTTTGAATGTATATACTTTTAGATAATTTAAACCCCAATCCGAAATTTCAAATAGTATTCCTTGAAAAAAATCACAAAAATGACCTTTTTTCTGGCTCCTAGGTGTATATCTCCCGTTAAAACTTGCGAGAAGAGATCCAAAGTCATAGTCCGAAAAAAAACTCATTAGTTCTTTTTTGAAGTACAGATAATTATTTGAAAACTTTCAATTAACTATGACAAACGAGAATATATAGTTGCTTACGCTTCCTTTCACAGGTTAGAGAGTAACACGTCTTTCTTTGTTTACTATGTCAATGACGTCACGTCGGAATCCATTGTGGCGGTTACTGTTTCGCATGTTCGTTGAACAGATAGAAAAAGTATTTTTTTAAAATTAATTATAAAATTTATTTTCTGTTTTTATAAATTAAAACTAACATTAATAGATTGCTTATTGCGAAAACTGCCTTAGTATTTTTTCTTACATAGAGTAAAATACCCTATTCCCATTGAATCCACTGGGTATCCACAAACATTGTCGGAATTCACCTTATGGAGTTCTACACTGGTAGGCTCCCAAAAAACGAGTGAGCTAAGGGTGACTGAATAAATTGAAAGAATGATGAAAGAAGCCCAATTTTGCGCGACAAAGGGAGAAAGGTTGTGAAAAATCGAAAGCGGAGTGTAGGCGGAAGGAGTAGAGGTCGCGATAAGAGAGGGAAATTCCCGCTGCGTGTGGCGATCTCTCTCTCTCTCTCTCTCTCTCTCTCGCTCTCTCTCTCTCTCTCTCTCTCTCTCTCTCTCTTTCTCACACACACTCTGGCGCTCTGGGCCACGGTGCTCGAGAAACGGCGCATAGTTTCGGGGCCTATTCTCGTCTCGTGGTTAGCTCTATTTTCGTCCGGGCCACGCTAGTATCACCGATAAATATCCCTACGGGCGTCTGCCGTCGCGGCCAAACTGTTTGTTGATTATCGGCAGAGGGGGCGGCGTCGGCACTGCAGCGTAAGGAAAAGGAGGAACTGGGAGGAAATCGCACTACGGAAGGAGAATGAAGGATGCACTCCAAGGCTAAATGGAACTGAAATGAATTTGATGTCCGCCGAGATTAACGATCTTCCGTCGTCGCAAGTGTACACTATGAGGCCCGCGGGGAAAGCATTTCGCTAGATTGACCCGAAATTTTGTTGTCCATTTGGCACGCACTTCCGGGTGAGAATTATTGAGGAAGTAAGTTGATTTTCTGCTTGGAAGACGAGCGTTCACGAGTGAATCGACTCGAAACAAACTTCAATTGTACTAGGTGCGCAACTAAGTTTACGATTTTTTTTACCAATAAAAAATCTAAAATTTCAAGACAAATACAAAAAATGGTTCATTCGAAGTATTGTCCCTCGCTATTTACACATTTTTGCCATCTCTCTGGCGATACGTAAATACCGCGACAATAAAAAGACGCGTCGTTGGAGTGAAATCATTCGTCCAACCAATTTTGTACTGCATCGTAATTGGCCAAGTGTAGTCCACCCAAGCCATGCGCCATCGACCGGAACAAGTGATAGTCTGAAGGGGCCAGTAGGCCTATTCTGTAACTCGTTATGTCTCGGTAACGACAGTTTTCGTTATCGTTCGCTAGCGACAGCCAATAAGAGGCCCCCTTTCGTCTTTGAACGTGCATGCGATTGGCTGTCGCAAGCTAACGATAACGAAAAGTGTCGTTACCGAGTTATAACGAGTTACAGAATAGGCCTACAGTAGGCCTATTCTGTAACTCGTTATATCTCGGTAACGACAGTTTTCGTTATCGTTAGCTAGCGACAGCCAATAAGAGGCCCCCTTTCGTCTTGGAACGTGCATGCAATTGGCTGTCGCAAGCTAACGATAACGAAAACTGTCGTTACCGGGTTATAACGAGTTACAGAATAGGCCTCCAGGTCTGGCGAATACGCCGGGTGCGGTGGGAGATCCGATTTCAGTGTTTTTATGGTGTTCTGGACCATGGAACTTCGGTGGTACGGAGCGTTGTCGTGCTGCAATATCACACGTTCGTGTCTCGTGTCCCATTCTGGCCGTTTTTCGAGCAATGCGTGGTTCAAATTGATTAGTAATTGTCGGTAGCGATGCCCATTGACAGTTTCGCCTGGTTTCAGCAGCTCATAGTGCACGATTCCTTTGTGGTCCCACCAAACGCAGAGCATTGTCTTTTTTCCGAAGCGATTTGGCCGTGCCGTTGATGTTGACGCTTCGCCAAGTGAAAGCCACGATTTGCTGCGTTTGGGATTCTCGAAATATATCCTTTTTTCATCGCCAGTAACAATTCGATGCAGAAAACTCTTTGTGTTCTGCCCCAAAAGCAAAATTTCGGAACTGGCTCTTCAATTTTCCATTTGTCTCTCAGTCAACTCATGCGGCACCCACTTTCCTTCCTTATAAATTTTTCCCATGGCGTGCAAACGTTTCGAAATACATTGCCGGGTCACATTTAATGCCTCGGCAAGTTGATTTTCTGTTTGAGTGTCATCATCATCCAATAACGCTTACAGATCGGCGTCCGCAAATGATTGCGGTCTTCCCGAGGGCTCCTTGTCCCCAGTCTCAAAATCGTCACTTCTGAACCGGTTGAACCAATCTTCACACGTTGTTTTTGATGGTATATGTTCGCTGTAGTTTTTAGGTTCAAACAGAAAAGTAATGCTTCCCGCAAATGCTGGTTATTTGGCACACACTTTGACATTTTCGAGGTTAGAAAAAAGGTCGTTGTGTTGCGATATTTGTTTATGTTACGACTGGGTATTCTTAACAGATGTCCAAGCTATAAAGACACCCAATTTTAGACCTGCATGTCGACTACATGTGTCGCCAGCGCCATCCATGTGTGAAACCCGGGAACTTAATTGCGCACCTAGTAATCAAAAGGGGAAGGTCCGAGAAAACGAAGTACAAGCATGCCCTTGTACATATATTGAGATGTTGAATAAGGTCTCGCGATTTCTGTGTGAAAATCAAGAGGTTACCTGGGTTTCGAAGCCAAAACAAGCATATTTTTTCTATTTTTTTTTAATAATCAAATATAAGTTACTTCATTTCAAATGTTGAGCACATAAAGGAGCAACATTTCAACAATTAAAAAAAAAATTCATCCAAAAATTTGGGAAATTCAGCCGGCGGGACCTGGTTTCCGGGGACCCCTAAAAAAAGTGTCCTCGTGGTGGTCAAGATAACTCATGATAGCTTTATCTGAAATTAAAAAACCAATTTTGTTCTGCTAGTAGATAAGTATAGCTCGTGATAGAACGAAGGATTTTTCAAAAATTTAAATTTAAATTTTTGGCAGAGTTGTTGGCAAAATAGTTCAATTTTTGGTACAATTTACACTACTATAGCCTTGTAAAATTCGTTGTAATAAAAAAAAATTTCGTTCAATGCTATTTTGAAGAAGTGTGCAAAATTTCAATAAGATCGATGCATTCTTTTTTGAGAAATCGTGTCCACCGACTTCAAAAATAGCGTTTTGAGAAACATGCGATATATCTGCGTCGCTCCCAACGAGGGGAACTCTCAAAAGCTCTTTCTCCTAGACTTTTACTCCGATTGCCTTAAAACTTTGGGAGAATATTGTAGACATAATGTACTATTAAATAATAATTTTTTAATGGATTTTTTGAAATTTTCAAACCCACGTAGCCCCTTAATGGTTGATTTTATAAAAGGATTCCCAATCCTTCCAAACGTTTCGAAACTGTTGTGCGATCAACTCGCAATGATTCTACAAGTTCACCTAGCGCCTGACATGAGTCTTCATGATGCAATGCCGGCAACACATCAAAATAATTATTTTTGAAGCGTCTAAGCCGATCTCTGCATGTTGTTTCCGAAAGAGCATAATCGCCGTGAGTCTCAACAAGAATTCTGTGTGGTTCAGCTGCAGATTTTTTAAAATAAAGTAGTGCAGTAAAATTCCCTGCAACTACTCTTTTTTATACGAAATTTGACATGTTTAACATTATGAAGAAAAAAAAGTCGTTTACACTTCGGCGAAATGAGAGACACTGAATTTGAAGCTTGCACGTAGTACTTTTTTATAGATGCGTTAGCATCTTAAACTACACGCAAGCAGTTCTGGTAACGCTATCCGTTGGAAAACAGAACGAACTTATTCGACGTATCCAATTAATATAAATATACTAATGTATATGAGAACATTTTTTATTTACGTCTGGGTCTTCCAATTTTAATTACAATTAGAAATTGTTTTCTCCCACGAGGAAGCAAAAAAAAACATCGTTATCTCCGACCACTGAACAATTTTTTCATTAATTTTGCGATGCTTCTGAAAAAAAGAAGAGCTCTGACAACCAATTCCAAAGGATGCCTTATTTTGTCCCTTTTTGTCGATAGAGGCAACCCTTAATATCTACCCCCCCCCCCTCCCCCTCTACGACATTGCGAGAAGCAACGAAAGACGATTTCCAATTGCAACAAAAAGAATTTAAGCCAACTAGAGTTTTCTATCTACCCTTATGTGCATTTGCGTGTCAGAATTAATTTAACTCGGTACAAACTCTCGAAAACCGTGGGTAGAACCTTTTTTATTTTTTTTTTAATTCCACCACTGATCTAATTTTTTAATTCCAAAAACTTCGAGCTTCCGTAATCTCACCATTTGTGCAGGCATATAGTTTTTTTTTATGGATGCTAAAAAACAAAACGTCAAATTGGTTTGGAACATCCGTGAATTTGCAATGAAATCGTGAAGCGATATTTCGGTATAACGTACACATACATACTCCGGGCGTAATGCGTTTTCCACATCTCGCGCTTACAGTTCTCGCACTGTATACGCGTGATCCGTTACATCTATAAAATCAACAAGCACTGAGAGAGAGAGAGAGAGAGAGAGAGAGAGAGAGAGAGAGAGAGAGAGAGAGATCGCGAGATTTCGCAATTCTCCGCGTAGATCCCGAGTAAACTTGATCTCCCGATGATCGTTACAACTGTTTTGGGAGCTGGTGTAAATTCGTAAAATTGTATTTGTTGCTCGAGTGGTACTATATTATTTGGAGGAATAAGAGCATCGTTTCATGAGTGTTCCTCGTTTTATGAAAACGTGGGACCATCGATGCTGTGATGAATTATACTGTCGTAGGTCATTTTTATTCATTAATTTTCACTGGGATTTAATTGGCCTCGTGCCTTCGGCTCATCGTCTTCTTTACCGGATGAACAAAAAGGATGCATCATTGGAAGTTTGCATCGTTAAAATGCAACGAATTTTTTTTCTCGCGTAGCCCAATTCTTTTTCTAGCACACTTAGGCCACAAATACCACTGAACATTTTTAGAAGATCCTTATTAGGGGTCCTAAACCTATATAACATGGAGGACGGAAAAATTCAGTCCTTGCAGCATGCAAGAGAA
This sequence comes from Ophion slaviceki, assembly GCA_944452715.1. NCBI lineage: Eukaryota > Metazoa > Arthropoda > Insecta > Hymenoptera > Ichneumonidae > Ophion > Ophion slaviceki. The sequence goes on from OX101783.1 coordinate 41,979,163, forward strand.
TGGGATATTATTAACCCTTCATTGACACACTTATATTTGGCCACGATTTTGACACGCTGGGTCTATTTCACCCGGATAGCACTTCATCCACCTGCCATCAACAACTCTTCAGTCGGTTTTCATTGAAAGAAATCAGGGATTCATTTGAATCATTTCTCAATATGTCCGCATAATTGAAATTCGAAAAGTATAAAATTAAATTGTAAAAAAATATTGAAAAACTTCACTTTTGGGAAAGTGAGCATTTCATTTCAAATACGTCCGGGTTAAAATGACCCACTGTGCCAACGGAAGGTTAAAAATAATTATGTGTTTTTAAATGTTTATTATACTTTATTCGATACATTTGGTGCGTAATTTGGCCCGGATGCTGACCAATGAGAGCTCTCCATTTTTTACACACTCATATCACGTCTTCTCACAAAATTCGTGACGCTAAAAATTCACAACATTTCCCCCAGTGTGTGTCTCGTCTCGTCTCCCAACGCCATGTCGCGAAAAAAATCAGACCTACGAGCCTAAAAAAATTTTCAAAATTAAAAAAACGAAAGATGGGTTCAAGAATGAACAAGGGTATATATTTTCGAATACATCCTTTCTTGTCTACTAATAAATTCTGGCAGGGTTCTCTGGCTATCGTCCAGTCCATTTTATCCAGATCCTGTTCGAACTCTACTTCCCATCTTTCGTTGCTTTCTCGCCGGTATATGTATAAAGCGTCCTATTTTTCAGCAAATATATGAATATATATGTATATGTTTTGGGAAAATGTTACACTTTGCTGCAATGTCGAGGCTCCAGGAACTGTGAGTTATGGTATTTCGCTGGTGCGGTAATAAAAAGGGTTAATGGCGAAGATCCCCTGTTGTCGCTGGGCGGACAGATCTTTCTGTATATATGCGAAAGTTCGTTTTGAAAAGATTTGACTTTGAGGACCATCCCTATACTAGACAATTGCACCCAAACTCAACCTTGCAGAAACAAAAAGTCTTCAAAATGTCCCGAAGATGAAGGTTCAACAAAATTCTGACAGCTGATACTATCAGTGAGTTATAATACGATATTGAAGTTTGCATTGTTGGAAAGCAACGAAAATTCGTTCTTAATTGTCATTTCTTCCTTTTTTCATCGTCCAAAAGCTTGTGCTGCAAATTTCAGCTGCAGATTTGTGATAAAGATTCTAAAGAACGTTAGTAACATTTTCGTAGCTCAAATTTGTCAAAAAAAGTTGACGCTACGAAACGTTCGTTGCGTTCCAACGATACAAACTTCAATATCATATTGCACTGATGGCCAACCTTATATTGTTACTCGCGGAAGGAACCTCGAAGAAATCGCGAATCTGTCATCGGCAACAAAGTATATTGTGTTATTGAGCATTGAGCAGTATTTGACGAATGATTGCTTTCAAGAGTTTGACGAAAAATAAAATTTGGTGGAACGTAACGGCAACTACGTACGAAAGGGACGTGATATTAAAGATCTAACCTCCAAGCTCGATACGTAAGTATTATTTCTTTTGTTTTTGTTCCTTTGAGCCAATGGAGGATGAATGGATGTGGAGAAAAAAAAAGATTTTTTCACAATGAAAGTGAACGATTTAAGGCATATGCATAACCTTGGAATTTCAAAAACATCAATTGTTGGTTTATTTTATTTTCTTATTGCGTAGAGTCTTGACATTGATTTGGTTCAAAGATTGTGTAAAAATTCCAAAAATTGACCTAGTTATGACGATTTTAGTGGAGCAGGTCAGAACTTCCGGTTGCGTTACGGCTCTAGCGCTGCGTGGTGCATTGTATGGTTTCTAAGGGCATTGATATGACTTTGTCCAATACGTAGGAAGGTACGAAAAATAATTGTGATTTTATCTCGAGCAAGTGGTCCATACACCAAGGCATTTTGTTACGATTAAATTTTTCAAATAACCATTGGGACGAAAGAGTGCATTTCATAGATAGAAATTTTTAATAAAAGGTGTTTAATTTTTTTACTAGCTCTATTAGTAATGAAGATATACGCGACGAAAATTAATCGCTTCATCTCTCACTCAACGTTCTGTCCCTTTCACTCATCGTTCCGTCTTTCTCATAAAAATGTTCCTTGCTCATATCTCCATTACTAATGGAGCTAGCGAAAAAAATGAGACATTTTTTATTGTCAATTCAAAAAGAAACATCTTTTATTTCAAACTTTTTTCTACAAAGTGCACTTTTTCGTCCCAATCGTCATTATAACAGTTAAATTGTTTATAACGAGAAAAAAAAAGATTCTAAAACAAAATAAATGTCCTATTCGTATTGTTCGTACCCGAAACCATACAGAACCACTAAAGATATTGAGCAGACCTAAACATTTATACGAAAATGGTATACGGAAAAAGTGGATTTAGTACGTTTTCTTCTCTTGCGTTTATCTCGAAATACTTTGCAATTTGGCGTATGTCACATCTCAAAATCGAATTGTCCCATTTACTTCAAATTTGGATTAGACAGATTTGATAACATATTCAATCGACTGACCGGATGATTTTTTCATATGTTCGTCCGTTTGTTAATAATAAAGTTGAAAGCTGTTATTTTTGGTCGAAAATCGACCTTTTCTTAAAAACAGTGCAATTTATGCAATTTTTAAGATTTCGAAAATGTATCTGGTGAGTTTGTAGCTTTACCATTGTACTGAAAATATATTTTTCCATTTTTGACTTTAGATGAATCCACTTACCGGAATCATGTACGCGACCGAGCCGTGCGAAGGCTACAGCCCTGAGATCAAATAACAATGATTACGTTGTTTCGATATATCTTGCAATAAAAAAAAACGGTGACATTTCAAGACTATGGTACTATCTGTGTGCAAAAGATCAACCTCATCTTCCCAATACCTGAGGAGAAAAAAAATATTGTAAATCGACCTGTTTTTTAACTTCAAGGTTATGGATATCCCTTAAAGGGGAAATAATCTTTTTAGTTCGATACATTTAGTGAATTAAATTGAGCTCATCGTGCTACACTTTGTGTAGTTGTACTCGCCATCGAACGATTGTATAAAAAAATGAGTGTCGTAATTTGCCAAAAATATTCGTATCAGCAGCATACATAAAATGTACAGCGAAAAATATTCGATCAAGGTGCGAAAAGTATACACAAAAAGCGAATTACGTGCGCTGTGCCTTTTCCAACAGCGAAGTGGAACCTAAAATAATCATATATACAACGAGTGAAATGCACGCGAGCGAAAACCGAAAAATGCAATCTCGTTCACAGTTACCGACCTCTTTTCTTTTTTTTTTCTTCTCGTTCCTTCATTTTGCCGAGTGCTGACCGATCGGAACGTAACACCCCTTGGTTTCTTATCGCGACAATAAAATACGAAAGCCATTAAAGTCCCCGTACGCAGGTATATATACTGTTTCATCGATATCGATATCACGACCCACACACACACACACACACACACACACACACACACACACACACACACACACACACACACACACACACACACACACACACATATATATACATGTTTGAAAATGGCATTTCTCACTATTGGAATCGATTCGATTACGATCATCCAAGGCTCACCTTATTCCCTCTGTAGAGTGATTCGATTCGTGAGGATGCACGTGCCAGTATCGTACGAATAAGAAACATTCACTTGTGAATATCTGAAATATTTGCTTTTTCAATCGAACGAAAGAAAAAAATCTATTCGCCCATGTTTCGTGTTGGTTTTCTTTTATGTATCGATAGTTTTCTTTTATGCATCGACACTAATATAATGCAAACGTTGGATCCGTCGGTACACTCTTTTTTCCAAGCTCAAATCGACCTTGTAGAGTTACAATACGAGGCTGAGAGAAAATCCACAAATTTTGGAAATTTAGTCTGCCTGTCTGTCAGTTTGAGCGAAATTGGCGTGAAAACGGCTGAAGCTTTTGTCCCGAGCGTTTGGGACGTGAAAATAAACGCGACAATAACTTTCCCGCGCTTTTTCATCTGGATCCATCAAGTAGAACTCGAAAAGTGCGAAATTCTTTGTAAAAGGACAGCGGCGCGCAACTCGGTATTTAATGGGAAGCTCTTTCGTAAGTATTCATGTATGATGGTTGCATTAACCCGTCGTTGACACACTGGGTTATTTTAACCCGGACGAATTTACAATAAAATGCCTATCTTTGCAAAATTGAGAATTTTCAATAATTTTTTAGAGCAAATTTATATGACATTTTTCTCAATTTAATTATGCAGATATATTAAGATATGTTGAAAGTATATCCCCTATTTTTTCAATAAAACCCAACCGAAGGGCTGTTAATGGCAGGGGTGGATGGAGTACTATCCAGGTAAAATTGACCCAGTATGTCAAAATCGTAGCCAAATAAAAGTGTGACAACGAAGGGTTAAAACCCGTTAATTGTTTTCGTTTTCTAACCATTTATTTGTTAAGAACGTGTTGGATTACATTAATCAACGTATTTTCCCTTAAATGTTACTACTTTCTCATATCTCTGTGGGAAAAGCTGAATCCCACATTGAAAATAAGCCTTGTGTTATAACGCTATCCATTCATTTATCCATTTTTGGACTTCTTCGTAATTACGGAAGTGTGTACTTTCTAAGGCGTGTTGCATCGAGCGGAACAAGTGATGATCACTTTGGGCAAGGTCCGAAGAATACTCTGGGTGGGAGAGGATCTACCATTCTAGGTCCATCAGTGCTAGGTCCACCACCAATGCAACGTGGGGCCGAGAGTAATCGTGCAGCAGAATCACTTTTCGGCAATTTGATGCTACCGGTGACTTTTTTCAATTAAGGCGGTCCTCTAGTTTCTCGGGTCGAAAAAATCGATTTTTTTCATAAATCACATCTACAACATGTGTAGAAAATGTGTGCCAAAGGATTTTTCGATATTCGAAGTGGTTCACAAGTTACGGCCTTGGAACGGAGCAGGTATACTTTCAAACGCGTTTTTCTCGAAACACCATTTTTCGAAACGGTGACCACGATATTTCAGAAACTACTGCACCGATCTTGTTCACATTTATACAGCATCTTTAATATGTTATAAGCCAGCGATTGAACTAGGATTATCATGATTGCTCCGATAGTTTTTTTAGTACGAGGGAAAAACTTAAGAAAAAATGAGTAAAAAATAGAATGTAATTTTCAAAAGTGTATAAAAAAGTCAATTTTTGTAATTTAGAATTCACTCTAGTTCAATCGCTAGTCTTAAATATGAAGATTAAAATGCCGTTTGGTTTTTTTATTTCAGATAAGCAGAACAGCCGCAATCTTGGTCACCGTCAAGCACCTCTTTTACTTGATGTCTTCCTGTCGGCCACTATAACTTTTATTCTATTATATATTTTGACTTCAAAAAATTTGTAAAGCTTATTTAAATGTTAATAAAGATTACGCAAAAACAATGAGATTGATTATTTCGATGCTTTGCCCGTAAAAAATTATTGAAAAAGCCGTAAAAAAACAGCCGAGAAACTAGAGGACCGCGTTAAATTATCGTTCAAACACTCCTGCTGCTATTGGTAGCGTACGGCAATGACCTTTTCCTGTGGTTCCAAAAGCTCATAACGCACTAACACCTCCATATTCCACTCAATACTCAGCATCGCTTTGTGACCATGGATATTCCATTTTGGCATCGATGTTCCTGGTTGGCCAGGATCAAGAAATGATTTTTCAAGATTAAGGTCATCGAAATTCTTTCTTCCAATTCATTCAAAGAAACCATATTTTGTCTTCAGTTACAATACGCCACGAGAAACCTTTTTCCGTGCCTCGCGAGCAAAGAAATGGTGATGTTTAGTCGATTCGCAATGGCTCGTTCTCGTTCAGCTCGCGTGGCAGCCATTTTCCTTCATTCTACATCTTCTCGATGGCGCGCAAACGCCCGCATACTGTTTACTTCTCAGCACCCGAATAGGGTTTTACAATCGGCACAGTAATGGCCCACGACTGATTGCCAGAGAACAAACGATGCGGTAATGGCTATGTAAACAGGCCAGATCCGCACCATGCATGGTTGGTAATGGTAAACCATGAATGGCTGCTAAGACTTGGCCAACTATCATGCGCCTACATTGGCCCAGCAACGGCTGCCGGATGTTCTGCCGGAAATGAAAAACAAAAAATTGACCAATTATGAATATAAAAATTCTAGTAGTATCTTTTTTGTTTTCTTATGCTTTACTTATGTTCATGTACATAGAATAATTGCATTAAAAACGCTTTCTGCATTGTTCAAGTTTTTACCTTTCATCGGGATCGAACCTGCGCCTTTCGTTCTAGTGTCGAGCGCCCTACCCATTTAGCCATTCTAACACTTACAAAATCCATCGTTTGTTCGTTTCTTACTTTTATGCCGATAATTTTATTCGTGACATTAAAGTATACCGACAATTTTTTGGTCCATTTAGGCTGTAAAAATAACTCGCTCGTTTTGGGTGAAGTTCCGAAAAGCATACTCCTCTGATCGAGCCGAAATTTTGCACCGAACTTCCTCTCATTATCCTAATAGAAACCGTTAACGGATTTTTGACGACTAGCAATAGTTTTCGATATATCGCATTGTAAAGTTTATTATTTCACACCATACGAGTATATCTATATATCCGATAGATACCCCCCACTTCTCCGGCCGCGCTGCTTCCTGGCAAACAGTCCTCGCCCGTATGTGCATATCACTTGCCATGTGGGATGGGTTTGTTTGGGTTTTTTTTTAATATAGTAGAAGCGCAGTACAATAAATAACTTTCAATATACGATATATCGAAAACTATTGCTAGTCGCCAATATCCTTTTAAAGGTTCTCTTAAAATATTGAAAAGAAGGTCGGTGCAAAATTTCGGCTTCATCAGTGGCATATGCTTTTCGAAACCTTATCCCTTGTTTTTACGAGTTACAGTTTAACGACCTGCATTTGTAAAACGCCCAAAAACAAATCATCAATGGCTGGAATAGATCTGGCAAGCCGTTCATCCGCCTACGATGCCCCAATGCTGATCGCCATATTATCGGTGCGATGGTATTGGTCCACCAATGGCTGGCATAGATCTGGCAAGCCGTTCATCCGTCTACGATACCCCAATGCTGATCGCCATATTATCGGTGCGATAGTATTGGCCCACAAATGGCTGGCATAGATCTGGCAAGCCGTTCATCCGCCTACAGTACCCCAATGCTGGTCGAGGAATTATTGGCCGATTATCAGCAAACCGTTTAATGGCTGAATGCTGGCATTTTTGTTACGACAGGCGACCCGATATGGGCATTAGGCTATTCAGTCAATTCCACAATCATCCTATGTAATTTTGCATCATGGCATTTTTTTTGACTAGCCTGCCCATTGCTTGTCATGAGGGTCACAATCGCCACTTTTGAATGGTCGATACCAATTTCTACACTTAGTTTCGGGTGGTGCAGACTTGTCATGAGCCTGTGTAAGCAATCGACGAGTTTCAGCTGCACTTTTGCTCGAATCAAAGTACTCCAGATGTACACATTCAAAAAACAACTTGTCATGCTCCATATTCAACTTGCTCGTTCGAAGCCAGTGTCTCAACTAAATATAACGTTTCTTGGTTGGAAGTTAGTGGCACAGCTTTTGGCTGGAAGTTGGTGGCACCACCCTCCAAATTGGCATAAGCGACATTTGTCTTTATCAAAGTATAGGACACCCACAGACATTACCGCCGAACAGCGGGTTTCAATGCAACAACCCAATCGAACAGTTTCATTAGTTGTCACCATTATTTCATTACTTTTTTATGCCCCTTTTTTCTGTTGAACGAATTTTGCGTAAGTGTCAAGCTCTCTAGAAAACAAGTCGTCCACAATAACCTCAGTGTACAACCCTCAAGACGATAGGGCTTTAAACTCCATTTCCGACAAACCCACCAAATAAGTTTTCAACAACAAAAGCTCAATTAAAACCCGCACGAACATTTTTCGTTATTATTCTCGGTGCGCGCGGTGAGCCGTGCACGAAATATGAACAAAATAATCGCGCCGTATAATACGAAAAAAAGAAGTTCGCGGTGGAAAATCTTTTTTGACCGATCCACTCTGTCATTCATTCATCCGTCGACTCATGGAATTAGAACAAGACGGGGCCGCGGGAGGGGGGGGGGGGTCACGCGGAACAGCGCTTGTGGAAATCCGATCTGCCTTGCAAATTAAATTAACGCTGAGGAAACCATAATTAAATCGACGATGGACGCCAAGAGAGATGGATTGGATTACGAAATACTCTGGGGGAAGCGATGCGAATCCCGATCGAAAAGATACAACGACGGCAGAACCACGAAACTGATACTATCTACGTGCATATGCATATGCATAGTCAATAAAGGCCATTTTGAATCCGCTATATCTATGGCTATGTGAGGACAGGTGGCTGTTTTGACAATTGTACGTAACATTTTGTCAGAAGAATAGGTGATTGAGGGGTCGGGACGGTCCTTAAAATCATCATTATATAAGTCATAGATATGAACATGTATATAATGTTGAGTATAATGACAATAGGCTACTACGAGGGCGGTCCTCGCAATTGAATGATTTAACCCTCAATCCGTGAAGGTATTTAAGGCACCTTAATCCCGTGAACCTGAGTTGTTTTCGTCCTCGCAGTACCAAACCAACAATTGTCAACGAAAAAATGAGAAAAAAATCATGGCCAATCTTCAGGCCGTACTTCTCAAGGGACAATTTTTTAATAATTTTTTTCATTGTGTATTAAGCAACCTGCGAAGAAAATGATTTTGGACAAGACGAAAACGACCCAGGTTCACGGATTGAGGGTTAAAATAAATAATAACACATTTGCCCATATATAAAACGGTATGACGAGAAAAAACTAAGAACCGAAAGAGCAAATTTCTCGACTCGAGTTAGAGAGATCGAATTACGCACTGATTTTTCTTATGATATGTAGGCTGCGCGCCTGCATGTGCATGTACGTATACAAAAGAATCGGCGTATATAATTTTTATGTCGCGATGCAAAAACTTCATATCCTGCGCTGGACAAAGACCAGGCGCGTTTTTTTTCGTTTCTTCTCGCTTAATATGTACGAAGACCTGAGAGTGTACTCGTTGCGACGTGACTGCGGTTACAATTCGGCCACCCTGTTGTCGGTGCCCACAGTCGATAGAAATTCCAGTGCGAAATACTGTTTGAGAAGGCAAGAATTATTGATGCAATATGCCCGGTGAAGAAAATTGAATGTAACGAAAAATGAGAGAAAAATGTATTTTCAGAGAAGCACTTACGGGCAAAAGTTTATATATATATATATATATATATATATATATATATATGGAGCATCATAGCTAAGCTTTCGCTACGAATTGATAATTTACTGCCAGCGCCGTAAACCGGCTTGGCTACCTCGTGAGAACGTGGTGAAATTGGATGGAGAAAGAAAGAGAGACCGAGAGGGAAAGAAGCGGTAGAAAGAGAGAGAAACAAAGAGTAAGTCCATTATCTGAGAAGCATGACCAAGTCCCGTAAGACGAACGACTCGCGTCGCGATTTCTCTCAAAATATAATCCCCCCCGGTTCCTGGGCCGCCGCGATTCCTCGCGAAGAGTGCCGAGAGCGTTTTTCGTTATGCACATGTGATCACCATCTAAAAATATAGACAGGCAAATTTAGTTTTATTTCGTTTTGGAGAATAGAGATCCTAAAAACACGAAGGCATGCGCAAGAACACCGAAAAAATTAAATGGTGTGATCATAAGTGCGATTATTTGTTTCTGCCACTCGTCAATTCATGAGGAGGTGAAAGGGTTGTGTTAAAACAAATATTAAAGATGCCGTAACTTCTTGGTTGCTATTATGGATATGCACATTCGCTCGTGTCTATGACGGAAATTTGATACTTGTGATGTAGCGTTGCGTTACGAATATCGAGACTATCTGAGAGAAGTGAGGTGAGCGGGCTGGCGTAGCTCAGTGGTCAGAACAGTCGACCGGCAATCGAAAGGTCCCGGGTTCGAATCCCGGCCCGGAAGCGCGCACCGCATTTTTATCCCGGGTACTTCTCGTGGAGCTTTTTCGGGGGATTACAGTGTATATAGTGAGAACGGATTTTAAGGTCGTACCGTACGAAGGATTATACGCCAAGGTTATTTTAGAACACGTTTCCCATACAGCCGTATACATACTCATCGTCGCATCACCAAAAACAAAAACATCAAGAACTCATTGTGAGTCACATAATGATTAAAGCTAGTTGAACTGTTTCACATCAAGCATCTACTGGAGAGCTTCATTAAGGTTGTTGCTTCAAAATATTGGGGTGAATAGATATTAATGAAAATTTTACTGGTCGCTATGGTAGATTTTCTGAATATGCTGGCAAAAGGTGAACGAAGGTTTCCGCACTCGTTTATGTAATTTTTAAATTTACCTCAATCTCTGCTCGATCGCATTGGTTGCGTGGGGCAACGTCGTTACCATTTCAGTTTCTCGCGTATAGCTTCCGCATACGTAAAGAAAGTGACCCCAAAAACGAATTTTGTGTCCAGGATAGTGTACAGAACAATATCACCGAAAAGAAACGACAGGTTACCGATCTAATTAATGAGAATGTATGAATAATACGCCACCGTTTTACGAAAAAGTGAGGCTTGTTAAGAGGTATGTATTGAAATGTGACAACGTCGGAATACGTTTACGGCAAATGCGAGTAAGGGGAACTTATTCATTTATTTGTTGCGATGTATTCCCTTTTTTCTAGCTTCGCTGAGCATAGTACGATGCTTGCGGGCACGATCACTAAATCGTCTTTTCCATCGGAAACTTTGCAGTGCATTAATCTTTTTTTTTATGAATCATTCGTTGCCTCCTTTTGCTCTGACATAACCTCGGAAAACACCGACCGGCACAAAACGCGCGTAACACAGCTGCGACCTGTGACAGTCACTGCAGTCAATCTAACCGCCTTGAATTACGGGAGAACCGTGCGACATTGCCAAAGCTCGTGTCTATTTTAATGGCAGTTTTAAACCTGAAAAATTATTTTTCTGACAATCCTGACTCCTTCAAATTAACATATTTGTAAATAATAATTGCAATTATCTACCGTTCAGTTGAAATTTTTCGCAATATTCATTCGTACACATCATTAATATTTTGCTGCGATGAGTTGACACTGGTGACGTCACACACTGTATTAGCAAAGGAACTTCGTTCCTGCCCCACCCTTCAAAAATGATTTAGCAACTACCTTAAGGAGGTTGGAGCGATTCAGTTGAGTCAAATGACGGTTTATTCATTTTTTTTTTCAATGAACCTCAAAAAATTGCATACGAGGTACAGATTTATTCTATATATGCTATTTTTTTTTAAATATATAATTAAAGGGCAAAATTATGCATTTTAACATTTTTATTACGTAAAGTAGAAAAACTTTTGTGTTACTACCAACTTGAAAAAGCATAACATTATCGATGATAATTATGAAAAAACTACGACAACGAATGTTTTATACAATTCACAATGAAATTTTGAGTAATTCACAATTATGCCTATTCATATTTACGTCACGAGATTATTGCCCCATGGTTTACGATGGGCAAGATGAGGACTTTTTTTTCTAAATGTTCACAAAGTTTCAGTTTGCGTTAATCCGTTGTTAGAAATGGTTTATGTTGGTGCTAAATAACAATAAAAATTACATAACCTTTAGTGTGAAAGTCTTGCCCATCTAACCGCACGTTAAATTACATACATTAAAGTATTTTTTATCTCTGGTGTTTGGTGGTGAAAAAAGTTCAAAAAATCCGTAAAGACTCAGTATAGTGTAAACAATAACATGCATTTTTTTTTTTATTAAATTTAACCTTGGATTATGGCTAACGCTCCAACCTCCTTAATGGTGTCGCATCGTTGCAATATGACGCAAGTTTCTTTTTATATTACCATTTCGTGATTTTTATAATTATGTAAAACATTTTTGCGCAGAAGATATCTAAATAAGTATCTAGAAGAGTCCGCAAATTAATATTTTGTATCTCCAAATATGTATCTTAAAGAATTTCTGTCGACAAAATCTGCAAATAAAAACCCGAACAAGCTTAATTTCCATTGCAATCCAACGATGCTAAATTCAGTCTCGTCTCCTTTATTCATGTCTAAGAGGCCTGCACAAGCTAGAATTTTTTAGATACGATTTTTTTATTTCATAGTTTTGTAGCCTAGGATCTTAATGTCAATATATAACAAAGATCCATACTGTTTGTTTTTGCGTTTTTCTCAAAACTATGCTCTACAAAAAGGTGTCAATCGTACCGCAAAATTGATTCGATCGATTCACTTCAAATTCGAAAAGAGCATATTTCATAACATTTTCTATCGTACGGCCGGATGATTTTTTGATATGTTTGTCTATCTGATAACAACAAATGATTAAAGTGAATTTTCTATCAAAAATCACACTTTTTTCTACAGCTTAACTTTGCCATAGCTTTCAAAATTTCCAAAGAGTATTCTGTCATACGAAAGTGTTAATATTCTACTAAAAGAATATTTTTTATTCTTTATTTCAGATCACCGTAGTTGCTAGAACCGCCTGTGCCGACAAGCCACGCAACAACGGCGGCACTTCGTTTAAATAATAATAAATTCTCACTGTTTATCAATATTTTCTAATGAAAAAAAAACATCTCAATCTTGGCAAGATTACGTATTGACTGCCTGCAGAATCCCGGCCTCGGGTTCCCAATATGTTCATAAAAAAAAATATTGAAAACTGACCGGTTTTTAGGCCCCAAGCTTATGCAGATCCGCTGTGACTATCGCGCGCGCCAGGGACACTTCAGAAAGAAAATTGGATGTTCTCAGGTTCAACCTGGCGGATCGAGATGAAAGGAGGTACAGGGAAATTCTGGAAGCCTCTATTTTCACATAGCAAAGCGTCGGGGAAAAGCTTCAGACGTTCTCAGATTAACTTCTCTTTAACAGACGCACAGAAAAGATCCTACTAAAAGTTATATAGATGTCTCAGCATCGTATTTCAACGCAAGCAAATGAATTTCAGTATAAAAAATGAATGTTCACACATTACAATTTTATAACACGAATGATACATATACCCATACACACAAAAACACAGTATGGACACACATGATCAATAAATTCTTGTATGCCCATCGCATTCTCTATTGATACATTCTGTCTGGCACGGGTGTCTCTTTATATGCAAATATTATCGGAAATATTGTTTTTCTCGTCACGTTTCGTATCCTCGTCACACACACGCAGGCACACGCGCGAGCATACCCGCGCACACATTCATGCATATAGACCAAACTAGCTGAACCGTCATCCACAATATCGTAGTTCACATTCATTGTCCCCTCTCGGGTATGCCTTTAGACATATATTCCTCTCCTTGAACGGGAACACAATATCGTTGTTCTTCTTTCCATCGCCATTATTGTTATTATTATTATCGCCATTATTATGCACAGCAAGCGTCCCAATGATCCACTTTTAAATTGCCAATCATGTCAAATTTATTTGTGATCCTCTTCACCAGTGGCATTCTCGAACGTACTTTTTGCACATCGGAAGTTGCAAATGGCAACAGCAACAACAACAGCAATAACCATAATAGAAGTAGTAGTAGAAATAATAATGATACAAATGTTGGAGCCACATGATTATCTGCATAGCAACCTCATACAAATGTACTTTGCAAAGAATCGCGTCAACTACGTGCAGCATATACACAGCTTGATATCCTCCCCAATGAGACCTGATTCGAACAAAAACTACGCCATATATCCGCACGATGCACTCGTATGCAGAACGACGACGGTGAACGCTGTTGTTCCCCTTGCATTTGGATCAAACTAATGTGATTTTCCGCAGGCTCGCGAAAAGAAAAATGCGAATTGTACCAATTCTCGGCTTCGTTAGCTATTTTTGTCCATTCACGTAGTTTCTTCCCTTTTGACAATGACTATCCAAAGTCGAGGGGGAGAGGAAGGACTGTCGGCGGTATGGCAGCGTTCGGAAAAGTTCAAAATGAAGCTCGAAAGATCGTGGATGGAGCGGTATGGGGCACTGGGGTTGGCGGTCGAATTGGCGTTGAATGGTAGCCACAAAGTGGAGTAGAATGCATGATACACGTTGAGGGACAACTCCGAATGCATTTGTATATGCAATATATTTGTGACATCTATAGGTATATGTATAGTAGAACAAACGAGAAGCTTGAATCAGAATACCTTTGTATATGGCGAGCGAGAGAGAGAGAGAGAGAGAGAGAGAGAGAGAGAGAGAGAGAGAGAGAGAGAGAGAGAGAGAGAATATCAATATATACTGAACATGTATGTATATAAATATAGACATGTATATGCTTGAGGGCACATCGGTACGGCAACTGCACCGAGACACCTCGTTCCGTCACCCCTTTGACGTTCACCTGATGCCCCTAATACAATTCCCGACCTGTTTGAAAGCCGCACGATAGTGAAGCCCAACCACGTCTCATTGGGAGATCCATACATGTACAGATAAAATCAGCCTCTTTGTTTGTACGTGTCTACGTATATCGTTGTGTTTCGATTATAATTCTACACCGCAAAGACCGCAAGAGGGATTATTATAATCACGATGAAAATATGTATATTTCTAACCGCATGCGATGATACACGAATTCTACCAAAATAGCAGCATTCATTTTCACCGTCAGGGTACATTTTTTTTTAACTCGGCCAACTGCGAGGCGGGCCTCGCTTTATTAGGGTTCCGTAAATATGACCAATTAACTTTTTTTTAACTACATATTTAATTAGGTAATGCTTTTTTTGCCTTGGAGCTTAGGTAGGACTAAACTGAAACCATATGGGGTGATGATAGCTAAAGAAAACTTTGTACAGTCTCACTGTAAGCTAATAATGAAAATATATAATGATATTGTTATTTAAGTATTTGCAAAACCAAATGACTTATTTTTGGAGTCAGTACCAGCCAATTGTCAATATTGTCACATTTTTCCGCAGAAAAAGGAGGCGAAGAAAAATAAATAAAATATACGATCTTTAAAGTTGCAATCTCGTTTATTCCGTGACGTCAATCTCTCCTTGGCTGGCACCAACTCCAAAAATAAGTCATTTGGTATCGTAAATATTTAAAAAACAATAATTTTATATATTTTTATTATAAATTTATTGTGTTATGTATACAATAAACTATTATAAATACTACGTTATGAATCGGCGTTTTTAGTATTTGTTGTTTAAATACAGTATATGGTACATAATATATAGAAATTCAAAATTCCTACATAGTTTGGTTTTTGAGATAGACCCCGTAAGAAAAATGGTCTAAAACTGACAACATTGACAGCTCCCCATTTCGTATTTTTTGAAGAAATAAAAGAAAAAATATTTTGGGAGTACAAATAAGTCTCCGACGTTTTTTGTATCAAAAATTCGGCATTTATTGTGGAAGAACGGTACTTTATGTTTTATTCAAAGTATCGCCTATCGGTAGCCACTACTTTTTCCCATCTTTCTGGCAGAATATGGATACCGCGTCGAAAGAACGCTTCATCTTTTGAGGCCATCCACACATCGACCCAATTTTTGGTATCTTCATATGACGTGAAGTGCTGCACAGACAGACCATGCGTCATCGATCGAAATAAATTATAGTCAGAGGGAGCAATGTCTGGTGAGTATGGCGGGTGGGGTAAAACTTCCCAATTGAGTGTTATGAGTGACCCTTTCGCTTATGCCTGGCAAGCAGCATTTCACATGTGCAACATCGGCGTTCAACGTTTATCGGCTTCAGTTCATATGGGACCCAATTTCCTCGCTTTTGAATCATTCCCAACGATTTTGAACGATGTGAAATTGCTTGTTGAGTCACTCCTAATGTAAGCGCAAGTTCTTTTTGCGTTTGGCACGAATCCCCCTCCAATAATGCTTCCAATTCCGCGTCTTCGTACACTTTCGGTCTTCCGCTACGTTCTTTGTCTTCGACGTCAAACTCACCGTTCTTAAACTTTTGAAACCACTCACGACAACTTCTCTCACGTAAAGCAGCCTCACCATATGCTTCTACAAGCAATCGATGGGCCTCAGCTGCAGACTTCTTCAAATTAAAGAAGTAAATCAAAAGTTCCCGCAAATGACGCTTATTCGGCACAAAACTCGACATTTTCGCACGAAGCAAATTATGTGATGCTCATACAAAATCGCTAATATTTCAAAGTCATGGTCTTGCCAGATGTCCAACCTTACGATATGACGTTTTACATCTGACCATTTCAACCATAACCTCCTGGGGGGGCCATCTTTTGTCAAACGGCGGAGACTTATTTGGACTCCCAATATATTTGTACTCTACTCAATGAGCTTTCAAAAATGACACCCCACATGCCAGTACAAGAAAAAAAATCTGCTCCTTTTTCATGTATGCGACCCCCGTGAAAAGTAACTTGATCGAATTTCTAATTTAATATTCGGTTTTGCGTCAACATTCTACACAAAATATCCAAATTTCAGATCTGGAACTCATTCCGTTTACGAGCTGCAGGCCCGTGGCATACGGACGGACAGACAGCAGTGATATTGGTAGGGTTCCGTTTTGCCCTGTGGGTACGGAACCCTAAAGGGACCACAGCGAATCGCAAGCTCGCACTTCGCGAGGTGCAATATTTCGCGGTCTAGGGGGAGAATCTTCGGCATTTGTGAATTTCAGTTTATCAATGCAAATGGCAATTCCATTTGTCTTTTCGGAAATAAAAATATCGGGTTATCAAGACCTCTCAAAGGGAAGCACGGCAAAAGCTACGGAAGAATGGCTTTGGTTTTCTTGACACAGGCGACCTAATTCTTCTTTTTGTCAGCTTTTTTCTTCCCCTCTCCCTTCGTTCGCCCTTCCTTGCCGTACTCGTAAGTCGCCGGATATAATATTCCCTGCCTACGGGGTGCATGCACGCACAGTCAGTCATGCATCTGGCTCACGAGTTCCGAAAGTTCGCGAAAATTTTTAGAACCCCGCGAACTTCGCTCGTGAGAGTTCGAGGAACTTTTAAAAATGAGCGAGCACATCGAATTGTCTGCATAATGCATGAAAAAAATGGCGGCTCGAAGGGAAGGAAAATAAAATGCGACAGGAAAGAAAATCATGACCGCGGAGGATTCGTCTGGTAAGGGAAAAAAGCTTCGTGAAAGAAACAAAAAAGGAAGAAGGGGAAGCGGAGAGGCGTTGTCTCGTAACTTATAAAAGAGGAGTGATTGCCCTATAAACTTCAGAGTAGAAGGACTCTTTGGCAAATGTGTCGTCGTTTTATTTCATTTTTTCCTTAGCTTCACAGTCTCGTGGTATTTTCGGGCAACTTGATGTCCCATTTCCTCGTTGTTCTATGCTCGTAATATTTTTTCCCGATTTGCGCAAAGTAGCGTGCAACTTGCGAGTATTCTGGATTTCACTTGATAACATCGCGGGGCCATAGTTAAATTTCCATGTACTGTGTTCGGAACGGCCGGGTTTACGAACACTGTCCCCAATCCGCTCGTTATATGACAGTTTCCACTATTTAGAAAAATCGTTAAAAATAATCATCGTCACAGTTGACATCGTTTTGTCAAAAATAATTTTAGGCACCACTGACATAAAATAGAATAAAATAAAATAACGCCGTATCTTAGCTCGATTTGACAAATTCATTCGTGTAATAAGATCAGTATTGAGGGAAAATGAGACGTGAGCGAAACATTCTACACCATCTTTGTACCGGTCTAGACATGGCGAATGAAAAAAATTCACTTGTGCAAGTGTCGAAATTATTCATGTATTTATCGGTTATATCACAGACTGCATGACTAGATTGTAATAGAATTCAGGAAATTTGAAGCACTTCGAGTGTTGTTGTGAGTAATGTTACGAATATGTGGAAATGCGCCATTGGAAGTAGACGGAAGTACCAGGAGCTCTGTATGTACACATACATGTGCGTGCATACATAGATACATACACATATATGTCCCTAGAGTCCCCTCGAGGACGCCAAACCGTCGACCGAGACTCTTTACGATCGGAAGTACTATAAACGTTCTTGAATACGAAGATGGCGGTCGTTATTGTTGTTGAAAAATATATGAGCGCTATACAGATACAGGAAGAGAAAAGCTAATGGAAGGAAAAGAGAAAGAAACGAGAAAAAAAATTTCCTTTTGTTATAAGCAAAGGGTTGCCATAGTTGGCAGAGATCGATCGAGGTGAACAGAAGATTACTGATACATTTTCTTTATGACGGAAAAGATGATTCAATGAGGAATCATGAGATAATTAATTTTCTCGTCTCATTGTGGGGCGAATATGAATGAGGGAAGGTGGTTTTGAAGACATTCGACTCAGAGGACCGTTCTCGCTTGTGGAAATTGTTCCCATGCTTAACTTTACGTAAACGCCAATTTCTTCATAATCATTAGGTCATTAAGGAGTCTTCTCACTTTAAACGCTAAAAAAAGGTTATTTTTTTATCGGTTTACATTATAGATGTTGATGTAAAAGTTGTTACACTTAATAAATACACTTTCGAAATATATATATTTTTTTAGTGTATGTATTTATGTAACCCAAACAAACTGTAAACGCGTTTTTCTCGAAACAACGCTTTCCGACGGCTTGTCGATAAAATCATCCTTACCGATTGATAATTGAACCGATGCTTATGAAATTTTAACCACAAATTCTTTATCACTATAGCTACAGCACACATCAAGGATTTTTTTAAATTTTCATATTCACTATTTTTTTGCCAAAAACGGTGAAAAAAAAACACGTTTTTTAAATATTTTTTCGAAAAATGTCCGCCATTTTGTTATTTTTGCATATATCAAAAATCGTATGAGATGCGCTATAGCCATTAACATACTGAATTTAAAATCGTTTGATTTTTTTCTTTCGGATGATCCATCTCCGAGATTTCATCAACAGCGCAGACCTACAATCTTTTTATGACATTTTTTTAACTACCATTTTCGTCTAAAAATAGTGACTTGAATAAATAAATAGCTTTTCTTAAATGTGTTTCGAAAGTGTATTTATTAAGTGTAACAACTTTTATATCAATATCTATAATATAAACCTATAAAAAAATGATGAAAATAGCCTTCCTTTAGCGTCTAAAGTGACAAGACCCCTTAAGTATGAAATGTTCGTGTACTTTCAGTACCAAGTTGATACCCGATATCGCTGATATTTCACTTGGACAGTTCTTGGTTTCTTTTTTATTGCGAAGGTACGTCATTAGCCTTTCAGACGCACTTTTTGGTTTGTGCCGGATTGTCAAACTACGCGTGAGTTAGCAGCAAGGCTTAACGTTACTATTCCGATTATGTTTGCAATTATTTAAAACTAATCGGTAAGGTGAAGTAGCTGGACATCGGACATTTCATACTTAATGAGCTAATACATTAGGATGAATTTTCGCATGACGTTGAAGTTTGCATGGCTGGAATGCAACGAAAATGATTTGTTTTTAACTCTCAATTCGTGAACCTGGATCGTTTTCGTCCTGCCCAAAATCATTTTCTTCGCGGGTTGCTTAATATTTAATGAAAAAAAATATATATTAAAAATAAGAAAGAAAAAAACCCTATTTTCCCTAAAAAAGTACGGCCTAAATATTGACCACCAATTCTTTCAGATTCTTTTCTTTGATAATTGTTGGTTTGACAGTGCAAAAACGAAAACGACCCAGGTTCACGGGACTAAGGTGTCTCAAGGACCTTCACGGATTAAGGGTTAATATCCCAAATTTTCTTTGACAGATTTGTGCTACGAAAATCGAGCAAATATTTTTTAGCATTCTTATTTAGCGATCTAGAACAAATGTGCAAAATATGATTTTGAATAATAATGAAAATTATAAATTGAAAAGAATTTTCGTTGCGTTTAAACGATGCAAACTTCAACCGCATATTTTCGCATATTTATATCAAGGTAATTCCAAGGACTGCCCGAATGCGGAATCAGCGATTGCATTCAAAAAAAATTAAGCACTGTCCTTAGATATCAGATCGTTCGATTAGAAAAGAAAAAACTTTGTAACAGCAAAAACAAATCATCGAGAAGAATCAGAAAGGAAAGCAGGTAATGCTTCTTTTTCTACAAAAAGGAAGAAAGGGAAAAGACATTCGTCTGCGTGAAAAAAATCTCGAGGACAGTCAAGTTTCATTGGACTTAAAAAACAATTATCTCCTAGGCCAGAACACGTTCATCCTCCTCCGTCCTGTACAAGAAAAATTAATTATCTCGAGAGCCGAGCAAGCACTCAATATCGATAATCAATTGAGTTCGAAAGTACGCCGATCATAAGAATCTAATTGCCCATTTGCTCCTCGAGATTTGAATGATGTTTCGTTCGTGTATTTTCCTGTTGCGTTAATGTATTCTCATCGTCGACGTGTAGCGACGAAACAAGAGCGGGAGACTGGAGCACGAACGCGTGGCGTATCGAAATCAATCAATTCATCCTCGAATGCTCGTATCAATTACCGAGTGCACGAGCTTGACTTTACGACGCGCCACGCGATATTCAACGAAAAAAAAAATTTATTCAGCATTCATTTTCTCCGTACAGGGTGTCCGAAAAGTCGTAAGTATATTTTAAAAATCGCGAATCTCAACATTTCTCAACAAAGTACTTTTTACACTGAATCACTTGGTAACAATAATAAGTGATGTCCGATAATGTTTAACATTTTCTGCATAAAATTTCTATATTTCACTTTAACAATAATAAATATTTACCTCGAAGCGAGTCAAACTGTGTATTATTTTTATCATTTCGTAAGAATAATGAATACGGAACCAAAAATAAAAACAATTTAATGCAATTTCGTAAAATATTTTATATGGGATTATTTGTCGGGTTGAATAATTTAAGAAAATGTTTGAGTTTTAGTGAAAATGGGTGACAAGTGGGGAGTGAAAAAAGTGGAAAATTTGTGGGCGGAGACTTGAAATTTAAATTTTTCATTTCAACCGCCCACAGATCGATCAAATCCACTCAGATCACTGTGTCAGTGTATATATTTCTCTCTCTCTCTCTCTCTCTCTCTCTCTCTCTCTCTCTCTCTCTCTCTCTCTCTCTTCCAACGCACACATACACGCGCGCACACACACCCACAGACACAAATCCATATCCAACGGAGCAGTCCAATATTTACCTCGCTCTTAAATGTCAGGGCGGAAGGTCCGCTCGGACGATTCCGTCTCTGCCAAAGCCAACATTCGAAAACTGTTTGGCTATAATCCCGAGGGCAAATGGACAAGGTTTAGTGGCCTTTGGGTGGCACTGCACTCGAAAAACAGCGTGATGCACTTTCGAAGAAAAAAATACCAAAAAAAACAAAGATGAACAGTGCTGTACCCCTCACAAACTCCCGAATGCGATTTTAAAAGGAAAAGACGAACAAAGTAAAAATCGCTGTATTGATGCCTCGAAAATGAATCGCAATGTTTTCGTCAATCTCCAAGTAGAGAATACACAAACGTAATAGCAAATGCGAGCAGAGGTGGCTCGTATATGCGATAGGTGTGTGCGAATGAAACTTCGATTTTGTTGAATTAAACAGTGACCATTAATTTTGCAAAAATGGTTAAAGATATTTTATTGAATGTAATTGCCATCGTTCGCTATAGCTTTTTCCTTCTTTTTCTTTCGCAACTTCTGAATGCCATCGTAGGGAAACAGTTTTTAACCCACTTTGGTCACCGTGGGTAAATTTTTCCCAGACTTAATTTTGGGTCTAAACATCTATGGGTCCTAGTGTCAATTAAAGGTTGGCCCTCCAGGAGACAAGGGTTTGAAGTGTCATTATGCCACTATTCTTTCCCTAGAAGTACCATGTCTGACGAGTATCCTGTTCCAATTTTACTTGAAAATATCGAAAATTCAGAAAGTTATGATGTTTTGAGTGAAACGGTGTATTTTTTGACAAAATGACCTATCCACGATTTTTTAACATCTTGTCATTTGAATATTTACATACTGAATTTTCACACATGTTCTAGGATGTTCAAAGTACTTTCTAGTATTTTTTCAATCCCGATCGGACTGATAGTTTTCAGACAGCAACCATTTGGAACTTGGCTGGGTGAATTTTTCCAGTGTGACCATTATCCCGAGTAGAAATCGTGTGTCAGTTACGACCTAGTAACTGGCTCGCCCAATCGACCCTATACGAACTGACCAATGGTTGGCTCGCTTTGAGCTAGTAATATTGTGGATGTTTTGTTATCCAGCCCTTGTCTAGTCACTGATCCCCAGCCCAGCTGATCTTGGTCACAAATGACAAATTGAGGTTATGTGACTACGTGTAGTTCCATCGAGCGAATGACTCATGGCCGGCTCGCCAACTTCAGTTTTAGATGGCTTTGCAAAAGAAAAAAATTCTCAAGTGGGCGTGTCGCCATGACCTAGCCAACACTACCTAACTGCGGCTATGCACCCCTTGGCCAGTCACTGCCCAGCCGAGCTTGGTCACAAATTAGAAAGTGTGGTTATGTGACTACGTGTAGTTCCATCGAGCGATTGGCTCATTGCTGGATAAGCAACTTGAGTTACAGATGGCGTTGCGAATACAAACATTCTCAAGTAGGTGTCTCGTCATGACCTAGCCAGCTAACTGTGGCTATACACCCCCTTGGATAGTCACTGCCCAACCGAGCTTGGTCACAAATTAGAAAGTGTGGTTACGTGACTACGTGTAGTTCTATCGAGCGATTGGCTCACAGCTGGCAACTTGAGTTACAGATGACGTTGCGAATGCAAACATTCTCAAGTAGGTATCTCGCTATGACCCAGCCAACACTTGCCAACTGCGGCCACACTGGCCGGAACAAATGATCGGACAAATACAATTTAAGGTTATGTAATTATATGCGATTATCGCTCGCAATGCGAAGGCAATTGAGTCATTGATCCGATAATGTTATTTACTTTTGTCAATCCACCCATTTTTCAATAATCTGACATTGTGTAGTGTAACATATGTAGACGATACGAAAATTCAGAAATGAAACAAGTAGAACTGGCTCAGTGGACAGCATCACAACTCATCATCCAAAGGTCCCACGATCGAAACCACGTTAGCGCGTAAGCGGTTGTCTGAGATAATTTAAGATTGAACCATTAATATATTTACAGCGCAAATATCATAACCCCAACTAATGGACAACGAAGAATATCGTAAAAGGGTACCATGATGTAAATGATGTACAAAAAGAAATCACCAAAAAGTATATATATAGCCGCAATTTTTTAAATCTAATCGCCACCTAATTTTTTGTTCCCAGTCACTAGCTGAAAAACTAGGTCATGGCTAGGTCAGAAATATTATACAGCCGTCAGATATTTCTTTCTATGTAGTCACCATTTAATTTATTGTATTCAGTCCCTAGAGGACCAAAGCGTTACAAGGCTGAGTAGTCAATAATCGCCATTAGCTAAGCCGGCTAGCTAATGGCGATTCGGAACATAACTTGACTAGCTTGTGGCTAGGCGGTGATGAGTTACGTTTTCCACTCGAGATGTTACTCTACCGAAGTGTGGCCACGGAGGGTTAATGCAATCCATCCATCGAGCCATTTTTGCATTCGCTCGAAATTGGTGAAGTGCTGCTCAGCACGTGCGTGTGCCATCGATCGAAACAACAGATAATCCGATGGAGCCAAGTGTGGTGAAAACGGCGGTTAGGGTAACGATTACTAGCAAAGTGCTTTTTCGAAGTATCCTGGATTGCTTTTACAACATGTGGCCTAGCATTGCCATGCAGCAAAATCACTGTACCATATATTCTGGCCTGAATTTGGCACGTAATTCGACATATTTAGAGCGAAAAAAAATGTGTTTACACTCGTGCAAATTGAAACACACTGAATTTAAAAAATGGCTGCGAATGCTTCAAAACATAATAGCTGTTAATGGTATCGAGTTTGTGTGTGGCGTCGCGTGTGGTTTTTGAGTAGCGCCATCTGTTAGAAAATCAAAGTTTCATTCCGACACACCTAATATGTATCGAGTCGTTTTCGGTAAAAATAATGAAATCTTGACAATTTAGTACCATTTTGATTGAAGATTTGCAAATATGGTCGTATTTGAAGATCTATGGGCGATAAGATCCCGGCCAAAAATGGCCAAACTTCAAAATCCGAAACACTGGGACCTCTTTAATTGGCACAGTGGCGGGATCGGCTCCGCTTCGCACTTGCAAAAGCAGAGGTCGCGCATCATCCACTCAAGCGGACTCTGCGCAGCTGGGGTAGCTGATTGCAGTACCGCTCAAAGCCCTCTTATTGTCTAGCATGCTTCGAGCCTCACGCTAGGGCCTGGCGCTTCTCCCACAATGCGCTACACCGATCCATATTCGGCACATAGTGGGGGACGATTGCATCTGTGGAAGTTCCGTTTACAGAGGTTCCAGTGTATAAAAGGTCTGTCCGGAAAGTACTCGATCTCATGCCGTAGCAGGAGAAAAAGGGTGTTAATTCTGGTCGATTGCGATAATGTCCCCCTCAAAGTACTCCTCTGTGGAAGCCATAACCTTCTTCCAGCCATGCTCCCGCTTTCGGGAACACTCCTTACATGAAGCTTTCGAAATACCTAACAGCTGATTCGTCGCAATCCATTTTGTTTTCTCAACGTCATCGATTCGTCTTCCTTTCAGAAAATGTTTCAGTTTGGGGAACAACCGGAAGTCGCATGGAGCCGGGTCAGGACTGTACGGCGGTTGACGAAGCTGAATAATGCTGTTTCATGAAAAGTTGCTGTATAAGTTGCGATGCATGGGCAGATGCATAGCTGTGGTGAAGCACCCGGTCGCCACTATTCCACAAATCTGGCAGTTTTCTTCTCGCTGTAATCGTTCAAGGCTTCTCTATAATACTCTTTGTTCACCATCCGACCTTTTGGAGCGTACTCATGATGAATAACTCCTTCCCGGTTGAAAAATGTGGGGTTGTTCGCTTTCTTGCGTGGTTACTCTTCGAGCGTCTTCCACCGCTAAGAATGGGCCCCCGTACACTTTACGAATCATTTGAATGGTTTCTGAACACGAATACCCAATTTTTTTTTGCAAAATAAGGGTTCTCGACGATAGCACACGTTGGTACATCGGTAAACCTCAAGGCCGCATACTTTCCGGACGGACCTCGATGTCATAGATATACAGAGTGAGGCACATAAAGTGTTCCCAGATAGACGGATGTACCTCATATTGGCATCATATGTACATCATCACTGCGGCATAGAAAGTCTTACAGCTGTGTATCCCTTATGAGTGTTCCCGTTGAAATCATATTTGCATCATATCATGATTCACAATAATACATCCAAATGAAGCAAAGTTGTTCTCACGCGAATATGCATGCAGTGAATTCATCAGACTAGCAAATTCGGCTTACGAATATCTAATACGTATAAGTGAGTGCATATGGGGCTCATACGGGTGTCACGGCGTGAAGAAACTGTAGTGCTCATACGGAGCTCATATTAGCGGCATGGCGTGACGTAACTATGCTGTGCTCATATGGAGCTCATATGAGTGTCATAGCGTGAAAAATTTAAAAAATTAAAAATGTTGATTTAACACATCTGGTAGGATTTTTATATCCGCATATGCTTTATTTATGTTCCTGCCTATATGATAAATGGATTAAAACGTATTCTGCCTAGTTAAATTTTGTACCTACCTACGGTTTGAACCACGTCTTCTAATTCGAGAGTTGAGTGCGCTACCTACCTAGCCATTTTAACACTTGTGCAAACTTTCTTTGTGTCTGCCTATTTGTATCATTCTGGATTTGTATGCATATCGCCATCATATTGTGCTCGTCAGATGTATCACTGACAAAATCTACATATCGCCGTCATATTGCGCTCAACGAATGCATCACTTAGAAACATGCATATCGCCGTCATAGGATGTATCACTGAGAAACACGCATATCGCTGTCATGTTGCGCCTATCGAATGTATCGCTGACAAGCATGCATATCGCCGTCATATTGCCTGTGTGGCATGTCTACTAGCAGTGCTAACCCAGTGAATTCATCAACACAAGTCATTGGATGACTTCCATATGACGTAAAATTTGCAGATATTCATTGTGGACACTTGAGCACAGCGATATGAGATCAACGTGCTCCAAACGTACGATACATTTGTAAACGACATATTGAGATCAAAATGCTTTGTACATTCACTATACTAAATGAGTGCACGGCTTTGCATCATGACATGTAGTCTATATGTTGTAAAATTTGCTTCAACAATTGTATGCACGGCGTGATGATCACGACTGTCTATCTGGATTACAGAGCAATAGCACTCAAACTATTGATCATATCCAAAAATGTTTCAGTGTTCGAGAAGGTCAACTCCACATTTTTAAATGGAACCATGTATTTTTCTTTCGATGACATTGTGACCTTGTGTTGTAGGTCGCTGAATTCGTCTTAAAATCGGTAATGTCATCGAGAAAAAAAATACATGGTTCCATTTTAAAAAGTGAAGTTGACCTTGACATAGCCTCAGCGCCTCCATCGATAAAAAAGATAGGGTGGTCCAGTATGACGGCCTTCTCGAACACTGAAACTTTTGTCTGAAACACTTTTGTATATGATGAATAGTTTGAGTGCTATTGCTCTGTAACACTCTATTTGCCTCACCCTGTATAGATCGAGAAAACAAGCATAATTTCGGAATTTTTCAAAGCCCAGCAAATGATTTTGCAAAGTGCGAAAATCGTGAAAAACCGGCATTTTCAAAATGACGTGCCCGGTGGAAAAAAAAACGCAAATCTAAAAATAAAAAATAAAACAAAATGAAGCTCGCTTTGTCCAGTTCAGAACCCCGTTTGGCTAATTCATTTACGATTTTTTTTCGCCGGGATATTCGATTTTTCGTCCGGTCAGAACATTTACAGGCTGCCTAATACTATTGCCCACAGCTGTATATATATACTTTGAAGCGACGAAGTGGAACTCATCGAGTTCGAAGTTGAACTTTTATACAACAATGAAATAAAACCAGTATCCTTTGATATCCATCGTTGAAAGGCTCGGCACTCCTAAATGGTCGCACCTGACAAATACACGCAGGCTCTTTTGGTTTTATTTCTGTATCTGATTATACGAGTACCGACACGGTACCGTGGTAGCTATGACGTGAATTTTCGTGGCACTGCCTGTCGAGATATCGGGAGAGCGAGAGAGACAGACACGAGAGACTCCCTCCGGTAACCACTTGCGGGTCTCGCGCGACGCCCGAAACGCTTACGGAGCGAGAAAAAGAGGAGGAAATAAAACAGTGGGAACGTCGTCGTGTGTATTGATTCGGTGACAATTCCCAAGAGTTCTGTGAATCTCCCTCGTTGAGGAGTGAGAGGAAGAGAAAAAGAGAGAGCGGGAGAGAGAGAGAGAGAGAGAGAGAGAGAGAGAGAGAGAGAGAGAGAGGCAGAGACTTTGAAAGCCGGAGCAGAAGACGAAGCGTAGAGCAGAAGAAAGAGACGAGAAACCAAGCGACCGAGAACTTACTGACGCAGTAGCCACGAAAAGAGAGAGAGAATATATAGCAAAGACCACGAGAGCTTATATATAGCCGGTGTGCTTCGGCTCCAAGGCATAGAGGTGTATATAGCAGCAGCGAGCCTCGCGAGCCTTAAAATATACACGGAGAACTGAATAGTCTCCGGGTACATTCTCTTTTGTCACCGGAAAACGCTGGCACTGCCATATTATTCAAATATTTTGTTGAAAAATTTCACACTCACATCGACATTGACCTGTCGATTTTCAAACTTGAGCTATTTGAGGGGTTAAGCTCCCAGGTGGCAATTTTCAAAAAGTTGTCCAAAAGTCGGCTAAAAGGGTGCCAAATGTCCGCCCGGAAGTTATCTTAAAGTCAACAACCATCCAAAAAGATAACTGTTGGACACACGATAACTTATAGGTAACTTCCAAGCGGACATTTGGTGCCCATTTGGACAACTAATAGACAACTATTTTGAAATTGCTACCTGGGCTACTGCGAAAATGACGAACGCTCGTTCGTCGCTTGATGACGTTGAAGTTTGCATCGTTCGAATGCAAAGAAATTTATTTATTTTTATCAAATTTTCTTTGGTTGATTTGAGCTACTCAAATCACACAAACGTTTCTTAAGATTCTTATTTAGCGACCTACAACAAATACGCAAATTAAGATTTAGAATGATAATGAGAATAAGAAATTGGAAAGCATTTTCGTTGCATTAGAACGATCGAAAATTTGATCCCATCGTCGCTTAAGGCAACTCAAATTGAAGAGGAAGGTCCAACATATGGCGCAGGAATCGCGGATTGAAGGTTAACTTATGATTACAACGATATAACTGCTACTAAAACGTTTAACGTTCTTAAAATATTTCACCTGAGTGGGTCATAGGGAAGGGCAAATAAAAATTCGCTTCTTACATTCTTGTATAATTATTTGCGTACATACAATTCTTAATTAATTGCAAGAATTTTCGGAATTTTTAAAACGCTATCCAAAGACTTCCGAGTAGAGCTTGAGGGATATTTTTTCAACCATTTCCAAGTCACTGGCGAAGCGCAGTGGTCAAGCGCATTACCTGTCACCCCGCTGGATTGAGTTCGATTCTCGCCGCTACCGTCTTTTTTTTCTCGCAATGTTCAACTGGTTATTGTAGAATTTAAATATATTCAAACAGTTGAAAACTTGAATGAAGTATGCTTTCCAATGAAGCGTGTTTCGGAAAAATGTAACTGCTTAAACAATGCTTTTATAAAATGTGCTTGGTGTGGAAAATATGTATGTTTCAAATGTTTCAACGATGTATATCACCATAAAATTGTAAAATTATTTCTGATAATGAATAAAAAGCAGCATACATAATTAATTGAAAGAATATTCGGAGTTTTTAATGAAAATAAAAATTCCGAAAATTCTCAATTAAACGGTGTACTTAATTTTGGCCGCTCGGTTGATTTGAAACAGTAAACAAGTTTTTTCTCTTCTCAAATTAGATAATATTGGCAAACAAGGGGAGGACGCCAATCGGGACCCACCGATTTCGCCCAAACTGCGTGGGTAGAAGGAGGTGGGTCCCCACTTAACGTTTCATGGTTTATACTAAGCAGTTAGTTTGTACTAATTGGTTGAATATATTTAAATTCTACAATATATAGTTGAACATTGCGAGAAATTTAAAAAAAAGGTAGCAGCGGTATGGAACCCAAGGCGGCGGGATGACAGGCAATGCGCCTGACCACTGCGCTACGCCGCTGACTTGGATATGGTTGGAAAAATATCCCTCAAGCTCTACTCGGAAACCTTTGGAGAACGTCTTACCCTTGCCTATGGCCCACTCAGGCAAAATATTTTAGAAACGTTAAGGGGTTACACCCACTTGCGATTTTGAAAAAATCGATTTTTTTTATTGCATTTTTTGAAGTATAAGTATCTGAGAATATGTCCTGAAAATTTCAAGTCGATCCGAACAAAATTGACTGAGATATGAGCGTTGAAAGAGAAGAATCCGTTGTGAAATTGAAACTTTAAACGCGTTTTTCTCAAAATGGCATTTCTGAAGTCGGTGACCAAGATTACTCGAACACTAATGAACCGATCTTCTTGAAATTTTGCAGGCTTATTGAATACATAAAAATGTAGTCTTTAATCGTTCGATTTTTTTTTTCGAAAAAAAATGGCCGTTTTATAGCCAAAAAACGGCCGTTTTTTTCGTTAAAATCGAACAATTAACTTCGACTGTCCGCCATTTTGTGAAAAAAGAATATTTTTTAAAATCCTTCGATTAAAGACTAGTTTATACTTATATTTGACTAAATCCATCCGCATTTTTTTTCAGATGAACCACTTCGCCGCAATGTTGGTCACCGCAAACCGTGTATATAAAAACATTATTTCATTGACGGCCATTTGCCACTAAACAATGTAATATTTTTCAATAAAAAAATTACTGAAAGTTCTTCAAGATGTGTTCTTTAAGATGGTATATTGATCGATTAAAAAAGTTTTGTAGTTTTCTTTAAAAAAATTCATGAAAAAGGCCTTTTTTTGCGCTACAAGTGGGGGTAACGCCTTAAGTGGGGACCCACTTCCTTCTATCCACGCGGTTTGGGCGAAATCGATGGGTCCCAATTGGCGTCCTCCCCTTATAAGCCAATATTATCTATTTTAAGAAGAAAAAACTTGTTTTTTTTTTGTTTAAAATAAACCGAGCGGCCAAAATTAAGTATACCGTTGCGCCCCTCACGTTCAAAGATCCTTCATGAGATTATTTATAACTACTTTATTTATTAATATTTAAAAATTTAATTTGGCACACAACTTTGTCACTGTACATATAAATAATCAATAATATGTAATCATCTTACATATTCCTTCAAAATCAATTTTTTCAAGTAACCCTGATTTTCGGGCCATCACAGTAACCCCTTAAATATCATCAAAGTCGAAATAAAATGACGTTGAAGTCTGCATCGTTGGAATGCAACGATTTCTGTTTTCCGTTTTTGTATTCCTTCCTTGTTCTTCTATTGTTTAATTTCATTCATTTTTCTTCTATTGCTCAAATTTATTTCGCCAATTTCGGGTTCTAAACTGTCCCAAACGGTTTTTCTCATCCTCATTAAAAATCTATGACGTCAATAAATTAAAAAAAAATCTAGATCATAATAAAAATGAAGAAATGAAAAGAATAGAAAGAAACTTTCGTTGCATGCCAACGATGCAAGCTTCGACGCCATGAAAAAAATGCCAAATGATCATTCTCGCAACACATTTGTAGCTACAGTCATAAAGACACGGAAAGATTTTTCCATCGTGTTACCGACCAATTTTTCACCATTTTTTTGCCTCCGCGTTCGATCTGCCACTCTCGAATGGAAATTGTTGGGCGGACGTATTGTCGACCAGTACGTCAGCTTAACAATTTGTATTCATAAGTGCGATAGGACGCAAATCTTGATAATGCCATATTCGGAATTTACATTAACATCCCGAGGAAATTTACATCCCAATCAATATTCCCGTGTCGAGTCTGCTGACTCAACGAAAACGTGATAATAATTCATTCTCATCGACGATTAGACCTCGTGTGTCGCCGTGATGCTGCCTATCGTATTGTTAATATTCATCGCTGAATAGTATGTTCAAAAATTGGTCCACTCATTTTTATGAGGGATCTCGAACCAACAAAACGTGACGGAAATTAAAAAAAAAGCGTTCCACTTGTTTTTTTCCATGCAGCGTCAAGACGTATAGAAAAAATAATTATCCCCACAATAAATTATTCGGTAATGATAAATGAAACTGTTGTTTCGTAGTCGAATACGAAAAATGAATGTTTCGATTTTCACATGACTCTCGCAGCTACCCTTGCAAAGTTTTTTTTTTTTGCAAGTCAAGCTCGTGGGCTTTTTTTAGTCTCTGCTTTAGCTCCGATAACAGTCAAAACGATCGGTCAGCTCCGAATTGAGGGTGGAATTTAGTCACGGATGCAAAAAAACCCAAACAAACCCAAACAAAAAGGTGTATGAGAGTGATCGGACTCGAAACATTTCGTATTCTACCATCAGTAATGGATTACGTACAAATTGTTGTAAAGCCAAAGAAATATATATATATATATATATATATATATATATATATATATTTCATTTCTTCATTTTTACCACTATATAAACTCGTTTCGTGCAGGTGCAGGTTATGAATCTCTAACAAAAAATTTCAAAAATATTTCGGTGATTTCTGTCGCCTAGATGAGCAGAAAAAGTTGGGTATTCGGAGAGAAAAAAAACATTCGTTGGATTCCAAATCAATACCATGCTAGCTTGAACACTATCGAATTCACCCCTGCCCTCTTAATTCAAGCATTCAGAGAGAGAGAGAGAGAATGATTGATTGATTGATTGATTATTTATTATATGCCCTGGTAGCAACCATGGGGCAAATTGCGATTAACAAGAGAGATACAGGATAGTAAAAATAATACAAAAACAATATAAAGATTGCGAAATGAGTGGATATAAATCAAAACAATATTTGAAAGGAGGTTTATACGATGCAAAGACTAGAGCTGACTGTGCAAACGACCCTTAAAACTAATCCGCCTTAATTCTAAACTAATCTTAATTTAACTTTCTAAACATTAATATATAGACTGATAAATTGAACGGACAATAAATTGGAGAGAGAGAGAGAGAGAGAGAGAGAGAGAGAGAGAGAGAGAGAGAGAGAGAGAGAGAGAGAGAAAGGGAAAGCCCTAGGATCACTACTAGACGTATCCTACCTCTCCTAATTTCACTCACTCTCTCGCTCTCTCGTCGAGTAGAAGAAAGATACAGACGAAATCCACTAGTCATAACATCCACGCGGCTCAGAGATCCCGCCGTGTTCCTTACGCGCCGCGCTCGGGGGAACGATGCAAAATCTATGGTATTGTAATTCGCATTATTGGAATGCGACGAAAATTCTTATTTATCCTTCTATTTCCTCATTTTTTCTACCATGTAAAACATATTTTTCCAAATTTGGATTGCAGACCGTCAAATTATCATACTGGAAAATGGTAGAAAGACCTTCGTTGCTAAAATCTGCAATGGTTTAAATGGTCTAAATTAAACTAATGGTTCAAATAGTCTGCAAATGGTTTCCAATGATGTCAAAATAGTGTTGTCATTATTATTAATAATATCATCAGCATAATGATCATTATCATAACAATAACAATTACTACCATGGAAATTACTATCATAATTATTATTGTCGGCGCTTCTGTGCATTTTTTCATACTACCATTTTTATTAATTGTTGCTGTTGGTGATATGCATTGTGAAAGAAATATCCTCATTAGTCGGTGAAAAGTATTGTAACACGATCGTACTCTTTCATCA
The DNA here is from genome assembly GCA_944452715.1 of Ophion slaviceki. NCBI lineage: Eukaryota > Metazoa > Arthropoda > Insecta > Hymenoptera > Ichneumonidae > Ophion > Ophion slaviceki. The sequence continues at coordinate 42,012,140 of OX101783.1, forward strand.
TCGCCACGACCCCCCCCCCCCGTTCCCGGCGCGGATACATTGCACTTCCTGGGATCTTGAATAAAAATTTAATTTTCGAATCTTAAAAGCTGATTTTTTGTCCTGTGTATATATATATATATATATATATATATATATATATATATGTGTGTGTGTGTGTGTATATATATATACAGGACAAAAAATCAGCTTTTAACAGTCGAAAATTCAATTTTTATTATATATATATATATATAACAGAAGTACGTTTCAAAGTTTTTACAGAAGTATCTACAGAAGTGTGGCAAGTAAGGGTTAATATTGACATTCTTAGCAATTTAGCACCGTTCGAGCTTGAGGTTGATGCCAACGACCGCAGTTAATATGTCTGCAAATAAGTACAATAATAACTGCATAAAAATTTCCAATCTGTCATTAGAAACTGTGCTAAATTTCCGAGATTTTAATATATAACGTTGAAGTTTGCATCGATGGAATGTAACGATTCGTATTCCTCGTTTGAGATTTTTTATATTTACCTTTATCCGAAACAATTATTTGGCCAACTGAGGTCGTGAATCTCTAATACGAAGACGTTAAACTCTTTGGGTGATTTTCACAGCCCGTATCGGCCGAATTTTTGTTTTATCGAAAATAATTAATTTTCGTTCCGTTCCACCGATGCAAAATTCAAAACATAATGTGTGTGTGTCTACATTCTGCGTAAACGTTGTAATGGAAAAAAGAAAAATATCATTATCCTTTATCATTAGTGTTGCGATGAGTTGAGGGGCTATACCAGTGTGACACTTTTAAAAAATCGATTTTTCTTTGCCTTTTTGGACAGTTTATACTTTCAAGAATATCCTGTAAAAATTTCAAGGCCGTATCTCTATCATTTTGTCATGCAAAAATCGATAGTTAAAGCTTTAAACGCGTTTTTCTCGAAACGAGATTTTTCAAATTTGCTGACATTGTAACTCAAAGAGCAATTATTCGATTGACTTGAAATTCGAACTGAGTACTCTTGAACATATTTACTCTACAATTACGTAGGATATTTTTGATACTATGAAAATTGACGATTTGGCATTGAAGCAAACGACCATTTTATAGGCAAGAAAACAGACTTTTTTCATAACTACGCCATTTTGTTAGATTTTGATATTTTTCGAAAATCCTACGTCATTGTACAGGAAATACCTTCCAGTTTAACGACATTTTTTCCTTTTTCGGTTTCAGCTACTCAATCGGCCGGAATCATGTCAACAGTGGAGGAACTTTTTTTTTGGCGCCTCCGAAGGCAGCGCATAAGTCGCTTGGATCTCAATATTTTTCTATGAAAAAATTATGCAATATAGGTCAAATATAGCCAAATATATTCTTAATTTTCCGAAACATTTAATTGAGTACTTTTCTTCCGAAAAATTCTCGAAAATCACCCAATTTTTCAGCGTTCACACTGGTATAGCCCCTTAACAATAGAGGCACGCGTTGCGTGAGGAGCCCGGTCTCGAGTAGGCAGTTTTTCAAATGATAAAGTTGGCATTCGCGATAGCTCGCAACCATTGCCCTTCCTAACACAGCAGCGCATACACACGCGCGTGTCAGCTATACAGCTATAGGTATACAGCTACAGCTATAGGTACCGCGATAATCGTGCCTGCCTTCCTTCCGGTTCTTCGGCTGCGGCTTTGCGAAACACGACAAAAACGCGGCGTTCTCGTGTGTCTCGCATTCCGAAGCGCATCGAGCAAATTTTGCTCGTTTTCTTTGCATAGCTGGACTTATCGTCAATTCCTCCGCTCTCTGTCACGTTTCTGCTTATATAGATCGCTATGATGTACACGAGTGTGTGTATATATATATATATATATATATATATATATATATATATATATATATATATATATATAGGAGCCGTCGTACGAGCATTGTGCACGTGTGCAAACGTAGACGGTTTAGCATGTTTGTTTACTTACTTTCCGAGTTCCTCCTTGACTTCATAGTTGTCACTGAACCGCGTGGAAGCTGCTGGGACAGCCATACCGACGACACTACGAGAACCGTCTCTCTCTTTCTCTCTCTCGTGAGTTCTCCCACCTCTTCACGGCTCGAGGGCGATCTTGTGTTTTTGTTTTTTTTTTTGTTTTCTCTTTTTATTCAACTATATTTGCTTCTCGTCTATTCACGGTATTATTCGTACGATGTCACTCTGTTTGAAACGTCGAATTATCTAAGATTGCCGGGTAACAACACATACGAGCCCGACGGGGGATGAGGGGACGCAGGGTGAAAAGGGGGCGGGGGCAACAAAGCCCTGAAGGAAGAGAAGATCGTGGGCTTTTTTTCGTCGCAAGAACGTTCGTGGTCGAGACAACGCACACTGCGAGAGCAAAAGAGAAAGAGTGGGGGGGACGGAGAGTATACTGATCACATCACACAGTGGGAAAAGGGGTGGGGGAAACGGCGCACGAAAGAGGGGGATAGAGCGAGAAAGAGAGAGAGAGATGGAGAGACAGCCAGTTAGCGGGTCAAATACGATCAATAAGAGAGAGCGTCGTCGCGACGCGGATAGAGACGAGCGTCAATGTCTCTCTCTCTCTCTCTCCCTCTCTATTTCTCGAGTACGCGTAGGAGTGGGGGGAGGATAGCAGTAGAGAGAGAAATAGATCGCGAGGTAGGGGCTTATGGCGGCTTTATATTCCGCGCGCTTTAAACTACGCCGTTTTACCACCCAGACGAGGAAAAATCACGAAATATTTTTGGGCCGAATGTGAGTCGAGCGAAAATTGCAAAGAGGAAGGAGGCGAGGACAGATGGAGGCGTGAGGATGGACGAAATCGCTTGATATTTTTCTTTCAAAAAAACACTAACACGTCCTCTCCACTCGCCGGCAGACCGTCAACTGACTACCGTAGTCTCCCTACCACCGGGTCGCTCGCGCTCCCCCCCACTCTCGCGCGCTGGCTCCGTTCCCCCGTTTCGAAGTAGAGTAGGAACTCCGGCTCGTGCCGCGCTGCGGACACCGCTTACCGCCCCCCCCCCCTGCCGCCGGCGAACATGCGTCTCGCGGAGCGCACGGTGGGAGAATCGACACGGGAAAAAACGCGATGCGCCCCCGTCCTTGATGACGGATGTATGGGGGTTGCGATCCCAGGCAGGGGCAATTTGGAATTGTCAAATATATGTCATAGGTGCACAGCGATATCCTTCGGGAAGCCTCAAAATGCCAGTTTAGTTTATATTTTATTTTTATCGTTGCTTCACCTATATTTGTGAAATTACTTTATTGAGGCAATATTTGTGAATATTATATTGTGATTATATTTATATTTGTGAATTTACTTCATTGAGGCAATACTCAAGGGATTGCATACGCACTTCGTGGCTTCCGGAAGCGTCGAGCTGTACAGTTTGGTAGGAAACTATGCGCAAGCCGAGTGAGAAAACAAGCAGAATTTCAGTTACGATTCGTTACGCTACAACTACACAGCGAATGATTGTGAATTTTTCTATAAACTTCCTGTTCTACATGAGTTTCCGACAGAACAAATCTAAACGGTAACATACCATATTTGTATTGTACTTTTTCCGATTGCATCTGTGAGTATAACGTCCCTTGAGAACGCATGCAAAGCTACTGTAAGTTGATGGTGTGGAAGTCTCTAACGCGTAAGTGAGCGAATAGGATCTCAAATTTACCATACATGTGTTCGTAACAAATGAAGCAGTAATGTATCCAATTTTTAACGCCATTGCAGGATCCCCGTGAGATATACGTACATCCTTAAGGGGTTAGGCTACCGTGATAACTTCGAAAAATCGCTCGTCGCTCGAGGCAATTCAAATTGAAGAGGCAGGCCCAACGTATGGTGCAGGAATGACAGGTTGAAGGTAAACGTATGATTAAAACGATAGAACTGCTGGTAAAACTTTGAACGCGTTTTTCTCGAAACTATGTTTTTCAAAACGGTGTACACGATTGCTCGACATCTAATAGACAGATGGACTTGAAATTCTTAGTTATAATAGTAATATGATTTTTTTTCATGAAAATAAAATATTTGGAAAAATATTATTCCTAAGGTTTAACAATTTTGTGTACAACATTTCTAGTCAACTCGCTTGGCTATTTCTTTTAAATTTTTTTTCACTTTTTTTGTACATTTGAATTGAAAACTACAATAGAAATATTGTTTGAATTCAAATAAAAAATATTTCGATGTAAATGAGAATTTTTTTATACGGTCGAACAAGCAATAATATTTTCGGGAGGATTTTTTTACTCAGCGTCCTTTTTTACATTTTTAAAAGTTTTTAAAGGTAGTAGTTTAGCCTTGACCGACGTTTTTCTTCTTAACATTTGTTTCATTGGTTTTTAACAATAATGTCATTTTTGCTCGAAAAATTGAAAAAGAAACCAGAATTTTTTTTCGTGATTGAAATACTATAACAAAAAAAGCTCGGTCGCGTCTTAGTCAATATCATCCGTTTCGAGAAAAAAATCGTTTTCTTTTTCAGTTCAACCGGCCGGCCAAAATCAAGCACACGTTGAGCCCCTCACGTCCACAGGTACTTAACGAGATTTTTCATAACTTCTGTAATTATTAATATTTTTAATGAAATTTGGTGGATTGGGGTTACGTTGATTCGTGGGATTACTGTGATAACAATTTTGTTTTGTTTTTAAATTCAAATTACCAAGTTTAAGCAACCGTAAAAATATAAAAAACGTAAGTCATATATTTAAACTATTTTTGATGCTCGGATAACTTAAAAAATAACAAGTTGAGTGTTGCAATGACATGTTTTTGGTAACAATCTCCTTGTCGGATGTTTATTAAACTACATCATTATGCTTTGTTGTGTGGCATAACCTCAAAAACGTATTTTTGGGCGACAGTATTTTCGTTGGTGTGTCTTTGGTCACATCGACGGGGCAACATTGATCATTGGTCAATTTCACCCCACTCATTATCTTTATTGCTAGTCTCGGAGTATTCTCAGGCATTTTCGTCTTTTGATAATTTTTTTAATTGTAGGTTTCAATTGTAGGTTAAGAAATGTTTCTAATGTATTCGGTAGGAACTTTTCTCAACCGATAATTCTACAATTCTGTACCAAATCTTACTAATTGTAAGACAAAAGATATCAAATTGTTATTTGGTATTTTTTTTTCTCGTTGTAAGTCGTAAATTGCAAGACAAAAAATTTCAGATTGTTCCTTGATGCTTTTTGTCGTACAATTAGTGTGATTCGGTACGTAACCTAGTTTAAGTGAAACACGTTCCTAATGAAACCAATGTGATCTCGTTTTGTGATGTAGATACCTAGGTAGACATAAGTATTGCAACTTGTTTTTGCTAGTTTTTTAATGTATCAAAGTTTACGGGTGTGTTACCGCATAAATCAATATAAAAAACCAATTATTTATCAATAAAGTTGATTTTCAAAAGTAAAGGTGTAATATTTGTTCGATCAAAGTAACCCCAAAACAATACAAATCGTTGTAACTTTCCATCCCGTTGACCGTCTTTTTCTTCTTTAGGAAAAATGCTCCTTTATGGGGTTACTTCCGATTCTCATTAAGAAAAAGGGGGGCATCAAAGTAAAACCAATCTCAGTATAACTTTGATCACGACTAATTATTTGTTTTTCTCATTTATTTTTAAATATTTTAAATTGTAATTTGGAAGATAAAAAGAACAATAAAAATTGATGTTAACATTTAAAAAAAAAAATCTTGCTATATTATTTGAAGAAATATTGATTTTTATTTCAAAATTGATCAAAGTAACCCCAATCCCGGTACACAACTTTCTAAATGTAAAAAATAGATGCCCAAACAATTGTTCAATTATCTTACTTATTCCTTCAACATGATTCTTTTCAAATAACCCTGACTTTTCCCTTTTTCTCTATTTTCATTGTTATCCAAAATATTTTTCCATAGAGTTAGGTTGTAAGTCTCTACTGAGAATTAAAAAAAACTTTAGCGTACCTTTGAACTGGCAAAATAAATTGCAATTAGAAAAAAAAAAGCTTCGTTGCATTCCACCGATGCAAACTTGAATATCGTGATTTTCGGGTCGTCACGGTAGCCTAACTTCCCGATCATTGTACACAAAGTAACCAAGATATTTTCAACCGCTATTTAAAAAGATATTTAAAAAACGCTTTTGTAAAATCGTCATTACGAGATGAACGAGATACAATCGAAATGATCTCAAGGCAACGAGCGACAATATTTCGCGACAATATTTCGCGACGCAGTTCCCTCCGCGCACGGCGGAGGTGCCAGAGAAGGGCAGGGTGGGAGGGTCGGAGCTCGTCAACGGCGGCTGAATGTTTACGATACGTTTTTACGGTATTCCGATGGCTTTTCGTTACGGCCCTTATTCGCGAGGGCTGTTAAAAGCCCGTTTTCGAAAAATTGACATTAGTTCGCGGCGTGCCTGGCGATAAACTGCGCACGAGAAAAAACCGGCACATGTAAGAGACGCGCGCAACATGACACATGAATCTTGTTCACGCGTATTTCCCTCGTCGCTCGTAAAAAAAAAAACGGTACTTTGTACTCGTAGCGAAACGCGGACGAATAATTTTCCTGAATCGCAAATTTGAAGTGAAACGGACGGAAGTGGATTCTTCCTGGATTTGACAACCGCGTGAACGCCCGGTCTTGACGAATTAAGGGGGACACCTTTGGGCGAGGAAAAAATTTGCATCTTTATTTTTTTTTTAAGGATAGATTTCTTCGCCATTTTTGAAACTTAGGGTATGTTTTATTGCTAATTTTGACTCTTACATGACATTTGAAAAAATTATTAATCTTCGAAAATGGCGGAAGTATGGCACGGTCTTCCAAACTGCATTTTCAAAGCTGGCGTGACGTTTAGCTAAAAAACTAATCGACCGATATTCATGAAATTTGGAAAAAATCTTTCTAACCTTATTGTCTAAAACACGAACCTAAATATTTTTGAAAATAAAAAAAAGTATTTTATTTATTGCGAAATGTAGCAATTTTTTTCGGAATACTCCATCTTTTTGTTTCATGGCGTACGATTTCATCGATTTTCAACATTTCTCACTTCTTCTTGGTTCATATTCTGCGTACGGGTGTTAATGAAATTAAAATCTTTGTTGGGTTTTTTTCAGTTTAATCCCGCCGACGCTATCTGTCACGCCGTCTGACAACATCCGCCGCAACCCGTTTAGAAGACCGCGCCATACATCCGCCATTTTTAAAGATTAATGAGAAAAAATACCATGTAACAGGCAAAAGTAGTAATAAAACATACCCGAAGGCTATGATAAAAGTCATGAAAATCAGCAATTTATTTCTCGCCTGAAGATATCTCCCCCTTAAGACCTAGTTTTCAACCCGACTAAGACGCTTTGATCTTACGGGACACTGCCGATTTTTCACTTCCGGTGGAACAGCGTATACCGCAATGTAGAGAAAATTCGCAATAAATTAAGGGGGCCTCGAGAATCTCACCGATGAGGGTTACTACTGTACTGTAACCCTACCGCGAGGATACTGGTTTTTACGGTTCCGTAACCGAAGTTGTCACGTCTCCGAGTCAAGACGAAGTGCCCCCCCCCCCAGCCGTTTCGTTCAAAAACGCGAAATAATTCATGAAAATGACACTTCGCTCAGTACTTTCGATTTTGTTAAGGTTTATCGCGTTTACTGTGAAATCATTCGTTTCGTCGAACAGTACGAAAAATGATTTTCCGCCTTGTATTGTTGACGCGCTCGAAAAAATAAAAATCTCGAATATCAATAGTTGGGGGTGTTGGTTGTTTGGTTTTGTTTGCTAACATGCGGAGAGGAGATGAATTGCCTTATCGCTCGATACTCTCTATCACGTTTCCCGGCGTGTGTACGTCTAGACGAAATGCAGTACCCCTCAAAATTCATCGGTGAAAGTCTCAAGCATTTGCGAGGATTCAGCACGTTTGATTTTTATTCGCGCCGTAGGCTCGAGCACTAACGGAGTTTTCACTGTATATCGTTTTTCCTCGTTCGCTTCGTGGAGTTCCGTACGTTCGCGCACACGTCTTCGGCGCTTTTCTCGTACTATATAACACGCTCTGTACGACTGTGCCGCTGCTCCGGCTATCAGCACGGGGAGGGGGCGACAAGCGGAAGAGGAGGGGGAGGAAGAGTCGACCGCGCGCAGCCAACCTACGTCGAATAACCCGAGGGGATATATTTCCCTTTTGCCTCTTGGCTCTTTCTCTTCCTCTCTCATACACTCTTTTCGCTCTCCCTCTCTCTCTCTCTCTTTCTCTCTCTCTCTCTCTCTCTCTCTCTCTCTCTCTCTCACTCTCTCTCTCTCTCGCTCTATTCCTCTTACCGTTTAAATTTAGACGCGAGACACACGACGCTTCTTACAACCAACCTCTTTTTTTTCGTACGTGTCTTATATTTCTCGGTTTTCACGCTACAAACGTTACGTTACAATCACAAATACGAAAATCGACATTTCTCGTGTCGTTCCCGTGCTTAAAGCTTCACACGACGTAACGCTCTCGTTTTTTTTTTCGATTCACGATTACCGGTGAACGCGCTTCTTTTTAAGGTTAATCCGAAATGACAATTGGGCGAAATATCCGAAAGAAGAAACGCGCGCGCGCGCTCTTGCCCCTTGCGAACGCAAAGTGTTTTTTCTCCCTCGCTCGCGCTATCGCGCCGTTCGCGCTTGATTTTTCTTTATTTTTTTTCCGGGAGAGCTTGAAGCTCTGCGGACGTGTCGCTCGGACGAACTGTCTGTCTCTGTGTATTGGTGTATGTGTGTATGTGCGCGCGACACGCGTGTACCGGGCTAGACCGTCGCACCGCGTTTGTAAGCACGGTCGATCCTGGGGATACTCTACGTCCGTTCTGATAACGCCGTTCTCAACACACCGTACCGCTTGCTCTTTTTCTCACTGTCCTTCACCCCCTCGCTCGCTCGTCGGGTTCTGGCTTAACGCCGCGCGACAACAGCGCCACGCTCTCGCACTCGCGGCGTCTTCCGGAAGCGCTTTCGAGCCGCACGCGCACTGAACGCTCTGCACCCTCTCGGGAGATCCCGCGACGCACCCACCACCACCCCCTTACTCGCGAACGACTAGCCCGAACATCGGGGCTGACACGCACTTTTTTCCGCTTTTTTTTTTTCAACGTGTTCGGCCTTTTTCAACGCGAGCTTGGTCTGCGCTTATGCAGTGTTCGTACGCCCGTCAAAGTGTGTTTCGACACGCGGCGAACCGGGGCGCTTCGTATCAGATAGGGAGAGACGCAGCGGTCAAGTGCGCGTGGCGACTGGAACGCACATTTCGTGAAACTTTGCGGAACTAGTTTTGTTTTTGTCAAGGCGTTATTGCTTAGTTGTAAACGTCGAAAAATTACTTTCACAAAACCAATATATTTTGACGGTATATCATCTCATAAATGTTCCCCGGAGATTTAAAGGTGTTCGGATTAAAATTGACAGATTTATAGGCCGTTATGGAGACGCCCGCTGGAACGCTCGGAGCGTTGTTCGAAACTTTAAACGCTTTTTTCTCACAAGTACGTTTTCAAAGGCGGCGAGCTAAATATTTGTCGAACTACTGCATCGATATTTATGAAATTTTTAGGGCTTTCTCTGGATGTAAAAATATAGTATTTGATCGAAGGATTTTAGCAATAAAATAGCTTTTTTTAGCATTGGAAATGCTTTTAAAACTGTACATGTTTGTTGAGGCAGGCTGGGTATAGGGGTCGGAGTTAATTGGATGTCACACGAAACTAACCCTACCCCCACTGTATTGCAGTAGAGTGGGGGAGCTGCGACATCCTGAATGCCTGTGATTGGTTGAAAAATGCCCGCTCCCTACCCAATTCGAATCTTGTTATTAATTTTTAAATTGTCTCAAAACTTATATTACAAATAAACTACAAAAATTATAGAAAAATTATTATACAAACAAACACACAAACACAGCCAAACAAACCCAAACTCAAAATAAATGCAAACAAACTCAATTATGTACCTCAACGTGTCAGTATTTTTCGAAAAATAATAAAAACCAACTCATATTATTTACATGAACCTGTTTTTATCACCCGAAAAGTCTGATTACATGTTTAACGCCATGTAATAGTTGCACTTTGCGTAATATCTGTAGTTTTTTTTCCCATGTATATTTTCAATTTGATGAACGAAAAATGCCAATTTTTTCGCAAAAATCAAGTCTTACTTGGATAACGTGCCATTTTTGTTCAACTGGATATTTCGGAAATTCTTTCGATTAATCATAGGATAAAGTAGTATACTAACGAGGGGGTGCCTACCATGGAATATATGATAAGGGAAAGAGCGTTAAGGGGTTAGGCAGTAACGGGCATAAAATCATGTGTGAATTTAACAATTTTTTTCGTATGAAAAAGTGATTCACTCATAAAATTAATTACACATCTATTTAGTATGAATATCAAGCTGTTAGAATTTTTTTTTTCGATGTACAAAATGGCCGACTACTAATATTTTCTTTTGTTATCTTTTTTTTAGGTGCTCCGCGGCGTGACATTTAGCATCCACAATTTTTTACCTAGGACAAAAAACAAAAATTCTCGTCAATCTACATTAGAATACCCAGAGAAGTACGTACGGAATAAAAAAAATATTGTTTTATTCAAAAGTTATAGGTATTTGAATGAATTTTCAGTGAAAAATTTCGAATAAAACTGCTCATAAAATGAAAAGTTTTCGATTAATCAGAAATTCCGTACGTACTTCTCTGCGAAATGCAATTAGCAACATAACTTTTAAATTTGCAGTAAATCGAGTGAAAATTGTTGAAGTTATTTGTCACGCCAATTGGAAGAAAGCTGTTTCGAGAAAAACGCGTTTAAAGTTTTAGGTACTCTATGGCCGTGCGAGAGGTGGGCTTACGTTATACGCTCAAAGTTGGTGAAAAAAAAATGTTCTTGCTGTAAATCGAATAGTAACTTATTTTTATAATGATAAAACACCGTTTTAGCGAAAAAAATCGATTTTTTTGAAAATTCTTCTGCGGCCTTACCCCTTAAGGTATGTAAGTAAGGTGCGTAGGATGGAGGAATCGAGATGGCCAAAAATCTGCCTATTTGAGGAAACAAGAGCAATTACAAACGGAATCCCGATAAATTCAGAAAAAAATTTGGAGAAAGTTTTAAGGGATATGGGAATAGAAGAGGTAATAACAATGATAAGGGAAATAAAAGAAGTGGCAAGAATAGACGAAATGATAAAAGAAGGATTGGAAAACTTAAAAAAGGAAATTTCAAGGAAGGAAGATGAAAAAAGACGGAAATCAAGGTATAATGAAAAATACAAATATATTCTGGAAAACGAAAAAAGGCCATGAAAATACTGGTCGGAAGAGGGAGTAAAGGGAAGGGATAAGGAAATGTGGGCGAGATTAAGATGCGGAAACATAGGAAGGGCGAGAAAGAAGGGCGGGGGGCGGAAGGTGCAGGATTTGTAAAGAAGAGAATGAGAGGATATTTTCAAAAACAAGCTTTCATTTAATGTACTGAGAATTAGCATTTTTTCACCGGGTTACCTACATGTGACTATAAATAAAAGCTTGGTGCGCTCAACTTTTTTAATATTTAATAAATTTTATCAATTCAGTTTCATAACCCGTACTTAGTTTGGCACAATAGTAATTAGAGAAAAAAATTATTATCGCACGTTAATACTCACCTTCAGGATTTTTATTTAAGAAATCTAAAGTTGTTTTCCAGTAAATTGAATACAGTTGATATGTTAACGGGTTTATGTAAGTTAAAGGTTGTATGTCTGAATTGTGGACGCCCAAGCTTTTATTTAAGGTCACATATAGGTGACTTGGCGAAAAAAATTACTTTCTACTTCTTAGTTAAATTATTTTCAACTTTTTTACATATAAATTATTTTCTACCTTTTAGTATTTCATTGATTTTACTAGTTAGTTGTTACTAGTAGTTTACTAGTTTACGAGTTTGTACGTTAGGAACACGAAATGATTGTAAAAAATAACAAAGACTGTAACTGGGATTGAACTTACGACTGATTGCTGCATATAAACTTTTCACATACAAACACAGTCGGCTACGAATTTGTTCGTATGTGTTAGTGAGATTTCATATGGATGATTAGATATCGCTAATTTTATATGAAAAGTTGAAAATTTAATGGATATTTTTTTTTAAGTTTGATCATGCATTGTCACCTTTTAGATGCATATTTGCAAAATTTCAGAGCTCCAAGGAGTCGGGAAGTGGGTGAAATATTGATTTTCCGTTTTGCATCTTACAGAAAGTCAAGTTAAATAAAAGCTTGTATTTTTACAAGCTTTTATTTAAATTGTAAAAATAATAGGGGTTTTCTTTTCTTTCTCAGTTACTAACTCCGAGCCTTTTGGCTGGAAGTTAGTAACAAAAAGAGACATGCGAGTATTTTCGGGAAATAAAGGAAGTGTGGAGAAATATGTGCAAGGAGGAAGGGGGAGGAGAAAAAGATGGAGGTGAAGATTGAAGTAAGAAAGAAAAGAAATGTTAGATAGGAATAAGGGAAAGAGTATCCCGAGTGGAAAATAAGTTAAGGGGTTAGGCCACTGTAACGGTCCAAAAAAAAAGGTTTTTTCACGAATTTTTTGCTTCCAAAATTGAAGGTAATTGAAAAAAAACTTTTAAGGGTGTTATCGGGCATACATTAAACTTTATTATCAAATTTTTTTACAGCAAAAAAAAACAAAATGGCGGTTCCACAGCTATCTTCCCGGGGCATGTTTTGCTTGCAGGGCTCCGCGGCACGCAGCACCACTGGTGCACTTTTGAATCTAGAACAAAAAAAACCATCAATCTAGAGGGTTATAGCTAGAGAATGTCGATCGGATTTTAAAAAGTATCAATTTTTGTGGATTTGGCGTGCGTTTGAAAAAAAAATTGATTTTTGACGAAAAAAACGGCTAGTTTTTTGTTAATAAAAAATCAATAAATAAAGTTATTGAAAATCCCGATCGACATTCTCAAGATAATGTTAATGTTCACATCTGGTCAAAATTTCAAGTAAAAAAAATGAAAATTGTTCGAGTGATGCTGCGTGCCATTTTGAAAAACCGTATTTCGAGAAAAACGCGTTTAAAGTTTTGCGAATAGCTCTATTTCCTAAGGAAAAAACTATTGCGAATTGCTCTATTTCCTAAGGAAAAAATTTTTTTCTCGCACGGGACCTTTTTTTCCTTATTCTAGAGGGTTTAAACTATTTTTGAAGCCAATAAAAAAAAATCGATTTTTCAAAAAATTTACAGTGGCCTTACCCCTTAAGGTAGATGTGAGAGAAAAAATAGCATTTTGTAAAAAAGTGGTTAAAAAAGTTGTGTAAATAGAACTCGATTTTTTTAATATTAGAAAACCTGGTTCAGAACGGCATTGCTCACCGCAAAAGACGTTTTCGAGAAGTGCTTTCCGGAAATCGATCCGCAAATCCGATACCGGATACCGATTTCCGCAAATCGATTATTACTAAATATTTTTGCGAAAAAATACAGCGTTCTTCAGATGATGCTATTTCAAATACCTAATTTCTGTAGAAATTTATCATCACGATTTTCTAAAAAAAAAGAACATCCATAAAGTGCGCTGGTTTCGACTGTTCAACTAGGCATAAACCCGTAAAGCACATTATTTTACAAACACCGATAATAAGGTATTTGACTATATTGAAAATATGATTCATTCTTTTGCCATCCTAAAAGAATATACACTGAAAAAAGAAAATCGTTGAATGTGCAAAATACATTTTGTTGTTTCGAAATTTTGTTGTTTTAATAGTTGCTCAGACATGCTAAATAAGCTACAGTTCACACCACTAAAACTATCAGTTAAATTAACAAAACGTGTTTTATGCCAACCAAAAATCAAGTTGAACGTATTTAAAGATACATTTTGTTAAACCAACTGAAATTTGGATGGATGAACTTTTTTTTTCAGCGTAGCGTTTAAAAAGTATTTTCTATCATTTTATCGAAAAAATATGCATCATTTTCGTTTATTCCAATTTTTCTAGTAGATTTTGAAATTTGAACGTTTGGTCACGTGAACGAAAAATGCTCCAGGATTTGTAGGATCTCCAGTGACGTTACATGCCAGTAAACAGATTGTCATTGCGAGTCCTGTGACGAGTAATGAGCACCTTTCTAGTTTATTTCAGTGTATTTCCGTGCTTTTTCTATTCATTCATAGTTATTTGTAGTGATAGTTACCATATTATCAACTTTTAAGGTAATCCTATCGCTTCACACTAGTCACACCACTGATCGTACTTGAGACGTCTACAATTTTTATTTTTTTTATATGCAAAAAAAAAACATTTGTAATAACTAAAATTTTCCATGTGTAGAGTCTTGAATGAATGTTCACAGAAAAATGTAAAAATAGTTGGCAACGTTGGTTCTATCTCCGTCTCTTTTTACTCAACCAGGCGAGTTTAACCTCCATGCTTTTCAACGTCGATCTGTCAAAACAATGTCAGGTGCGGGAAATATAAAGCATTGTATTCCGGCCACGAGTGGTAAAAAGCGTGGAAAAATTGTGTCGGCGAAATATGTCGGTTAAAAATGAAATATGTGTGGAAATTCGAATAAGTGAGATAAGGTTAAGACTACAGTCAGCTGGTGCCTTCCTGTCATGTCTCTGCATCGTAGCAAGTGGTAATAAATCCAATACCGGAAGTTCAAATTAAACTTGATATTACATAAAAATTAGGTCAATAAGCGTAATTTTTTCTAAGAGCATTGAATTACTACAAGTGTTAAGCATGTGAATCTGATTATTTTTAAGAATCTGACGGATTCCAACTATTATATGTACTATTGTAGCGACCGGAAATTGAGTTTTTGCATGTCGTCTCGGAATTCCTTCACAAAAATACGCAATTTTAATTTTTTTGATCGGTAATTAGGTCGATAATCGAGCCTGAAATTTTACAGAGACGATTATTAAGGGGCCAGTACACTTTGAAATTTTCAAAAAATCGACAGCAAGCTAGACTTGAAGAAAACGACGTTGATGAGCAATCAGAAGGGATTTTGTACGGTGCGGGAATTGCCGATTGAGTTTAGGTATGAGTTTTTGATAGTATAAACATCAAAAGCGTTTTTCTCGAAACAACGTTTTGAAAATCTAGCTCCATCGTATCTCTAAAACTAATGGACCGATTCTCTTGAAATTTGAACCACATATTATAAACATGATTCGCAACAAGATGACCCTTGATGGTTTTAAAATTTTGATTTTCACTCTTTTTTTTGCGAAAAACTGCGAAACAAACGCGTTTTTTTTACTTTTTCGTCTTTTATCTGCCATTATTTATTTTTTGATAAAACTGTATATCCGAGGGTTTGTAGCTGGTGTCATACTGAATTTGATGGACTTTGATTTTTTTGTTTCAGACAAACCGTTGCCGCGTTGTGATGGAGCTACCTAGCCCACCTATTTTTGAGGCGTTACGTTAAACTATAGTTTTTGTACTTAAAAATGAATAAAAATGAATTAATTTTTTTTAATGTTATTCAAGACTTTATTTATCAAGCCCAACAACTTTTATATTCATATCTTTTATAAAATCCTCAAAAAAATCGCGAAAATAGCCTTTTTTCGTGGCTCCAAAGTGGACGGGCCCCTTAATATATTAAGCGAAGCTCAAAAAAAATGACAATCCTATGGATTGAAGCCTGGCGATAAGATTACCTTCAATAAGAATGGAGAGGAAGGTTTGCTGTGCGACAACTCAGCGGCGATAAAGGTCCTTTACCATGTTTACTGACATGAGACGTCACAAAGGTCACGTGACTACATATCTGACAACGGAAGCGTCTTGGCTGTCTGGTTGAATATTAAAATTTCGGCGCCGATTTAAATCGTAAATACTGACATTCACGGAGATAAAAAAAATATTGTGAGCATATTATAAAATAATTAATCATTTAAGATGTTTTCCGTACAACAGTCGAATACCCTATTGTTCTTGAATAAAAGAAGCCTGCGTTTTTTATTTTACCTGCGAGTACTCAGTAATTGCTACTTTCATGAACTGTTTGACGTTTCCAAACGAAAAGATCACGACAATAGCGAAGTAGGCGGGGGAGGGATTTTTAATTGTCTCTGCATTGATCCGTCGAGTTGGAATCTGTAGAAGATAATCGTGCCGACTAAAAGCACTTACCAAATGTCCTTTTATATTTATCCGAGTACACAATAGCACGGGTGATTGTTTCGAATCGAAACGTCACTCACGTTTTTCCGTGCTTTTCCAGGATTCCCTTTGGTGACGAAGTTTATGGACGCACGTCCATCTCGATCGCCTACCCAGATGGCACTGCGGTGAACGCGCTCCCCTCCCCTGCCGCGCGGGTTAAGATCGCGATCGAACTCGGCGACTACGCGAGTCAAACGATTCTCATAGTTATACAGTGTAGGCCCAAAACAGATGCTTGTACCACTTGGTTTTCGTACGACCGATAATCGACTCGAATCACTGGAGGACGCGACAAAGTACGTTCGCACTACTTCGTGCTATGCAGCACGAGAGGGCGAGCACGGAAATATTCGTTTACTCATCATATTCGTGTAATACGGAAACACTTGTATCGCGAATTGTATCTCCACAAAGGACAGAAGAAAATCACTATTTTTCGTTCGTTAAGGCCTCAGGCCTCAGTAACGGGTATAAAATCATGTGCGAATTGAACAATTTTCTTTCGTATGAAAAAGTGATTATATATCTATTTAGTATGAATATCAAGCAGTTAGAAAATATATATATATTTTTTTTCGATGTAGACGGAAAAAAAATCCTATAAATTTTGATGGAAATCTCATCAAAATGTACTGTGTCTCACATCAATAGCGCCTCTCGGTACAAAATCTTCGATATTTGCTACGTAAAACTCTAAAAAGTGCACGCCACGTTTCACACAAAGAACTGTAGGACTATTGAGTTTATGCTAAGCGATCGATAAATTTTCGTAGTGTGAAACTGTCAACAGTAGATGAACCGACTCACGACTTTTTATAATGTGGAGCTGTGGACAGTAGATGAACCGCCTCACGAAATTTTACAATGTGAAACTGTAAACAGTAGATGGACCGACTTGCGAATTTTTACTATGTGAAACTGTTAAAAGTAAACGAGCGGACCCACGAATTTTTACATTTAAAAATATTATAAAATGAACGACTTCATTGACAAATTTTTACACTGTGAAACAGAAAATAATGCAGATAGTGAATAGCTTTATGTACATCGAGCATCATTGTACGTGACAGCGAGATAGAAAAGTACAAATACAATACTCACTTCGTTTTTTCGTCCTCTTTTCAGCATCAACAAATCTTTCACGGCACTTTTTCTTCACTAACAGTTTGTCCTTGTTCAATATGTGTGTGTCCGTTTTCACGTTGATTATAAATAATTGTCTTTTCTCGAAGACACTGCGCAAAACTTTACGCCACGAGATCCAAAAGAGCACTGACAAGGGGACAGTACGACAGTCGGATTTTTGTAATTTTTCGTACTCATGGTACGTGAAGTTCAGAGCTCGAATAATAATATCCCAAAGCAGTTCGACGCCATATTCAGAAATTTTCGAGAAAATTGACTTTGAAGTTTTCGAGCGCACTCTTATCCCACAAAGACGCAACGATATTCGAACCGGGCTCGTGGCGTATCCGGTAGCGCTCGAGTCTAGTAATCGCGGGATTGCTGGTTCGAGTCTCACTTCGAAATTTTTTTTTTCATTTTTTTTTAATTCGCGTACCTCCGTCATTTAAATATCCCGATAAATTTTTGTTGTATATAATCACATATTATTATATATAATTAATATAATATATCTATATATGTTTATATATGGACAAAATCCATATATAGTTATTTATGAACAAAATTCATTATAGTTATACATAATTATATATTTTCTCATATACGATGTTATATATTATTTATATATAACAATAGGTGATTATTTATAAAAAAATTAATTAATAATCCCGGGATAAAAATCATAAAATCTATGCTAATTCACATATATGTAATTATAATTGTCAATGATAAATGCAAGTCTTATTTTTGATTATCTCTTGCATGAAATTGCGAATAGGCGACGTAAAAATATCCAGTAATAATATTTACATAAACTCCCTTGTAGATTAATAGGAATATAAATAGAAGAATAAATGTTGAAATATGTGAGTTATATTCACATATTTCAACATTTATTCTTCTATTTATATTCCTATTAATCTACAAGGGAGTTTATGTAAATATTATTACTGGATATTTTTACGTCGCCTATTCGCAATTTCAAGCAAGAGATAATCAAAAAAGAGACTTGCATTTATCATTGACAATTATAATTACATATATGTGAATTAGCATAGATTTTATGATTTTTATCCCGGGATTATTTATTTATTTTTTTATAAATAATCACCTATTGTTATATATAAATAATATATAACATCGTATATGAGAAAATATATAATTATGTATAACTATAATGAATTTTGTTCATAAATAACTATATATGGATTTTGTCCATATATAAACATATATAGATATATTATATTAATTATATATAATAATATGTGATTATATACAACAAAAATTTATCGGGATATTTAAATGACGGAGGTATGCGAATTAAAAAAAAATTAAAAAAAAAAAAAATTCGAAGTGAGACTCGAACCAGCGACCCCGCGATTACTAGACTCGCGCGCTACCGGATACGCCACGAGCCCGGTTCGAATATCGTTGCATCTTTGTGGGATAAGAGTGCGCTCGAAAACTTCAAAGTCAATTTTCTCAAAAATTTCTGAATATGGCGTCGAACTGCTTTGGGATATTAATATTCGAGCTCTGAACTTCACGTACCATGAGTACGAAAAATTACAAAAATCCGACTGCCGTACTGTCCCCTTGTGAGTAGATGTCGAGACTGAGGGCGGACACGCGATAGAATTTTTCTTTGTTGATTTAGGCGTGCAGGTTTGAACGCCTTAACCCCCGAGTTGACGCGGTCACGCGTTTACAGTGCACATTGTAAAAATTCGAGGTACACGCGGTGTACCGCGCAATGTCGGCTGTAACTTCTACTGAGCGCTTTGAAATTATTTTCATGTATCACACTAATAAATTCAAATATCCGTATAAGTATTCAACAACCTGTTGTCAAAATATGCTTTGCCCGATTTGTTAAAAAATGACAATTGACTCTGTAAAAATTAAATCTGTACGTATTGAATAATACCGAGCTACGATACAATATGCAAGGTGTACACTGCAGTTTTCAAGTTAAACTCACACCACATTTTTCAGAAGACAATACCAAATTTCAATAGAATTTAATCTCATTTTTAACATTTGCTTGTTGAAGAATTTTATGGTTCAAATCAGTGATTACCATTCTAATCTCACTTTTTTTTTAAGTACTCCGTATATTTTACGCATTGAGTACTGCGATATCTTATATGTAATTTGTAAATTCGACAGTTTACTTTATCGCGGTGATCATTATGATTTTTTTACAGTGTAAATCTGCATTTCTATCGGTTCGAATAGTAAAAAAGCACGTCTGATCCATTATTTTTTCCTAAAAGTGCTGTAACATGATTGGTTTACAGTGTGAAACTGCATTATGTTCATCTTTCCTCAGTAATTTATAACACCAACTATTAATTTTGACGAATCATTTTTTTCCGTGTACAAAATGGCCGACTACTAATATTTTCTTTTGTTATCTTTTTTAGGCGCTCCGCGGCGTGACATTTAGCATCCACAATTTTTTACCTAGAACAAAAAACAAAAATTCTCGTCAATCTACATTAGAATACCCAGAGAAGTACGTACGAAAGTAAAAAAATATTGTTTTATTCAAAAGTTGTAGGTATTTGAACTTAAGAAATGAATTTTCAGTAAAAAATTTCGTTATAACTGCTTATAAAATGAAAAGTTTTCGATTAATCAGAAATTCCGTACGGACTTCTCTGAGAAATGCAATTAGGAACATAACTTTTGAATTTCAAGTAAATCGAGTGAAAATTGTTGAAATTATTTGTCACGCCAATTGGAAAAAAGCTGTTTCGAGAAGTTTCGAGTAGTCGGCCATTTTGTACATCGAATAAAAAAGAAATATATATTTTCCAACACGTTGATATTCATACTAAATAGATATGTAAGTAATGTTAAGAATGAATCACTTTTTCATACGAAAAAAATTGTTAAATTCGCACATGATTTTATATCCGTTACTGGCGCCTAAGGCCTTAAATATGATTTTGTGGTGAGCGACGTAGTCGGTTGTGCCTTGAACTGACCGTCCGAAGTTCTCGAACCCGAACCGAGGGTTACGATATCAAAATTTGAAAAGTCCGGGCACAATGCCGGACATTCATGAAACGGTGCGGACATTTTACGACTACCAAAAACTAAGCGCGGCAAAGCTATTGAATTGTTGAAAACCGCGTTATCACATGGATGATTTTAAGGAAGCTGGGGCGGTTCAGTTGAGTCAAATGACTGTTTATGATTTTTTTAAATCAACTTTTAAATATGCATGCGAGGTAGAGGTTTATTCTGTAGACGCTAATTTTCATCGAATATATCATCAAAGTGCAAAATTACGCATTTTGTATTTTTATTACGCGAATTCGCATGATAACGAATTGACAAGATGATTTTAAGGAAGCTGGAGCGGTCCAGTTGAGTCAAATGACGGTTTATGATTTTTTTTTCTTCAATTAACGTAAAAAAATGCATATGCGGTATAGATTTATTCTGTACATGCTAATTTTTCATAAAATATATAAATAAAGGGCAGAATTATGCATTTTGTATTTTTATTACGCGAATTCGCATGATAACGAATTGAAAAAATGATTTTAAAGAAGCTGGAGCGGTCCAGTTGAGTCAAATGACGGTTTATGATTTTTTTTCAATTACCGTAAAAAAATGCATATGGGATATAGATTTATCCCATAGATCAGTGTTTGTCAACCTTTTTTATAAGGCGGCACACTTGAATCTCTGTAAAATTCTTACGGCGAGACTTCGTATTGGACTTCGCCCCGCGGCGACCGCCCCGCGAAACGACACTCGTCACGATCGGTGCCCGGGTATTATCACGTGATACATACATCCGCCTATTTTTTGGCGGCACACAAGAAATACACTCACGGCACACCAGTGTGCCGCGGCACACCGGTTGAAATTCACTGCCATAGATGGTAATTTTTCATAGAATATATATATATATTCAAAGGGCAAAATTATGCATTTTGTATTTTTATTACGCGAATAAGAAAAACTTTTGTGTTATTACCAACTTGAAAAAGTAAAGCATTATCGATGATTATTACGAAAAAACTGCGTCAGTGAATGCTTTAGACAACTCAGAATGAAGGTTTGAGTCATTTATAATTATGCCGATTTATATTTATGTCACGAGATTAATTGTTATTGCCATTAATTAATGTTAATTGAGGTTGGCAGCAATGCTCTTCATTCGCCAGCCAAGATTCGTAATCTTTTATCAAACATTGATGGTTCAATATTGAACATGTATGGCTTACGATGGGCAAGATGGGTTTTCTTTTTCTAAATGTTTATAAAGGTTTAGTTTTCATTGATCCGTTGTTAGTAATGGTTTATCTTGGTGCTAAATAGCCAACAAAATTACATCGACCCTAGTGGAACGTTTTGTCCATCTAGCCGCACGTAAAATTACATACATTTAACTATTTTTATCTCTGGGGCTTTGTGGTGAAAAAATTCAAAAAATTTGTAAAGACTCAGTAGAGACTAGACAATAACATGTATTTTTTCAAATTCAATTTTGGATTGTTGCTAACGCTTCAACCTCCTTAAAAAATCACGAGCTGCTCAATCAAATATCAGGGTGTAAACAATATGAGAATCATGAATTGTTTCAAACACTTTTAAAGACTTTCGCTACATATAAAAATATTAGTGGAAAATGTTTCTTATTGAATTATTGATCTCGTTGGTTATTTGAATCGTTTATGTTATAATAAAAGGTTGTAAAATTTATACCTCTCACGGCTGTCATTGAAGATAAAAAATCATGGTTAGAACAACTTTTTACAACATTCGTTTGTGATTAAAATACGTAGGTATTGGTGCAAATTCATGCAAATCGTTTATTTTTCGCTTATTACTAAAGTAAACGCTTCTTAATTTCATTATGTTAATAACAATAATTGTTGATTATTTGAATTGTGTAATGTTATAGAGGTAAGTGTTGTTAAATTCACATTAGATATTCCATGGCTGTCAATCGTATAAATTATGTACATATATATCTTTTTAGAACAATTTTTGTGTTACAAATATGTATTGGTGTGTATTCGTACAATCTAAGTTAGATATATTTGTTGTTACCAAATATTAAAGCATTTCATTTCCTTCATAATGTTAGCGTTCATTTAATTATATTGAGACAATGATTCTGTTAATTATTATTATCTTCAACAAAAATACAAACATTTCGAAAATAGTTTAGCCTTTCATTTCCGTGAAAGATCAGACTAGGTACCATCCTAGTTATCAGAAACTCTAGAGAGTAGAAAGTCCGGACGGGAGGCCATGAAGCCGAACAAATCCGCACATCTGGTAACCCTACCCGAAGCCCGCCGGTATCAATGGATGTTTTCATTTTTTCGCAAGCTCCGCGGTTCGGACCCAACCTAAAAAGCTGTATCTTCGTTTCGAATAAACTCGGTCGATATTTTACAGGCTGGGAAAGAGGAAGACAACCTGCGAGGCCGGAAATGACAAGAAAAAGAGTGTGTTCGAAGTATAGGGGAAGTCTGGAGGCAATTTTCGCGAGAATGTCTCTTTCGACAGAATTGATATAATTTATAAGTGGGTCAAAAGAACTGTAATGTCCGACTGTTCCTCAAGTTTCAAGGAGCGTCGCCGTCTCTAACTCGTGATGCGCGATAGCAAAGTAGACAACTTTTAACGCATCGTCTATAGTAAGTGGATCGAATGCTGACGTCAGTGTCGTTCAATTAAGGGGGCTGCATAAGCTCGAAATTCCTAAAATACAATTTTTCATTGCGTTGTTTTGTAGCTCAGGGTCTTCAATTGGCAACAAAACTTTTGTAAAAATTACCAAAATTGGCCGAGTTATGACGGTTTTTGTGAAAGGTCAGATTTTCTGTTGCGTTTTTCTCGAAACTATGTCAACAACATTTAATAAAATAACAATAACATTTCATATTCCAAGACCGGATGATTTTTATAAATATATTTATCCATGTGTCAAAAATTAATTATTAAAGTTGTTTTTTGGTCGAAAATGTATCTCTTTTTTTCTACAGCTTGACATTTTGGTGATTTTCAAAATTTCAAAAAAGTTTCCGGTCATAAGAAAATACATTTTTACATTTCTCGTTCCAGATCACCCTAGTTACCAGAACCATCCACACCGATTGGCCATGCAGCAACGGCGCCACTTTTTTGAATAACAATAACTTCATTGTTTAAGAACTTACACCTAGTTAAACCTTTTAAAAATATCGATCTTTGGTTTTCGACGGATTCTCAAAATATAACATTTCAAAAAAATTCTCTGAGAATGTCAAATCGATTCGCTGAAAATTAAGGGGGTTATTGACGTTTATAGGTAGATTCCGCGAACCGGCGAACTTTTAACGAGTTTCCTCAAAATGACTTTTTCAATATCGGTGACCTTGATATCTCCAAAATTGCTGCACCGATCACCTTCAAATATTACAAGCTTCCTTTACGTATAAGAAAAAAGTGCTTGAACGCGGGAGTTTTTTTTCGATGCATCGTTTTTTTTATCAACGAAAATAGAGCGTTTTTTCACTAACCGAACCTTCAGACTGCGGCCATTTTTTCAAAAATCAATATTTTAATAATCCTTCGTCCAAGCACTAGATGATTTAATGCCAAAACTAAATAGTTTGATTTGTTTATTTCGGATCATTCGTTTCCGAGCAGCAGTGGTCACCGAAAAGGGCATTTATCAAACAGCGGTTCCCACAAACCATTGTATCGACCATTTTTTTCCTTTTTTTCCAATACAATAGTTGTAAAAGCTGCTTAAAACCATACCCTTTGATGGAAATAAATTTTTAACCTGCAAACATTTTCCCAGAAAAAGTTCACGAAAATTCCCCTTTTTTTCGGTCACGAACTAGGTGTACCTCGTTAAGAAAATCGTTCAACAAAAGAAGGCTCAAATTCGCTTGAAACTTGGTATAAAAACACTCCAATACGAATAATTAAACATATATTTGTTTCAGTTTGTTTGGTGTAGTTATGCCAACTCAAACAAACCCAAACAAACACAGTTAAGGGGTTAAAAGTACTACATAGTAACACATAGTGTTATATATAAAATAAATTTGGTTAGTTTCAAGTAAATCTGATAAAAAATATGTTTTCTGATGCAAACGTTAAAGTAGTCCTATCGCTTCACACTAGTCATACCACTGATCATACTTGACATTTCTACAATTTATATTTTTAAAATATACAAAAAAAAGTGTAATAACTAAATTTTCCATGCGTTAACTGTTTAATGAATGTTCACATTTAGTTAGAAAATGAAAAAATAGTTATTCCAGCGATTCGCGCAGTACTTCTTGGTTTGGTATTTGGCAATATTGGTTCTATCTCCGTCTCTTTTTACTCAACCAGGCGAGTCTAACCTCCACGCTTTTCAACGTCGATCTGTCAAAACAATGTTAAGTGCGGGAAATATAAAGCATTGTATTCGGGCCACGGCTGGTAAAAAGCGTGGAATATTTTTTGTCGGCGAAATATGTCGATTAAAAATGAGATATGTGTGGAAATTCGAATGATTGATATGAGGTTAGGACTACAGTCAGCAGTTGCCTTGCTGTCACGTCTCTTTACCGTAGCAGGTGGTAATAAATCCAATACCGGAAGTTCAAATTAAACTTCATATTACATAAAAATTAGGTCAATAAGTGTATTTTTCTGAGAGCACTGGATTACTACAAGTGTTAAGTACGTAAAACTGATTATTTTTAAGAATCTGACGGATTCCCACTATTATATACACTTTTGTAGCGACCGGAAATTGGGTTTTTGTATGTCGTCTCGGAATTCCTTCACAAAAATACATAATTTTAATATTTCTTTTCTCTGTAATTAGGTCGATAAACCACCCTGAAATTTTAAAGAGACGATTATTAATATATTTAGTGAAGCGCAAAAAAAATGAAAATCACATGGATTGAAGCCTGGCGATAGGACTACCGCAACACTCCGGTTAAACCCTCTTAGAGGTTAAACTTTGGAAATTGCTGAAATACACGTTTAATTATTTGTATTTTAGTGTACTATATTTATGGCAAGGTTCAAGTAAATCTGACAAAAAATAATAGGTGTACAAATGAATAATCCAAGTTATGTTAAGCAGTTAAGAATTTCAAGAAAATTAATATTCCCGCTCTTTTGCAGTTATATAGTATTGACATATACGTATTAAAAATGACAATTGGTATGCCGGAAAGCCTCACAAAACCTTCAAAACTATTCAGTTCAGTATAGTCGAAAATGGCAACGGATAAGGTGCATATCCGACACTGCATTCTTCACGAAATCCAACAAGAAAAAAATGCTGCAAGAGCGTGCGAATCGATTTGTTCCTTTCTCGGCAAAGGTGTTGTATCGTACGATGTGTGCGCATTTTGGTTTAACCCTTTGACTGTCAGTGACACACATATGGGCAAAAAAAAGTCGTGCCATTTTTGTGTCATGACACACATGTGGGCATTTGAAAAAAAAACATATTTCTACTACAGCGATTTGACTATAATTTGGTAGATCGTAGGTTTTAAGGTCGCTGAATCCAAATTTGAAATCAGATTTCGAAAATTCAAAATGGCGGATCCAATATGGCGGACGCAAATTCGAAAAATGGTTTGTTTCTGACGAAAGTGAGTGTTTGAGGGTTTTTGAGGTCGCTAAATCCAAATTTGAAATCAGATTTCCAAAATTCAAAATGGCGAATCTAATATGGCGGGCGCAAATTCGAAAAATGGTTCGATTCCAATGAAAGTAGGTACCGTATGGTTTTTGAGGTCGCTGAAGCCGAATTTGAAATCGGATTTCTAAAATTCAAAATGACGGATCCAAGATGGCCGACGCAAA
The DNA here is from genome assembly GCA_944452715.1 of Ophion slaviceki. Taxonomy (NCBI): domain Eukaryota; kingdom Metazoa; phylum Arthropoda; class Insecta; order Hymenoptera; family Ichneumonidae; genus Ophion; species Ophion slaviceki. Next base: position 42,038,362 of record OX101783.1, read on the forward strand.
TTCGACAAGTTGGATTTCGACAAAAATTTGTATCTTTAGGATGTTTGTGGTCGGGAATTTCGAATTTGAGTCCTAACTTCAAGTATCTGACGCTCGGATACAATATGATGAATTAAAATTTAGCAAATCATGTATACCAATCTATCCGTAGTAACAAATGAAAAAAAATACTTTTTTGGTTTTATATCCTGCTCTCTGCCGAACCCAGAGTCACGAATCGGAGTCATTGACTCCGATTTTGTATTTTTTTGTGCTTTTTGAATTTTCAATTTTTTTGTTGCGCTTTTTGTATTTTTTAAATTTCTTGTTACTATTCATATTTATTTTTTTCTCGTATTTCTCGTATTAAATTTTTTTGTATTTTTGCACCTCTGAATATTTGTATTTTAATTTTTTTTCGATTTTGATTTTATTTTTTTTTGTTGTTGTCTGTATCTATTGTTTTTTTTCATTCTTTGTGGATCTTTTTTCATTAATTTATATCTTTTATTTTATATTTGGACAAAAAATAAAAAAGAATTTCGGTATTTCACCTGATCATGCCGTTATTCGTGGTACTTTTGGAAGCAAGGTACCGCGCACAGTGGAACGTTACCACAATATTTGCACATGAAGAATGTTGCCTTCCTTTGTTTTTTGGAATAACATTCAGTGCAACGCTTTTTTATCTTCTTATCGTCTGAAATATAGAATGGCAAGTGACTTCGTGACGAGCGCAGAGGATTTTTGGGTTTACAATGATACTTTTTAGATGATGTGTGTTGATCACAATGATCTTCTAACAGCGTCGTTGCCAGTGCACGACGAAACTGTAAAGAAGTCATTTGTTTCGGGTCAGTTTGGAGATGATTATAGACGACGGGGCATTGTAAATTGCAGTATCGAATAAATGAAAGTATAATTTGTGATGCCAGTTGACGGTCGTGTGAAGTGTTTCGTAAGAAGAAATAGACTGATCTGTTTTGTCTACACCTCCCATATTGTTATTATAAGAAATAACAACATTTGGCTTCATGATCTGTTTCTTGGTGAGCTTAGTCTTTAGTCCATGTCAGAATTCTCGCTAGACATTTACATTGTTTATATTATTATTAATATTATGTTAAATGATTTCTCGCATTTAGTCGCTTGAATGTACATCAACTTAATCGTACTAAAACTTAAAACCTTTCCTGTCATATTGGAGCCATCATTTTGAATTTTGGAAATTTCGATTTCAGATTTGGATTCAGCGACCTCGAAAACCCTGAGGTACTCACTTTCGTCGGAATCAAAGCATTTTTCAACTTTGCGTCCGCCATATTGGAGCCGCCATTTTGAATTTTTGAGATCTGATTTCAAATTCGGATTCAGCGGCCTTGAAAACCCCAACGTACTCACTTTTGTCGAAACCAAACCATTTTTCAAATATGCGTCCGCCATATTGGATCCGCCATTTTTTATTTTGGAAATCCGATTTCAGATTCGGATTCAGCAACCTCGAAAACCCTATGGTACTCATTTTCGTCGCAATCAAACCATTTTTCAACTTTGCGTCCGCCATATTGGAGCCGCCATTTTGAATTTTTGAAATCTGTTTTCAAATTCGGATTCAGCAACCTTGAAAACCCCAAGGTACTCACTTTTGTCGAAATCAAACTATTTTTTAAATTTGCGTCCGCCATATTGGATCCGCCATTTTTAATTTTGGAAATCCGATTTCAGATTCAGATTCAGCGACCCTAAAAACCTTTACACTGAAATTTTAGGGTAAATCTGTGAAGATTTTTTTCCAACACAAAAGTGGCACGAAAATCTAATTTTCTCCTGACTGCGAAGGGGTTAAGCGGTTTAAAAGCGGTGATTTCTGTCTGAATGACAAGCAACGCCCTGGAGGCCCTCGAAAGTGCGATAACAATGATTTGGATTCATGGATGCGGTTACAGTTACTGCGGACTGCTACCAACGTCAATTAATCTGCTTGAGTCAAGAATTGGAACGAAAACGCCCGTATACTGGCAAAGGAGAGCGTCCAGTGAAATTGTCGCATGACAACGCCAGGCCACACATTGCATCCAACACAAAAGACATCATAATGAGTCTTAGCTGGGACGTCTTGCAGTACCCGGCATGTTCACCAGACATTGCTCCATCCGATTACCACTTGTTCCGGTCGATGCAACACGCCTTGGCCGATATGCATTCCAATCAGTGGATGAGACCCGAAAATGGCTTGACGACTTTATCGTGTCCAAAGACGTAACATTTTTTCGAGATGGAATTCATCAGCTGCCTGAAATATGGCTTGAAGTTATATAAAGCAACGGCGAATACTTTGATTAAACACTTTAATTTACTTTCTTTTAAAATAAACATTGAATGTATATGAAAAAATTGGATTATTCATTTGTACACCTAATATATTGTCTCATACAAACTTTAACATCCCCGTTTGACCCGCTTAAGGGTCGAATTTCGATTTTTACCTCTCGAAAAAAGTCTTATTTTGGGTCAAATATGAAGGCTGCGTGGTCAGAATTAGGGATTTTTTACAATTTTCAACCAATGGAAAAAAACGTTCGTACGTCACTGATAAAGCAATGTAAGAAGCTACAGTTAAAATTTCAAGTCGATCGGACGAAAATTGTTCGAGTTCTGCTGCGTGCCGATTTCAAAATCATGGTTTTGAGAAAAACGTGTTTGAAGTTTTCGGTACCCGGTAGGAAACAAATGCACGCGTTAATTTGCGGAAGCATGGGAGCTTTTTGAGTCAGTGGGTTACGCGATCCTCGTTAGGATCGGTTCGTACGTCAGGACCAAATTTTTGGACGGTATTTTGTGTAGTTTGTACTGTGTCTACCAGCGTGGCATCGCCGAAGGCGCTGTGCAGCGCTCGGAGACCCCTCAAAAGTAGCTCGAAAATCACTTTAAAATTCGTTTTTCGGCTATAAACGAATATGCATCATATATTTGATGGTTCAAAGGATTTTTTTGAAGTGTTTCCAAAAAACGATTTTTCGAAAATTTTATAGTGGCGTTTTCCCTTGACCATGCGTCTCTCAAGCACCTCACACTTGCGACCAGGTACGGTCGCTCGCGTCAAGCGCGAAACCAAAAACAAACTAAATCAACTAGCTTTTTTGAGAAACAAGGGTAAAATATGACGCAATATAGCGTAGATGATTGTCATTAAATAAAGGAAGTCACGTCGGCACTACAATGAAATTGAGATGAGATTATTAATTATAAAAAAAAAATTGTATATTTATTTCGGCTTAAGGGGCTATACCAGTGTGACACTTTCAAAAAATCGTTTTTTTGCCTTTTTCGACAGTTTATACTTTTAAGAATATGAGATGAGATTTTTATACTTTCAAGAATATGAAATGAGATGTTTCAAATTTGCTGACATTGTAACTCAAGGAGCAATTGTCCAATTGACTTGAAATTTTAACTGAGTACTCTTGAATATATTTACTCTACAATGACGTACGATATTTTTGATTGGATGAAAATTGACGATTTGGCATTGAAAAAAAGACCATTTTATAGGCAAGAAAACAGACTTTTTTTTTCATAACTACGCCATTTTGTTAGATTTTGATATTTTTCGAAAATCCTACGTCATTGTACAGGAAATACCTTCCAGTTTAACGACATTTTTTTCCTTTTTCGGTTTCAGCTACTCAATCGGTCGGAATCATGTCAGCAGTGGAGGAACTTTTTTTTTGGCGCCTCCGAAGGCAGCGCATAAGTCGTTTGGATCTCAACATTTTTCTATGAAAAAATTATGTAATATAGGTCAAATATAGCCAAATATATTCTTAATTTTCCGAAACATTTAATTGAGTACTTTTCTTCCAAAAAATTCCCGAAAATCACCCAAATTTTCAGCGTTCACACTAGTATAGCCCCTTAACAGTGTTTTCAGTTATCCGTGGATCGTTCAGTCCTGAGTACCCGGTTAATCGGGATCTTACATTACTACGACAAAATTTCCTTCCGTCAATACAGAATTAAATTTTCTGCAAAATGTTTCCTTATGAAGATATCAAACTAAAAAAAAACACAAAAATTTCTTTTTTATAGATTTTTTAAATACCAAATCTCGATCGATCATCGCAAAATTTGGTGTGCAAACTTGTTTTAGTTCCTTGATAAAATTCTGGAAAAAGATAGTGGCCCCATTTTTTTAAATGGAGGTGACCTTTAAATCTCCGAAGCGCCTCCACCTGGATGAACCTCGTAGCCGCCACTCGATGACCCCCTTCGAACTATGCAACTTTAGCAGGAAAAGCTTTCTCCTAAGTATTATAGGCTACAAAATATATCCACTGCTAATAGTTGTTGCCTCAGCCGGTCTACACTAGTGGAACTAATTCTGGACACTGAATTTTTTAAAATTTCGCTTTCATCCATCATTTTTACGTTATAATCACTCATATTTTATATTCATATCAACGTCGGCTGATCAAGGCGAATATTAAGGGAAGGCCAGGGGTTTGCACTCTTGGAAAATCGATTTTTTGTCTTTTCTTATAGTTAAACATTTCAAGAATGTAATCCCAAAATTTCAAGTCAATCAGAGCAAAACTCTCGAAGTTATTGACTGTTTAGTCCCGCTCCTCTAACACTGTAGCTCTGACTTCTCTAAACTTCAAACGCGTTTTTCTCGAAACCACTTTTTCAAAGTCCGTGTTCACTGCCATTTGAAAACTACATGACCGATTTATTTGAAACTTGGTAAACACTTTCTACATATAAAATACCTCCCCCTAACGGTTAGTTTGAGATTTTTTTTACATTGAGGGGGTTTTCCACCCCCTAAATGGCGGAATTTTTCGTGAAAAATAGCACTTTTCACTTTACATGACCACCAAAAATTTAGAAATGAAAAAAAAATTATCAAAGACCGTTGGGGGGAGGATTTGATGATACTTTGACTAAATTTTAATGGTACTTGATTTCAGATAATTTCTAGCTCAAATACAGTGAACACCGCAAATCGTGTTTTTCCAAAGGCGTTCTTGGAAAAGCTTTGTCACCGGCTTGTTTGTGGATATTATCGCGTACAAATTTCACCGAATGTTCTTGAAATGACACTTAACAATGTACAAAAGGGTTCAATAAATTTACTCTATCCATATGGATGAAAAAATTCGCAAAAAAGTGTTTTTTTTTCACACTGAAACCCCTACCCTTCCCATAAGTAGAAACAGTGTAGTTGAAATAAAAAAATTACCGTATCATTTCGGTGTAGCAGAATATACATTTTCGGCGTAAATATAAAAAAAACTAACTTGTATTAAAAGTGTCCAGAATTGATTGCACCAGAGTATATAAAAAAAAGGTCAACTGAAAAAAATATGTATCGAATGTTTAGAGTTGTTGCTTCGGGACGATTTCCGTGAGGGATACCATTAGTAATAGAGCGAAAAATGTTAGGGCCTCGTACGAATGATTCAAGAATACACGTGATCTGTCAATAGTTGTAATATCGTCCAATACAAACACGACAGTCCAAAAACAAAGATAATCATTAACACACGTATGAATAGTTATCGCTAGACAATATATCTCTCGTTGTGTAAACGCAGTTCGTCGTTGAAAATCATCCTCGTACTCTCCGGATTATCAAAAAAACATTTATCGTGGATGTCTTTTTGTCCACTAGGTATCCAGGCGCTAGCGGGCCTCTTAATATACATTTTCTGATATCTCACTCTTATTGGCTATAAAATCTGAATGCTCAAAGTAAGTCTCTAAAAAGAAATGGCAGAAGTTTCGTCCGCCACCGAAGCATTGAAAAATATATATATCTATGTGTATGTATAATAGTAAAACTATTGAAAACGAAACATAATTTTTTCTTTCTTGTTGTTGCGTACCATTGAAAAAAAAATCGGAATATACGAGTTGATCAGGCGCCACTAAAATTGCCCGTTATTCGGACGATATAACAGAAAAAAATATGTCTGTTGCTCCATATCTGGTCTCTAGGCTATCTCGTTAAGGCGAATAAATGCATCGTGAGTGTTGTGCGAGTCTCCATTATCAACCGAAAGAAAACGGTAATAACATTATGCCTCCGTTCTGTTCAGGAACGCAAGGTGTATCTCCCGTGGTCTTTTATTGGGGCACCATCGGATTTTTCGAAATAGCGAGGATGCTTGGGAATCAATGTGTCAATACCCACGGCGCGGGACACCTGGAAAATCACTAATTTCGATTTTTAGTACCCCATGGATTTGATTGACTCGGCGCGTTTTTCCCAAATTTTGACAATACGGAAATTTTCGAATCGTAGTAATTTACGAAAATGACAAATTTCAACGAGCATCCTTAATTACTCAACGACTGGTGAATTTCTTCGGACGTACGAATTCCGACGATACGACAGATGATTAATTTCGGTAATTTTGCTTTTTCCTCAGTTCGGCGCTCGACGAAACGATTTTTTTCTCCTCTGTTTCTCAACGATATTTCGCCGCGTAATTGCCGATGAAAATTGCGCGGAGATTGTAGTATCCTCATCACTTCGTGGCCCGGATTCGACGTTAATGTCAGTGGGTAAAATGAAAATTCGTATACCAACGACGTTTTTGTGGAAATTTGTCGAAGGTGCGATATCTGCGTGCCTTCGACGCATGAATTATCCGGAACGAAGCAAAAACTATATTGTTTCGTTCCTCACCTGCTCGCAGGATTCGCGCGTTATTCGCTCAAGTATGCTTTTGTTTCTTTCGTTTCGTCTCTTTTACTCGACCGTGACGGATTTGGCGAGATTTCTCGGGCAATCGACGTTGCAACCGCGCAACACGGCGATGTGGAAGGAGAGCAATTGCATCGGTATAACGGTCAGTATGCCTTGAAGACAGTCGACCGTTCTTGGGACTTCGAGACAACGGGCCGCCAATGACTTGGTCTCGTCGTCCCCGTCCTCGCATATCACGATTGGTCTACCCTCGCGGGCTGTCACTTGCTGCAGAGCGTTCATGCATTTCTAGACACACAGAGGTCGAAAGAGTGAGCGAAAAAAATCCTTCAGGGTTCAATGCCATTGTCGAGGGTTCGCGAAACGAACACGCGAGACGCGAAGTTCTCGTGACTTACGATGTAAACAGGATCTCTCATGACGATCATGATGACGGGCATCGAATCGTCCACCAGAGCGAGCGGTCCGTGCTTCAGCTCGCCGGCCATTATACCCTCGCTGTGCATGTACGTCAACTCCTTCACTTTCTACGAAAATTGCAATTACACAAGAATATCAATTGCAGAAACAAAACGCTAGAGTTAAATGGAAAACTAAGGCGGGATATACACTGAGAAGAAAAAAAAACCAATTGAATCAACAAAATATCCTGGTTGATCCAAATAAATGGGATGCGGCGTGCCACCGGTATATGCAATTTTTTCAACACTATAAAATATTGGTAAATGTGATTGATTTAAATAACATATTATTTTATTTGATAAAGGTACTCTGTTCTCTGAATATCTACATTGTCCTTCAAATAAAATTATATTCTATTGAAATCATTCTATATACAATCCGTAGATGTATTGGATGAAATAATTAAGCGGTTGCTACAAACATTTTTTATTTCGTACAAAAATATAATCAATAGAATTATTTCTTTACTACATCGAAACGAATATGCCATGGGATGTAAGTTTTTCAATTTGTTTTATATCTTACATAAAAAGTAAGCATTAGAATAATCATCCGGCATAATAGTGGAGAGAATATCATATATCCAATAGAATATCCATGGAGAGAATATCAGATATTCAACTGATTGGAACAGATACTACACTTTGATCTTAGCCACAGGCGAAGAAGCGATACTCTTTGGAGTTTCTCCAGCGTTTAAGTAGATTTTCGGGTCACGCTACGCTTACGAGAAACGAGCGCGCGTGCGGCCTCTAGCGGTTACTCCGAGAATTACGGGTTTCCTCACACCTATAATTTCGGTGGCGCTCGGCAATGATTTGGTTGAATTTTTTCAACCAAATGTGCAAGAAACAAATTTTACTCTCGCATAATTTTTTTATCAATTCAGACATTTGCTTAATATTTTTCAATCAAAATAAAATATTAATATTTTAACGAATAATGTACTTAAAATCAATATCGGATATGGTGAAAACAATAAAATAACATATATACTCACTAGAAATTTTAGTTGAATCAAACGAGAGAAATTTAATTTTTCTTGTGTACTCGAATCAACAATATTCATGTTATGAAATGAAACGCTTTTTTCTATTCAACACAGAAGTCAATGGCGTTTTGTTTGGATTAATAAATTCGATTATTTACACCACCAATTTTACAATTGAATCAACAAAATTTTGTTGAATAAAACCAATGATATTGGATCAATGATTTTTTTTCTCAGTGTACATTTATAACGATCAATAAATCGATTTCTTTTTTTTCTTCTTTTAAACGATAGAACTATATATGTAGAATATTTTCCAAAAAGGTTCAAAGCGAAATTCGAAAAACTTCAAACGTTACAGCCCGGCAACGCTGTACCTCACCGCTCGGATTCGGAGCGGCCGTGAACTTCAAACCCGTTTTTCTCAAAACTGCATTGTCGAAATTGGCTTGCAGGATGACTCAAAAACTATTAAGCCAACTGAGTTGAAAATTGGTACAAATGTCGATAATATTGGTACCTTCTACTTGACGAAAATTGTTTTTAAAAAATTGGAAAAAAAAACTACTATTTTAGACCACATTTTACAGAAATGTTGCGTGAAATGTTGATTTTCTTTGTAATTGCGTGCCATTTTCTCAAATTTGCATTTTCTCCATTTTAATTAACGTCACATAGAAACTATACATGTTCTAACTGAAAAAATGTTTGAACTTTTTTCAAATCAAAGTCTACGGGAAGCTAGACTGCACGCCGGTTCACAACTCCCGCAGCGATCTCGCTGTAACACTCTGCCACAGCTCCGCCAATTTGATAATGAAATCATTTAAAAAAATTGTTTCGTATACTTAAATAGACTATTAAAGTATACCTAAAGTTTGATAATTGTAGAATAATTATTTCTTAGTTTAAAAAATCCCTCAATATTGCTTATTTTTTTCCTGTATTTATGTATATCCCGCCTTAAGGGATCATCAGTGTGAAATTTTCAAAAAATCAATCGTCCATACTAAACTTTTGACAATTTATTTTCTGTTCTTCATGAGTGCTCTGATTTGACATTAAAAATCAGACATCAGCGCATTTCAACCGACGAAGAAAAAAAAATCGCGAATATCAGCTACTTTTCGACCGGTTACACTGTAATGATCCCTTAATTACTTTCATCAAAGATTTGCGAATCAATTAGTTGGTTATTGAGCAATGGTAATTTACAACTACCGATAGTTGTCAATATTTTACAGGTTGTATTTTTCGAACAGCATCGAAAATATGGCAGTTCGGATGGTGTCAAATGAAAAACGGTTTTTGTATTTTTTTTCTCAATTACGGAAGTTATTTCACAGTGAACGCAATAAATTCGTCCGACGGTGTACGGTAAATTATAATTTCATGAATTACTTTAGATTTTTTGGGGAAAGTTTCGCGAAAATCGAGGAGTGGGAGGGAAAATGTGCTGTGACAGACGGTCAGAGGGACATGAAGAAATTACGAGAGTTGTGAGTAACTGTATAACCTCAAAAATATGCTTGAAACATTTCACTAGTACGGAAATGATCTGTTCAACTTGAGGGGTTAGGCTAGTGTGAAAATGACTGGAAGCTTCGTCGTCACTTGAAGCAACTCGAATTGAAGAGAAAGGTCCAACATATGGTGCAGGAATCGCAGATTGAAGGTAAACTTATGATTACAACGATAAGACTGCTGGTAAAACTTTTAAAGCGTTTTTCTCGAAATTATGTTTTTCAAAACGGTGTACACGATTTCTCGATAATAATGAACGGATGGACTTGAAATTTGGTACACTTATTCGGGGTAATAGTAATTTAGTTTTGAACGATTTTTTTCTACTTAACATTTTTTTCATTAGTTATTAAAAATAATGATTTCGTTTTTCTGCGAAAAAAAAACATTCAAAAATTTCTTCTTGGCAATTAAAACTCGATAAGAAAAAAAGCTCGGTCAAGTCTTAGTCAATGTTATCTATTTTAGGGAAAAAAAACTCGTTTTTTTCCTTCAGATCAACCGGGTAGCCAAAATCAGGTACAACGTTGGGCCCCTCACGGTCAAAGATCCTTCACGCGATTGTTTATAACTTCTGTAATTATTAATACATTTTATGAAATGTGGTACACAAATTTGTAAACACTTCGTCTGTAAACGATCTTCCGGTACCTTCCGTCTGTAAACATGAGTATTTCAAGTCCTGCCGTTTTTCACCCAGTTAAGGAAGTCCTATCGCTTTACACTAGTCATAGCACTGATCATACTTGAGACTTGTACAATTTATATTTTTAACATATGCAAAAAAAATTGTAATAACTAAACTTTCCATGTGTAAACTGTTTAATGAACGTTCACATTTAATTAGAAAAATGATAAAATAGTTATTCCAACAATTCGCGTAGTATTTCTAAGTTTGATATTTGGCAATATTGGTTCCATGTCCGTCTCTTTTTACTCAACCAGGCGAGTTTAACCTCCATGCTTTTCAACGTCGATCTGTCAAAACAATGTCAGGAGCGGGAAATATAAAGCATTGTATTCGGGCCACGACTGGTAAAAAGCGTGGAAAATTTGTGTCGCCGAAATATGTCGGTTAAAAATGAAATATGTGTGGAAATTCGAACGAGTAAGATGAGGTTAGGACTACAGTCAGCTGTTGCCTTGCTGTCACGTCTCTTTATCATAGCAAGTGGTAATTAAATCCAATACCGGAAGTTCGAATTAAACTTGACATTACATAAAAATTAGGTGAATAAGTGTAATTTTTCTGAGAGCACTGGATTACTACAAGTATTAAGTATGTAAATCTGATTATTTTTAAGAATCTGACGGATTCCCACTATTTAATACACTTTTGTAGCGACCAGAAATTGGGTTTTCGTATGTCGTTTCGGAATTCCTTCACAATGATACGCAATTTTAATATTTCTTTTCTCTGTAATTAGGTCGACAAACGACCCTGAAATTTGACAGAGACGATTATTAATATATTTAGTGAAGCGCAAAAAAAATTATGAAAATCTTATGGATTGAAGCCTGGCGATAGGACTACCTTAATACACTCGACATTTTTTGAAAAAATCATGCTAGTGTTCGCAACATTCAATTAAACATATTAATCATAAAATTATAGCCAAATAATTTTTTTTCGTGTATTTTTTTGTTAAATGAATTGAGCAACTCGGTAGGAAAGTAATTTTGGTTCGGACACGAAACACCCAGGTTTACAAACGGAGTATTAATGTACATACAAATAAATGTCCAAACGATTTTTCAATCATCTTCCTCATTCGTTCGAAATTAACTTTTTTCATTGGCCCTGATTTTCGGGTCGTCACAGTAGCCCAACCCATTGTAGTACCTTTTGATTTTTCTTTTCATCGCCTTGTCAATTTATTCATGAATTATGTTTTTACGGAAAAAGAAGAAAAAAACGTTATTTCTGGTAACTGACTGGGTCAGCAAGATTTTGACGCCCAATCGACATTTCTTACCAGTGCTCCTTCCATGCAAGTCGCAAAGTTGTAACCTCTGCCCATGATCAGAAGTGATTTGTGCTGATAGAGAGATTTCGCCAGCTCTTTGACCTTATTGTCGAGCTTGAGTACCTCGCGAATTTGACCGTCGAGATTCTTCAGAGCTTCAATTATCTGAAGAATGGAAACATTGCATTGATAATAAAATCGTGTTTGAAAAACTTCGAGGGTCCAACGACGAAGAATTTCTATCTGAATTACCTGCATTCTTCGGCCACCCAAGGATATCCTGTCCTCGCTCATGACAAGGGCGAACATTACCAGGGAAATGAATTGAGACGTGTACGCCTTGGTACTTGCAACACCGATCTCCGGTCCCGCATTGATGTGAACACCGCAATGAGATTCCCGACAGATGCTGCTACCAACGGTATTCGTTATTCCGACAATAAGAGCCCCGCGGCTCTTGCAGTAACGAAGCGCCATTAGAGTATCGGCAGTCTCACCTGTGCGGAAGTTTAATCAACAACGTATTACCGGACCTTGATATATTTCGTCGCAGGATTCAAATTGATGTTTACGATCGAGGCCGGAGCCTGAATTAGAAGGTTCGAAAAATCGCTTTTCTTATTGCTCAAATCGATAGATAAACTATCCAAGAATATATTTACAGAGTTACAGAGGCCAATTGTAAATATTTTCGAAGATACAAGGCCCAAAGCAGAGAAGCGATTGATATTTGATATTGATATTTCCGCCTGTTGAAAACTTTGAAGCGCGTTTTCTCCAGTTTTCATTTTCACGATTTTTCAAAATCAGAGGGCGTGATAGCAACAAAGTAAACGACCTATTGAATCAAACCAAAGTATATTTTCTTCAGTATGAAAATCTCTTCGAAGCGAATTAAAAAAGTCGTTAAAAAAGTGTTTTTAAATCATTTTTATAGCACGTTAAAGTGTTTTTTTTAACACATGTTTTTTTCAAACCTGAGAAAAGTTATAATTTCACGATTTTTTCAGCTTTTTCTTAATTCACCCAGAAGAAAAATATATGAAAATTGAAAATTTTATTGGTTTTTTTTTGTTTCAGTCAAGAATTACGACCAGCATCTTTCCTAAGACGCACATGGATAAGGCTGATAAATCTGCAGTTATTTATTGTTTCATGTTGAAATTTTTTTTATACGTTTCAAATATAAATGGAAAGATACCTTAATGTTTACTGGGCTCATTTTTACAGTTTTTTTTTAACCTTCTGATTCAGGCTCCCCCCTTGAGGAGTCACACCAACGGGTATTAGGCCAAAGCTTCCCTTAGACCTTTAAAGTTGATTTTTCTTTAAGGGGTAAGGCCACAGTAGAATTTTTAAAAAATCGATTTTTTTTCTCGCTAAAACGGTGCTTTATCATCATAAGAATAAGTTACTATTCGATTTATAGCAACAAAAAAAATGTTCACCGACTTTGAGCGTATAACGTAAGCCCACCTCTGGCACGGCCAGAGGCATATGTAAAACATTAAACGCGTTTTTCTCGAAACAGCTTTTTTCCAATTGGCGTGACAAATAACTTCAATAATTTTCACTCGATTTACTTCAAATTTAAAAGTTATGTTGCTAATTGCATTTCGCAGAGAAGTACGTACGGAATTTCTGATTAATCGAAAACTTTTCATTTTATGAGCAGTTTATGAGCAGTTATAACGAATTTTTTCACTGAAAACTCATTTCTTAAGTTCAAATACCTACAACTTTTGAATAAAACAATATTTTTTAAATTCCGTACGTACTTCTCTAGGTATTCTAATGTAGATTGACGAGAATTATTGTTTTTTGATCTAGGTAAAAAATTGTGGATGCTAAATGTCACGCCGCGGAGCGTCTAAAAAATAAGATAACAAAAGAAAAAAAAATATATTTTTTCTAACAGCTTGATATTCATACTAAATAGATGTGTAATTAATTTTTTGAGTGAATCGCTTTTTCAAACGAAAAAAATGGTTAAATGCGCACATGATTTTATACCCGTTACTGTGGCCTAACCCCTTGAATGATGAACTTTATCGTAAATTTACAATTTCTTCCGAGGAAAATACACAGAAAAATGTGCAAAAAATATTTTAAGATTTTTTTTTTCATGCAAAATAGCGGCACTCTGGCACGGTACCAAAGATTTTTGCAAAATATTGAACAATCTCATTGCAATTGACATTTATTCGAACATTTCTTTTTCTCAAAAAGATTCGCGTGTACGTTATTTCTTCAAGAGTGAATATTTTAAAAAACGGCTCCGCTATTTTAATCCGGGTGTAATTGGAAAAATTGGTGAAGGCACCTCGCGGCGGGCTTCGGGGAAAAAAATGCTTTCAGACAGATTGCTTATGTGCTGCGAATTTGTACTTCGAAAAACTTTGTAAAAATTGTTTGTTCTGTTTTTTTCACACATACTTTGAAAAATCCATTGTAAATGTTCATTATAGTTTATTCATTCTTTTAAGTTCAACTTCAAAGCTCACATGCCCATTTTCGGTCTAACATGGTGGAGTTATACCTGCATGTTAGACTGAAAACTTGTAAGTGAACTTGGAAGTTGGATTTAAACAAATGAATTAACTTCAGAGAATATTCGGAATTGGCAATTATGAACCTTTACAATCTTTAGGTCCTTTTTCAATGAGATGGGCTGCGTTGTGCTGAGCAACACTCGGCTTTTCAGGTACTGATCAAGTTATCGAAGGATCATCCACTTTCCATTAATTATTAATTCATCTTGTGCAACAATTTACCAATAAAAACCAATGAAATCAAAATAAAATTTGGAGTATATTCAAATGAATGCTATTATGTCAAACATTCGGGTTGCCTATGATTATTATTGACCTTGTATTAACGCTACTTTAAACCTAATGCAAAATTGTTGTTATATATAAAAATGAAGAAATTAACGTTGCTTAAGGGGGGGGGGATACCTTTAGACGAGGAAAACATTTGCTGATTTTCATGATTTTTTTTAAAGGAAACGTTTCTTCGCCATTTTTTAGGGTTGGAGTATGTTTTATTACTACTTTTGGCTGTTACATGGTATTTGTTTATAAATCTCTAAAAATAGCGGAGGTATGGCATGGTCTTCTAAACTGCATTTTCAAAATTGTTTGGAATAAAATTCGGTATAAATATTATTTTGCAATAAAAACAAATATTTTTTGTTGCAAAATGCAGCCATTTTTTTCCGAAAATTCAATCTTTTTGTTTGAAAGCGTACCGTTTCATTGATTTCCAACATTTCTCACTTTTTCTCGGTTCATATTCTGCCTGTGAGTGTTGATCAAAGAAAATACTTCGATGGCTTTTCTTCAGATTAATCCCGCCGACGCTACGTGTCACGCCGTCTGACAACATCCGCCGCAACCCGTTTAGAAGATTGTACCATACCTCCGGATTTTTTAAGATTAATCAAATAAAAAAATACCATGTAACAGCCAAAAGTAGTAATAAAACATTCCCTAAGTCTCAAAAATGGTGAAAATATCTTTCCTTTGAATAAAAAATCATGAAAATCAGAAATTTTTTTCCAATGGTATGTGAGCCCTTAAGAACTTAGCGGGCAAGTAATTCATTACCGGACTGCGAGATGAAGAAGCACACGTCGTCCCTGAAGACGGGTGTATTGCGGTCCAAAAAGTCCGAGGCTAATTCCACCATGACCGGAAGTTCGGTCAACTCCTCGAGCAGTTGTCTCGTGGCGACCGCCGAATGATAACTCGTTCCGCAGCCGATCAGCATCAAACGCCTGCATCTCTTGATCTCAGGAATGTAATCCTAAAGTATGAATCAAATTACTTCTACTCCCCCTTGTTCAACTGCGTGTTTCGGACTCCAAAAAAACCGTTGAAGCACAATTTCTGTGCATAGGAAAATAAGGCAGGTCGAAAGAAATAGATCGATTTTTGATAATTATTAAATTAGGATTGAACGCTCCTATATGTGCAAGAGCGTATCCAGGGTCTAAGCTAAGGGGAGGGGGGAGAGGGGGCAGCTCATATTAGTTTCGCAGAAGAAGGCGAGAAATCCCTTTAGAATTTAAAAAACATCGATTTTTACGTATTTCGAAAGTATGATACCCAAAGAATATACTGACCAAAGGAAAACTCGAAATATTGAATATTTGCGGAGTTATCGCATGTAGTCTAGAGCGCGGGGACAGCATGCGGTTAGGTAGCGAGTCACATGTTGAAACTTTAAGGGGGGATTGTCTTTTTTTTTCGCAAAATTTACCGCTTTTTGGGAGTTTTTTTGTGAAGAAAGTATACAACGGAAAACTTGTGAAACTTGGCATATAGTTTTATTGATCTGTTTACTACATACAAAAAAATTTTTAAACAATTTCATCAAAAAATCCGCCTCCCACCACCCTCGACGCGCGATGGTCCTTTTTTGATGGTGTGCACGATTTCTCAAAAACTATTCAACCGATTGCCTTCAAATTTGGACAGAATGCTCAGCTGACATCCTTTTATCGTTTGATGAAGCAAAAAAGCAATACGTTTAATAGTTTTTTATTTATAACAAAAAATCGATCAATTTTTTTCGAAAAATCGATACTTCAAGTTCAAAACGTCACCAAATCGTCAATTTTTTTTCCCTTCATCGAACGATAGCTATATGTGTCTAAAGTAAAATGCTTTTTGGGTTTTTGTTGCAGGATGAACGTGAAGGCTGTAATCGTGCACACCATCAAAAAAGGACCATCGCGCGTCGCGGGGGGTGGGAGGCGGATTTTTTGATGAAATTGTTTAAAAAAATTTTTGTACGTAGTAAACAGATCAATAAAACTATATGCCAAGTTTCACAAGTTTTCCGTTGTATACTTGCTTCACAAAAAAATTCCCAAAAAGCGGTAAATTTTGCGAAAAAAAAGACAATCCCCCCTTAAACGCGATTATCTCGAAACTACTTTTTCAAAAACTGCTCGTGTTGTAGCTCAAAAAGTTATCGACCGATTTGGATGAAATTTTGGGAGGTTACTCTCAGTAATATTATCGGAAGGATATACCTGAAGTTTGAAAGGTAGCGTGTGAATAAATAATTTTTTTGGGATCAAATATGTCGAAAAAATGGTCAAAAATTCGAACTGTGGAGTAAAAAGGCTCACAAATTTTCAATTTTGCACTTTTTCATCATTTTTTAGGTATATCCTTTCCCTTAATATGTCAGCAAACGAATGACACTTATTAAATCTTTTTCAGATCAACAGGAAAAGAGTGACAACTGCGGCACTTTTCGATGTCGCGGGAAACAGACGTCCGGAGACCCTTATAACGCCAACATTTTGTTGGTCATCACAAAAAAATTTTTTTTTTTAAACTTGATAGTTATAATAAATTCATTTCCAAATTTGAAAATTATCAGATTATTTTATTCCACCTAAAAAAAATCCCGAAAAATTCGTATTTTTCACGCTCCTAAAGGGATTTCTCGCCTTAAGGGGTTATATACAGTTAAAATTTTCGAAAAATCGATTTTTATGAAATTTCATTTTCGTTATGTACATATATTCAAGTACACACACAGAAAATTTCTTGTCAATCCGGCGAATATTCTCGAAGTTACACGCACGTTTGTAATGACGTGTCAGAGCGTTGGAAAGTGCTTTTGAAACTTTAAACGCGTTGTTCTCAAAACTGTGTTTTTGAAGTCGGTGAGCAAGATTTTTCGGAAACGGCTGAATCGATCAGTCTCAAATTTTAACACAATCTTTTCAAGTATAATTTTCAGTAGTTAGTCGGAGGTTTTTTGCCACCGATGATTATTTTCCATTTTTTAAACAATTTGAGGCCTAAAGTTTTGTCACAAATCGATTTTTTGAGAGGCCGGTATTTTGTCGAAAATCATTATTTTGCTTATTCCTTCGATCAATTACAAGATGATCCATTATATTAACGAACTATTTTTGGTTTTTTTTTTTCATTTTAGATGATCCAAACCAGAGATATCGTGCTCACCGCAAGCCGCCTTTTTTAAGAGGTGCTCCCGGCGATCAGTTATAGCAGCTTTCAAAATAATTATTTTTACAAATAAAAAATGTTAAAATACAGTTAAAAGTTACCATGATATATGTACACATTTTTACGTCAATAGATTTAAAGGTCTTCTCAAGAAAAATTCTCGAAAAATCGATATTTTTGGGTCTCCTGACTGTATATAACCCCATAACAGGGTTGTTACGCATTATTGACTCAGAAATTCCCTGACTTTCCAGGTTTTCCATACAGAATTTGCGAAACTTCCAGGTTTTGCAAATTACCCAGATTAAGGTAAAAAAAGAACACTTTGTTTTCATCAAATATATATTTTTCAAATTTTAAGACCACAAGTTAAGTATCGTTTCAACCATGCTAGTATTTGTAAACGTTGCAAATGATACGTGAAAAATTATATACGTGGAAATAGTAATCAATCCTTGCGAAAAAAAATATAACATTTTTAACCAACTTAAAAAAACAAAGAAAATGCTCAATTCGATCCTTCTATTGAAAAATTATGTTGAACTGGATAACATAATTTTTTTTTAAATCAAATAGATGGAAATGTTAAAAACTGAAATAAAATTTAAAAAAAACTGAAATTCGAAAAATAATTTAAACATTGAAAAGTAAAAAAAAAAAACATTAAAAGCAAATACAGAACCTGTTCTTTATTATAAACAGAATTTTTGATGCCGGTGACAATAAATAAAAAATAAATATAAACACTTATCTATAATAATAATGATGTGGTTGTGTATCGACAGATCGAATGCAAATGTATAGAGCTTTAAAGTAAATTAGATTTCAGTTTTTTTAATTTTCAATGTTTGGCACTGACGTCACTTTTTTGTTGTATATAATGAAGAATAATATAAATATTAAAAATAGCAATAAAGAAAATGAAACAATGGAACACCTGCTAATAGGTGAAAGAGGATGGAAATTTGCAACGACGGAAGTGAGAAAGGAAGCTGAGGAATGCGTGCAAGGAGTGGATAAGGTGGCGATAAAGGGGGAATTTCTAAACACGTTGAGTGGAAAGATAAATATAGGGATATGCCAGTATTTCAGAGAAATGGAGGAAGTATGTAAAAAAGTGCGCAAGGAGGAAGAGGGAGTTGAAAGCGATGGAGATGAGGAGTAAAGTGAGAACAATAGAGCAAAGATATGCCGGGGAGAAAATAGAATTAAGGTAGATATAAGAAAAATGTGTATAAACAAATCGAAAATTTTTTGTAAAAAACTTGTAAAGCAGGTTGTAAAAATAAAACTCGATTATTATTATTATATTACTATAAATATTCAAAATATTTATTTTTATACTGTTCAGTTTTTTTGTCAAGTCGGTTTCATTTTTCGTAATTCTTGGACAAAGTAAATTCTGAGCAAATTCCAGAGAATTTCCAAAATTCCTCGAGTTTTCCCGGTTTCCCTGTTTTCCATATGCGTAACAGCCCTGCTTAATTTTTTCTTCTACTCCCTTGTATATATGCAAATTAACTTTGATCAAGAATACAGTGTAATTATTTATTCCACTCACGGTAATACCACCGAGTGTCACCGAATTGTTCTGAAAATTGAGACGTCCTCTCATGGTGTTGACAACGGATTCGGGCTGTTCGAAAATCTCCTTCTGCATGAAGTACTCGTAATTTCCCTTCATTATTTGCTGGATCTGCATTTTGAGGGTTATTATTTCACGACCGTGAGGATCGTCCATGCAGCGACGGAGACGATGAATGCTCAGGATACCTCCTTTCACAGCCGCTACATCGTCATCCTGAAAAAAATGGTAATAAGTCCAATGCTTTAATGCGATGTAACGATTACACAAGTGATCGAGAACGAAAAATTTCGGTGCAGGCGAAATTTGTATCATTTTTTGTCAAGTGACTACTGGTGAGGCCTATACCAAACTATATTTCAAGATACTACACAGGGTTTTCAAATAAATCTTATCTTCATAGTGAGTTGGCAGTTCATTTAAGGGGTTACGTGGGTTTGAATATTTGAAAAAATGCACTTAAAAATTTTTTTTATATAATAGTATATGTCTAGAATATTATCCCAAAGTTGTAGGTCAATCGGAGTGAAAGCCTAGGACGGAGAGCCTTTGGGAATTCTCCTCGTTGGGAAAGACCGGCCGGGAGCAGGTATATCGCATTTTTCTCAAAATACTATTTTTGAAATCGGTGGACACGATTTCTCAAAAACTAATACACCGATCTTATTAAAATTTTGCACACTTCTTCAAAACAGTTTTGACTAGTGATTGAACGAAGGTTTTTTTCGATTACAACTAATTTTGCAAGGTTATACGTAGTGTAAATTGTACCAAAAATTGAACTATTTTGCATACAAGTCTGCCAAAAATTTCAATTTCAATTTTTCTTAAATCCTTCGTCCATTCACGAGCTATGGTTATCTATTAACGGAAAAAAATTGGTTTTTTAATTTCACATAAAGCTATCATGACTTATCCTGACCACAACGAGGACACTTTTTCCTTACGGGTCTCCGGAAACCAGATCCCACCGGCTGAATTTCCCAAATTTTTGGAGGATTTTTTTTAACATTGTTGAAATGTTGCTGACTTATGTGCTTAACATTTTGAATAAAATAATTTATATATTTTATTTTTTTTAACAGAGACAATATGCTTTTTTTGCTTCGAAACCCACGTAATCCCTTATGAATATTTTCTTATTTTTTAAAATTGTTTGCAATAGCACACAATTTTCAGTTTTAATTTTCATAATTTAATTCAGTGATATGTCGACGGCAGCAAAGCGAAGAAGCTTGTTCGAACTACCCTGATGTATTTTGTTATATACGAGGAGGCCACGTTATTAAAAAATGTAGAAGAACGGTTCCAGATATCGTGAAAATTGCCTTTTTTTATTTCGAGATAGAAATAAAGGATCAGATAAAATTCGCAGAAAATCTTGGCGCCTTCAGTGAAGAGCAAGGAGAACGCTCCCCCCAAGACATAAAAATCATTGAAGGTAGGTATCAGAGATGGGACATACATGCATGATGACTGATTACGTTTGGAGTTTAATGTATGACTGCTTCGACAAGTCTCACTCAATAAAATCACGAAAAAAGCGGTTTACTGCATGTAAAAAATGTTTAATAGAACTTACATTTTTCAATGAAATTGGATTTTATTAAAAAATTGTGTGTTTTCGCGTTCTTATGTAGAATATCAATATTAAGGGGCTACATCTACCTAGAGGCCCGAAAAAAGAGCGAAATTCCGAATGTTTTTTAATGGAAAACGGTTGGTGAAAAAGACGCATTCCTTTTTAACACAAAGGTACATATATTGAGAGCCTTTAAAAAAATACAGAAAAACAAAAACATGGCCGCCGACAGTTGATACTATTTTCAAAGTCGGTGGACATGATATCTCGAAAACCACTTGATGGATTGTTTTCAAATTTACAGGAGATACGATGAGAATCATTTCAACATCGTTGACAATCGCACTTTTTAAAAATAGATCTTCATTTTTTAATAGGTATGTAAAAATGACTTTTTTCATAGATTTTGTATGCTCGATGTTCAATTTGTCGCAACTTTGTTGTAAAAAATATTTTAAAAATCGACGATAGTCAACGAGTCGTATTTATTGTTAACTGGAATAACCCGTTTGGTATTCAGGTTTCAGGTGGACCGTTTAAGGTGGCGAGTATCCACAGCTGATCGACGCGAAAAAAATGTCATCATCTGCCGGTGGCCATGTTTTTGTTGTTTTTCTATATCTTTTGTTGATTTTTTTAAAAGGCTCTCAATATGTATATGCTAAAGGAAAGTGTGTTTCTTTTTCACCAACCGTTACCAAGAAAAAAATCGGAATTTGGCAATTTTTTGGACCTCTAGGCAGCCCCTTAAGGGGGGAGCCTGAATTAGAATGTCCAAAAAAGCATTTTTTCGGGAATTTTTTTAGATGGAAAACAAGTGAGCCCACTAAACATTGAGGTATCTTTCCATGTATATTTTAAAAGCATCAAAAAAATCTTTGAACATGAAACAATAAATGACTGCAGATTTAACAGTAGCAGATCCAAATAAACCAATACAGCTTTTCAATTGTCATATTTTTTTCTTCTGGGTGAATTGAGAAAAAGCTGAAAAAATAATGAAATTATAACTTTTCTCAGGTTTGAAAAAAAATGTGTTAAAAAAACACTTTAACGTGCTATAAAAATTATTTTAAAGGACTTTTTAAATTCACTTTGAAGAGATTTTCATACTGAAAAAAATAAACTTTGGTTTGCTTCGATGGGTCGTTTAGTTTTTTTGCTATCACGCCCGCCAATTTGGAAAAAGCGTAAAAATGAAAACTGGAGAAAACGCGCTTCAAAGTTTTCAATAGGTGGAATTATCAATATCAAATATCAATCGCTTCTCTGCTTTTGGCCTTGTATCTAATAAAAATGACGACATGGTTCTTTCTTCCCTCGTCGGTGAACGCGTTACATACCTCAAGGAATATGACACGATCGGTGTGCTCGATCACGGCACTAGCGTCGGAGGCGAAGAAGTATTCGACTTCCTTCTCGACGAGAGGCTGAAACTCGGCCGTACTGTCGGTTCTCGATATGACTGGAACCTCCGCGTTTCTTCCGTGGGGGCGATGGTCTAATTGCAAAAAAATCGCGCCACGTTACCGATTCTGTTATCACAAAGTAACGATAAACTTCGTCGAGTGTCAGATAAATCATGTTCGCTAAGTGGAATTTGTTGTTACGAGCTTTCACTTTTTTCCATCCCCGTTACCTTGAGCGATAAAGTCATTCATAGAACAGCAACGCCAGAGAAGATATTCGAGCTACCGCACGTACTGATAGACTGTCACCTACTCTATTGAGTCATTGAGACATTTTCATTTAACATCCGCAAAAATATACCTTTTTTTGTCACTTTTAGAGCTTGGGGCTTTCTCGTATTCATAATTGGAGGAAAGAAAAATATTACGAGCAAATTGCAGTTCTTTGTACCACTTCGTAATATACGGTAGAGAATTTTTTTTAATACCATCGAATAATTGCCCAACAAATGTTATTTTCGAGAGATTTCATAATTATTCGCGAGAAAATGGGAATTCCATAAATTGAATGTATTAGAGATGCGCGAAAATCGGATACCGATGTGGACGCACTTTTTGTGTTGTTCGGGCTTTGTCTTTCGAAAGAAAAATTCAAATGATAGAAAATTACGTTCTTGTACATTTAGTGGAAAATCAAAATTTGCCCGTAGCTACG
Source organism: Ophion slaviceki (assembly GCA_944452715.1). Classification (NCBI taxonomy): domain Eukaryota; kingdom Metazoa; phylum Arthropoda; class Insecta; order Hymenoptera; family Ichneumonidae; genus Ophion; species Ophion slaviceki. Next base: position 42,061,284 of record OX101783.1, read on the forward strand.
AATTGGTATTCGCGAATTAATCATCGGCGTAAAAGTTTAATTCAGAAGTGGCTTGATCAATTTTCGAAAATGGTTTTCGATTTTGACAAGACTCATCTTACGCGAAATGGCGACTACCATGAAAGCTCGTAGTTTTTTCCAGTAACCTGTGTGTGTTTGCGAAATTACGTGGCTCACGAAAAACTCGTAAATATAAATAAATATATTATATTTCGAATTTCACGCCTGTTTCAATATCTTTCTAGGCGAAATTGACGTGAGGCACGTAATTACTTCAAACTTGTGATTGTATATTATTATCGCTAAAAAGAAGAGATATTTTAGAGATTTTGCAACACCCTCTACCGAAGCCCCAGTAGAAGACGCGACAGTGACGCGATAAACGCGACATCGAGTTTTACTTTTTACAATGTATGTATAGATGAGCAGTAATAGTAGGTATACCGCAAATTATTGGCCCCCTTGAGCAGCTCCGAAACATTAGCTATTTGTTTATTGTTGCGAGTGATGAATCGTAGAAGGTCGTGATACAATTAACGAGAAATAAAGATTTTTTTCTCGAAAATTTACGTGATTTGTAAACTCTTCGCGTTGAATTGTCAAGAGCGAAAAGGTCGTACACGAGGCGGTCATTTTACAACTTTTGATACGCGAACTACGTCGATTACTGACTCTACGATCTGAATGATCTACGAAGGGCATAAAACGCCGTAAAAAAAACTATAGACGCAAAAAATGTTCTGTTTCTAATTCTATTTATTATCGTAGAATTTATCATATTTTCTTTCTCGAACCAAGTGGACAAGGAAAAATAATGTATTTCGAGTAACGAACATCAACAGCTTGCGGGTTAAGCTACTGTGAAAATGACGAACGCTCTTTTAGGTTTTCTCGAAACTATGTTTTTCAAAACGGTGTACACGACTTCTCGACATCCAATAAACGGATTGACTTGAAATTTGGTACACTTATTCAGTGTATAATAGTAGTTTAGTCTTGGTCGATGTTTTCCTTGGTAACATTTTTTTTGCATTACTTATTAACAATCATTATATCACCTTTCCTCGAAAAATCAAAAAAAAATTCCACAATTATTTTTTTATTGATACACGACACCAAAAAAGCCTCAGTTAAGCCTTAACCAATATTATTTATTTTAACAAAAGCCTCGTTTTTGTTTTGTTTCAGGCCAACCGGGTGGTTAAAATCAAGTACACCATTGAGCCCCTCACATTCAAAGGTCCTTCACGAGATTGTTTATAACTTCTTTAATTATTAATATTTATTAATGAAGTTTGTTACACAAATTCCTTGATGTACATAAAAATATCAGGTCCAACCGATTTTTCAATAATCTTACTTATACCTTCAAAATTAATTTTTTTCAACAACCCCGATTTTCGAGTCGTCATAGTAGCCTAACCCCTTAACCGAAGTGTCTCAAAACTGAGAAAACCATATCGAGCAAACCAAATAAGATGGAAATCTATAAAATGTCTGAATCCTAATTAAATCGGATTAATTGGAATACAAAATAACGCGGCCGGGTTGAAATTCCGAACTTTGAATGATCAGAACGCTCAAAACTCCGAAAGAATTTTACCCGAAAGATCAAAATTCCGAAAGAATTTTACACGAAAGACGAAAACTCCGAAAATTTTACCACCGTCAAAATAATTCGTCCATGGAAGTTTTCAAAGTTTCAAAAGTTTCAATAAATCGATGAATTATTTAAAGAATTTTTTTTATTAAGAAGTGATTTTACGTCAATTTTGAAATTTGTCTAGACAATGTTATACGTTCTGCATAATTTACAGTCAACTGCATAGACTTTCGCTGGCATGATCATGACGAACCTTGTAATTTTAGAAGATTGAAATTAAAGATGTTAAACCGTCGGCGCATTCAAAGTTCGGAATTTCAACCCGGCCCCCTGTCAAGATCATGCCAGCAAAAGTCTACACAGTTGACTGTAAACGACGTAGAACGTATAACATTGTCTAGACGAATTTCATAATTGACGCGAAACCACTTCTTAATTTTAAAAAATTCTTGAAATAATTCGTCGATTTATCGAAAATTTTGAAACTTTTAAAACTTCCATAGCTGAATTATTTCGACGGTGTTCAGATTTTCGGAGTTTTGGCCTTTCGTGTAAAATTCTTTCGGAGTTTTGAGCGTTCTGATCATTCGAAGTTTGGAATTTCAACCCGGCCCCATCTTGAATTTCGGAATATTAAAATTCGGAATTTTAAAGCGTCGGAGCATTCAAAGTTCGGAATTTCAACCCGGCACCAAAATAACCCATGAAAAAAGAAAATACTTGGTTGAAATTTCGTAAGAATAATTCGGGGCCTCTTATTCGCGACTTTTTTACCTGTGTATTTATCGACCCTAGGGAATCACGATCTTCCAGCATTCCGTCACTCAAATGTATTAGTGGAATAATTCTGGAACTAGATCATATTAAACGACGAGTGTAGGTCCCAGTATCGCGTGGAATGCAATCTCACGACGATCCGTGTGTAACTATGTACAGGTTATTGTATTATTGTTGAATAAAAGTATCATTCGAATTCCGTAGATCCCTTGTCAAGTACCTTTCGCACGTTCGGTCGCGTGTATTAGTAAAGTACGGTCGTTTGCTCGGTTTATTATTTTGTCGGCTTTTCATTTTATTTATCGCCACATACCACACTCCTGCTCAACGTCATCCTCGTTTCGGTGCGGCATGCCCAATACACCACAAGATAATTGCGAGAAGATCAATCATGGAGACACTAAGCATACGATAGCTACGTTAAATAGGCAGACATTAAACATGCAAAAGCTCACTGGGACTATCGTTTCTTTCTTATCAAAGAAATGTAATTAAAAAAATACCTGGTGTCGATGCTTCGCTCTCGGCTGATTGGACGGGGTCGAAAAAAAGACACAATTCATTAAAAAAATCATGCTTATACACTAAATCAAATAAAATCGTAGTAAGCAACGCCAACGGAACGGAGACGAGTACCATTGAAGATGAAAAAAACAAACAAGCGATCGCATTCACGGTATTCGAAAAAATGTCGGGAGAAAATTAATATTTTGTTCGTTGAAGAAATTCTTCCGGGACTTGTGAACATTTGATTTCATCCGTATGAGCTATCCGGAGAAAAAATACGAAACAAATTCCCGAATATCGTGCGTTGTACGATCGTATAAAATATACACTTACAACAAACAAATATTAACGACAGTATAACACTTTGGCACACACAAATTACACAAGCTAACAAAGTTATTGGGTTATACGTGAAAATTAATTAAATCATATTTTGAACGGAGAGAAAAAAAAAACATAGATCGCAGAGACGGGCATTGATAAGGCACGAAAGGCCTAATCGTCACGTTCCTGTAGAATTAAGCAAAGATGGGGCCACCCAATGTTGAATCATTTTTTTTTGTATTCACGAGACGTGGACTGTTATTGTAATGTCATTTTCCCGAGATAACGAAGGTTCCTTCGCTCATGGAAAGTCATGGAAAGCTCAAATTCAATGCAAATTATAGAATCCAAGCGAGATACGAACCCAAACAATTATAGTGAAATTTCCGTAGAAATCGGAGCTCAGTGATCATAATGACGAAAATGGTAAAAAATTAATCGTTAGGCGTATCGTACTTCAGGAAAAAATTGTTATTCTTCTGTTGGAGCATCGACAATTGTTTTCCAACGAAAACTGTACCGTGCCTTGGTCGTTACAGAGTTCACTACATCAAATGAAACTGAACTCACCTTTTCCCTTAAGGGGTACGTGGGTTTGAAAATAAATAATAAAAACATTTTTTGAATTTTATCATCTAATAGGACAATATGTCTAGAATATTCTCCCAACGTTTTGATAATTTTTTGGCTTCGAAATCCCCGTAACCCCTTAAATTTTACAGTTGTAAAATTATCGAATTCAAATCTACGCGAATATCGAGCAGTGCAAAATCCTCCGATTTCGCAATTCTACCATACGGAGTCTTTTCTTTTTCACAGAAAAAAGTGCGCCGAATCGTTGCAAAATCTGTAGTGGCTCAAACGAGGCCATCGCAAATTTGTCCATTGCATTGGAAAAGGAAAAAAAAAGTGATCCAAGATCATGGGTACGATCGAAGGTGAGTCGTATTAATAGTGTGAATACCTTTGGTCGCGTGCGGCAGATCGTCTGTTCAGGCGTGACAGTCGTATAGCCGGGGGTTCATGCAAAAGAAACACTCGTGTAGTATCCACATCTCTCACGCATGGGGAGAATTTTCACGTCCGGCTCATCCAGGACATCTTCGTTTTTTTTCTTTGCACTCGCGACGACAAAAAATCGTTTTTCTTTCGTTTGCGAAACTAGCTACAATATTTACCATGATGTGCGGTTTAATAACATTAAAAGTGAAAGGGTTCGGTGGACTCGCAACGAACATCACTTAAGGCCTTAGGCCACTCTAGAGGCCGAAAAATAGGCTTTTTGGGGATTTTTTTTTAAGAAAAACTACAAAATAAATCGAAATTACAAAAAAGGTGTTTATCATACCAGTGACTGTATACAATAATTTTTTTGAAGCGATAATTTAAAAATGGCGGCTGTACAGCGTTTGTCTTAAAACTGCATTTTTTAAGTTGGCATAGATCATTTGTTATTAACAATTATCTGACGATTTTTTAGGCAAATTATTTACTTTCCACTTGAGAAGTGCGCCATTTAGCCAAAAATCAATATATCGAAAAAATCCTACGTACTTCTATAGCAGTTATTATATATAATCGAAAAAAAATCATTGGCTCATGATAATTTAAAAATTACAGGAGCTGTTTTTCCGGCCGTGGATCCTGGAAAATCGGAGACGTCATCGCAAAACACTGCACAGCTGCCATTTTGAAATGAATCGCTTGAAAAAAATTATTGTATACAGTCACTGATATGTATGATAAACACCCTTTTTTGTAATGTCGATTTATTTTGTAGGTTTTCTGAAAAAAAAATCTCCAAATGGCCTATTTTTTCGGCCTCTAGAGTGGCCTAACCCCTTAAGTGTCCGCCGTCTATTTTGTCGAAGCTCTAGATGTGATAACATAAACACTATATGTGATAGAGCATGGGAAACTGTTGGACGCGTATATATCTGCGGGAAAACGGTTTTGAGGGGGGAAACTGCCCCTCGAAGAAAGGCGTCTCAAGGGGTGGTTTTGCAGTTTTACCCACAAGCAGTCCACCACTCTGAATAAAACAAAAACCAAAATTCTTCTGATGTAGAGCAAGGAAAAATCGACTGTAGAATAATTGAAAAAAATTAAGGGGTGACACGCCTTTCTTTGAGGGGTCGTTTCCCACCTTAATAACGTTTTCCCGCAGATAAAAAAAAATACGTGTCTAATAGTTTTCAATGCTTTATCACATGCATGAGTTTCAACAAAATCGAAGGCGGACACGCAAGTAATGTTCCTTGTTAGAGATATTTTTAACTGTATTATGAAAGCGATTGGAGCTACGTGCTTTACTTGTTGGTTGTGAATTTGTGAAACAGTGTCTACAAGCGAACAAAATGGAATTCATCGGACTTCCGTGAGCAGTGATCGAACGTTTTGCGTGCGGGTAATATGAGAGATATCAAAACTGGTCACTGCAACCTTTTTACGGCGATTCTTGGGACCTGATGACTCGTGCAATTGTTCTTAATTACTTTTTCGAAAGTTTGCAAATCGATTTGTTTTCAATTAAATAACGATATTTTGCAGAAATCGACCATTTTTAACATACATCGCGTCAAATTTTGCGAATACTGTCGAAAATATGGCAGATGGAATCTTGTCTAATTGAGGGGTCAGGCTACTGTGAAAACGTCGGACACTCGTTCGTCGCTTGGGGCGACTCAAATTGAGAGGAAGGTCCAAGATATCGTGCAGAAATCGCAGATTGAAGGTAAACTTATGATTACGACGATCGAACTTCTGGTGAAACTTTAAACGCGTTTTTCTCGAATCTACATTACCGGTCGAAAGTTTTCGGACACTTCAGATAATTGCAAAACTTTCGATCACTTTGGATAATTGCAAAATTGTCTTAAAATAATATAGTTCGATCGAAAGTTTTGCAATTGTCTGAAGTGCCTGAAAACTTTTGACCGGTAGTGTAGGTGTTTCAAAACGATGTACATGATTTCTCGACGCCTAATAAGACTTGAAATTTGGTACATTTATTCAATGTAATAGTGGTTTAGTCTCGACGGACGTTTTTCTTCTTAACATTTTTTTTCCATTAGTTATTAACAATAATAATGTCTTTTTTCCGCGAAAAATCGAAAATGAAGGTTAAAAAAGATTTTTTTGATGATTGAAACACGATAATAGAAGAAAGCTCGGTCAGGTCTTACGCAATTTATTCTATTTTATGAAGGAAAAAATGTTTTTTTTTTGTTTCAGACCAACCGGGTGTTTTTACGTATTCGTATTAGAGATTCACGACCTCAATTAGCAAAATAATCGTTTTGGATAAAGATCAAAATAAAACAAATAAAAAAGACGAAAAAATCCTTGCGTTTTAACGATGCAAACTTCAACGTCATGATTTTCGGGACGTCACAGTAGCCTAACCGCTTAAGGGGCCAATCCACTTTGAAAATTTCAAAAAATCGAAAACAAGCAAGACTTGAAGAAATCGACGATGATGAGCCATCAGAAGGGATTTTGTACGGTCCAGGAATTGCCGATTGAGTTTAGGTAAGAGTTTTTCATAGTACGAACTTCAAACGCGTTTTTCTCGAAACTACGCTTTCAAAATCTAGCTCCATCGTGTCTCCAAAACTAATAAACCGATTCTCTTGAAATTTGAACCACATATTGTAAACACGATTCGCAACAAGATGACCCTCGATGGTTTTAAAATTTTGATTTTCACTCTTTTTTTTGCGAAAAACTGCGAAAAAAACGCGTTTTTTTACTTTTTTCGTTTTTCATCTGCCATTTTTTTATTTTGTGATAAAACTATATATCCGAGGGTCATTTTGTAGCTGGTGTCATACTGAATCTAATGGACTTTGATTTTTTTGTTTCGGACAAGCCGTTGCCGAGTTGTGATGGAGCCCACCTATTTTTGAGGCGTTACGTTAAACTATGGTTTTTGTACTTAAAAATGAATAAAAGTGAATTAATTTTTTTTTATGTATTTCAAGAATTTATTCATCAAGCCCAACAACTTTTATATTCATATCTTTTATAAAATCCTCAAAAAAAAAATCGCGAAAATAGCCGTTTTTCGTGGCTCCAAAGTGGACTGGCCCCTTAAAAACCGTTTTCCTTTTGAAATCACGAGTTCACAGTAACCCCACAACTGTATTCGAAAGTACTCTGAATGTTATTCTTATGTGCTATTTCGGATTTTTACAGTGCCGGCGTAAGGGCCACTGACACCCCGGGCGAAAATATTGTGGGGCCCACTTAAGGGAAGCAATATCAAGTGTTAGTTTTTTGCTGATCCCAAGTAAACTTATATTAAGAATTTCATCTTTCCTTTAGCGTTACCCAGAGCTAACGACGCGGACGTAGAACGTTTTGTAGCTCCTCTTTTTTTATATTTTTTTTAATTTTCAATTTTTTTATTTATTTTTTACATTTTTTTAAATATTTGTATTCCTTTTGATTTTTTTTGTCATTCACAAATTGTTTCAAATTTCTTTTCGAATTTGAATTTCTTGCACATTTTTTTTTTTACTTTTCATTTAGATTGAACATTTTGTTAATTTTTGATAAATTTTCTTAAATTGTTTGTTTTTTTGAATGATGTTCTTTAGTAAAATTTTACCTTTCGGGCTTTTTTGTCAGCAAATGAACGAATTAATTGAGAAAAATCTAATTGTCCAGCGATTTCAGTTTCAATCGACAGAGTAGCCAGGTTAGAGAGTCTCGATTGAGAGGTTGTTGATCGAAGATACGTTTTTATTAATTTTAGTTTTGAAAAACTGCGTTCTCCACTTGCAACTGTAACCGGAATGGTTGCAAAAATCCGGAAAGCAATCCAAACATTTGGATACAGTTCCTGAATTTCGCGCTGTTGTATGAAATTGAGAACGGTTATACACGAAATGTTGTCACCGGGAAGAAAATGCTTCAGACTTATGAGCTCGTCACATAGTCCGTCTCCATCGATATCGGAATTGGAACCAACAGTAAGCTTCTGCTGGAGATTTTCACATAATACTGCAAGTTCCTTTTTTTCCGGAATTTTTTTAATATCGTATAAAAAAGACCACGTGTCCGAATAGTCTTTCAATTGCTCCTCGACCACAAACCCTCAAAAAATCCATCTAAAAAAAATCTCAATAAAAAATATCCATATGCACAGAGCGTAGAGCACAGTTTTGAGGGTTTGCACCAGGGGAGGCAGGAGACTCCAACTCCAGACCTTGGCGCCCCCCTGAATTTGTCGCCCTGGGCCGTCGCCCCATCGCGCCCCCCCCCCCCCTAACGCCGGCACTGGATTTTTAACCAGAAGGGTTACAAGACCAGGATGGGCAATCTACCGGACTGTACCCTGAAAGATGAAAATAATCGCACAGTCCCGAATCTTTCAAAACAATCGACGTGACCAGAAAAATCTCTTCGGAATACCAGGTGTGTAAGTATGAAACCGGAATTTGCCCATAGGTGGCGCTAGATGTCGATGCAGTTACCGACACATCACGTCAGCGGTGTCTTGTTATTGTATTGATATCCGACAAAGATTTCCAACTCACAATAACACGAGTTTCATTCAGTAGCATTAGTTTATTAGAGATAAACATGTCGAGTTTTGTGCCAACAAATTACGATTTGCGGACAGCACTACTTTTCTGTTTTCATCTGAAGAAAACCGCAGCCGAATCGCATCGAATGCTTGTGGAGGCGTTTGGTGAGCATGCTCTCGGTAAAACACAGTGTTTCGAGTGGTTCAAACGGTTCAAAAGTGGCGATTTTGACGTGAGGAACGAAGAACGTGGAAGACCACCGAAAAAGTTTGAAGACGCTGACCTGCAAGCCTTGTTGGACGAAGACGACGCTCAAACACAACAACAACTGGCGGATCAGTTAAAGGTGACCCGAGAAGCCATCTCCAGTTATTTGTATCATATCATTACAATAAACGTGTTTTTTCTGTACAAAAATTCCGGTTTCATACTTACACACCTGGTATATCTTACAATGACATGGATACTAACCGATTCTCCAATCTACCGTTAAATCCATTTTTTTTTTCCACCGCAAGATCAAACCGCTCCAGAACCCAAAAGTATACATGCGCTATAGAGAGAGGATTGCTATTTCGATAATACTTTCGTGCAAGAACGACCGCGCGTGCATTTTCGTTAGTAATGTTAGCAACTTTGGCGTACCGGGGACGATCAACGTTTCGTTTCGACAGTGAACGTGCTCGTTTTTTGTCAATACCGAACGTTCGCGTGAAGGCAGCACACACTCGCGCATCGTGCGAATGCGCTTCAGCCAATTTTGTTAAACAACGAAAAGAAGCATAGAAAAATGTTAGTCATTAACGCCGTTGGCGATGATTCTTCTTCTTTTTTTTTTCTCGTTTTTCTTCGTCGTACCAACTTTTTGTCTGCTCGCCAAATCTTTCGAAGATTCTTACGAGATTAATGTCTCTCGTAATTTTGCTTTCGACGAGAGCAAGCTTGGATGGATATGTCTTCTCGTGAGAATACCATGCCTTGTGGCACTCTGTTTCAGCACTTTCTCTTTTTCCTCCATTCTCAATTCGTTTTTTTTTTTTCAAGTTTTTTTTTCTTCCTCCCTCTCACCCCTGTCTCGCCATCGGTAATTTCTCACTGATTTTTTGTCGGTCATTCGACGTTTTTTTTTTCCAAATCCCTCCAATCGACTCA